>WEIU01018222.1:14831-30397 GCA_013389925.1 Aegithalos caudatus
GGGGACGTGAGCTGAGAGGACCGGGGCCGTCTGAGGGGACCGGGCGGGAACGAGCTGAGGGGACCGAGGTGGGCTGAGGGAACGTGAGCTGAGGGACAGACGGGAACGAGCTGAGGACACTGGAACTGGAGCTGAGGGACAGACGGGAACGAGCTGAGGCACTGGAACTGGAGCTGAGGGACAGCGGGGACGAGCTGAGGGAAGCGGCCGGCTGAGGGAACCAGGGTGGCCCTGAGGGGCGGGCGGTAGCGACCTGAGGGAGAGCCCGACCAGAGCAAGCCCTGAGGGAGCCCAGGCTTGTGTGGCTGGGCGAGCACAGAGGGCGGATTCCCTCAAAATGAGGGATGCGGTTGTGTTGAACCTCCATGGTCTTTCACGGCGTCTTCCAGAAGAAATTCCAGGTCCGTTCCTCACCCCTTATTCTGTGTGATCACATGCCAGAGCCCTCCGGGAGGTGGGGATCGGGGCAAGGGTCCGTGAGGAGAGCAGGCAAGCCCTATTGACACCTAATTCTACACTAATCACCAATATTGTCCTTCACATTTACAGAAGGGAAGATAAAGGCGCTAACAGATGAAGTCTAGTCCAAGATGAAACAGAAAAGCAGTAGAAGGTCAGGAGTCTAAAGCAGTGTCTCTAGTTCTGAGTCACTGCTTGTGTCTGTAATGCTGCAAGTGTGGAATTTTGGGGGTGATTGTTTTTACTCTTAGAAAAGCATTCATATTTTCTCAAATAATACCTGCCTACACCATAACTTCACTTGAACATAAATACATGGTGAGAGCTGTGTAGTGTTTGTCCTTAGGGGGGAAAAAAACACTGGCAAAGAGCCAAGGCAGTATGTCACTGTATGTTCCTGTTTATTCTACTCCTTATTTTTCACATGTTTTATAAAATGTGTATCTCCAATGACTAATACTTCCAAGTAACCAATTTGTGCCAGTAAATGGAAGCACCATCTGTAAGAAGCTGATTTGCAGAAGCCAAGTTCTCAAACATCTGAGGAGGAGGAGGTGTTATAACTTAGTGAGAGACGACCAAAGTGTAGACTTGGCTTTGGGAGTCAGGATGATTTCAGATGTATTATGTAAGCAGGATGTGAGAGGAAAAGGGAAATGGAGAGCAAAATGATGGAGCTCTTGTTCAGCAGGAAAAAAAGATGAAGTAACCCATGCTGATAGAAAGGGTAAGAAAAACACAACATTTGGGGGGGAAAAAGGCATTTAATTGAGTCTGAAATGTAGCAGATGCCGATTGCTGACACAGTGAGGAGCACAGACCAGTGTGCTTACTCAGTGACATTCAATGACGGTAATAAAATGAAGGTTAATTAAATAAAAGTAGCTGAGATCACTCCTCTCATTTGTGCAGTGTTTCACAGAGGAAAATGGAAGACCTTTGGGCCAAGGTCACACCCTGTTATACTATTGAGTAGCTGCACATGTATTTATAACATCCGAGTCTGAACAGTTTTATCATTCTTGAATTTCCCCACTTCCTTCCTCTCTTGCAAGAAACCTCAGCTGGTTGCAAAAGGCCAAGCTGGAGTCACTAGAGCTGAAGAGAACTCTTTGACACTTTATCTGACAGCTGAATTTATCCCTGTGAGATCAGAGATCAACTTTCATGTTGATCTGGTAATTGTCTTTACACAGGGCAAGAAGTTTGTGCAGGGACAGCCAAAACTAAAGGGATAACTTGTGCCTGTTTAATTGTTTTAAAATAAAAGTTGCAAAAATGTTGGCATATCCGTATTAAAAGATCTTACCAAATGTTGAAGAATAAAGATGGAGTGCAGTCTGTCTGCAGAACTGTGGGACATACATTGCTTCATACAGCTTCACTCCATTAAGTACTTTGTAAAGAAAAAAAACATGGTAGAATATGAAGACTTCAGTACAGGTATTATTTTTATGGAGTATTCCTCACTTGGTGCAATGCTCCCATGGATAACAGCAGTGAGTGCTACAGAAGTTTTTATTTTATATGGGCAATGGAAGTCTTTAAAGTTCAATCCCATCTTTGTGGCTGCCTCCCAGGAGCTCTCCCTGCCTGGAGAAGCCTGTCAGGAGATGCAGGACACAATTTCAGGGTGTTACCTTTTGACAGAAGTGTTTGGGCAAAGCAGTTTGAGATCACTGGAGAATATCAGCAATTGGCTCCAGTTTCCCAACCCTGAAGCCTGACTCTCCTGACAAATGCCACAACCAAGAGGCAGAAAATAAATGTGGGATCCACACAATCATGGAATCAATAGAAATTGTATCTTTCCATTTGAAAAAGTCCTTTTTATCTATTTTTTTCCCTCCAAGTATTCTGTCACTGAGGTAGAGGATGCAAGATTTGATTATCTTATAGCATATTTTTGAAGTTGGTTCTCCCTTACTTAAAGCAATTGTGGAGCAATTGGCAATTCAGCATCTCCATCTAACTCATCCTAAATTGGATAAATACTCCCTTCTCTTGGAGATTCCTTCTTCTGGGTTGCTGCTCAATAAAAGCCAAAAATTGTAAAAATTGCACCCACATCTAGAAAGGTCTCAGGACTAATATGCCATTCCTTGCACTCATAAAAAAGAAAGGTATCAGATGATTTTGACAATGTCTATCTAATGTAATCCCGTGTCCCCTGGCATTAATTATGAACCCCTCCTTTAATTATTTTTGTCAGATCTCATGTTAATTAGCCCGTGATTTTGCTTAGGATTGCACTTTGACTGATGATTATCTCCTTTATGCTTTAAAGTCATTTATCCAGCCTTACAAAGAGAACGCTAATGTTCCCCTTATTTTAGCGAAAAGAAAATGATTTTGTGCTGGTGCATTTTTGGGCTTCCGAATATTCCCCGTGGATTTCCGTCCGTCCAACCCCCTTGTCCTTTGGGTTTGCAGCGCCGGCTACTCCCGCTGGGAGACGCTCTGTAATCGAGTTTGGGTTGAAATCCGAACTTTCGCTTCCCTGCCCGTGTCGAATGGGCTAAAATTCCACCTTTCAGCTTCCGTGAACAAACTGCTTGGAGTTGTTTATAGCATAAAGAGACAATTTTCTCCACAAAATAAACTAGAAAGCGATGCTGCTCTATAATAAAATAAAATTTTAAAAAAGGCTAGCAGATCTCTTCAAGCATGTCAGGAATATGGAACTACACGATGTTTACAATTACTGGAAGCATAAAAGCAATTTATCACAATACCTGATATTTACTATAGCATGCATTTGATCTTCTTTCCCTCACCTTTTTCTTCCATGGATGCAGTTCAAAAGTTTACAGCACAGGAATGCAAAATTGTGTACTATTTTGTTTCACTTATTTTCTGTACCTTGGCTTAGTTTATCCCGGGGTTTCCCACTGTATTTACTGATGAGAGACCCTAAATGTTATTAAAAGAAAAAAAAAAAAGCCTTTATGCTGAGATAATTAAAATGTTGCACTTCATCTGATCAGGGAGCTTTAGGTTGTTTGCAGCTGATAATAACTTGCTATAGCCCAGAATTTCTGCTTTCATAAACTATGCTTATATTTGTTATGCTAGAAATTATGAAAACAGTTTGGGTGGAAGGAGAAGGCCACCATATCAATCTTTTTGCCATCAAAATGCATTTGATTTGGTGGGAGCCCCTGCACTGAAATGATGCTCAGGGTTGTCTCTGCCTCCAGAGCAGCTCCTGCAGGGTTCAGAGGATAATGGTGGTCAGAGATGGAAAGACCCAACGGGTCAGATTTTCCACCCACTTCCCAACTGGGAATGCTCCCTGGGGCACAGCTCGCTCAAGGCTGGGGTCAGGGCTGCACAATATCGTGCTCTAAGGTTTATTTATTTATATACCCCAGGAAATAGAAAACAGAATAGCAAGGGTGGCTTTTTACCCCCCTGCTTTCAAAATAACAAGAAGTTTCTAGGTGAAGCTGATTAATTCCCTCTTAGGCTCCTGTCACCAGAAATTAAATGGGGTTGACTCATGGGGAACTCTGCGCTTGTGATTTGCTCTACAAATGAGATATAAGAGGTTTTCCTTGAGAGCTCAATGATGTATAAAAGGAAACTAAAGGAAAATGTATCACACTGCATTTCTGGGCTGCAGCTGTGCATCTTAGGTGCCTTAAATTCTTCTTACTAAAAGCCCTTGGGCAACGATTTTATGCCCATAACTGCTCTATCCTCTGGCAAATCATATTGCCTGTCAGGGCTGGGTAAATAACAGGTTGCTCTTCTTAAAAAAAATTACAAAGGAAAGAATACAAGATTTCAAGATACATTATTTCATAATTATTCTCAAGAACTAAGTCTCAGCCAGCAAATAATTCAGGAATACCTAAGTGTACATAATAATACTTTAACCTGTGCTGGCCAGTCCTGTATGTAGTGATATTATTTGGGTTTCCTTGATGTCCCTGTGTGATAACTGACCAACAAGCGAATATTTTTAATTGAATGTAAAAGTCATGAAATGACATATGTACTGCTAACCACTTATTGTGCAATTGGAGGTTTTCATTTGGCAAATGTTCAAGCTTAAAATGTGTTTTTCATGATTATTCCCCTTATTAAAGCTCATTTGCTATTCATGGAAAGTGAGCACAAAAGAGATGTGAACAGTCAAAGACACACATTTAAAAATTCAAATGAATATCCAAGGGAAATGGATTTCAGTGTTTGCCCAACTCTGCTGGGACACTCAGCTGCTGAGCATCTTCTTAATGGGTGCCTTTGTCAGTGTCCTCAAGGCTTCCATCACAAATGCTGGATGGTTCCCTACGACTCCATATTGCAGTCATTATGCAAAATTCATTCTTGATATGGTTAAAGTGGTTCATTAGAGAGAGGCAAGGTGAGAGTGTGTTCACCACGTGCCTGCTGCTTTTACAAATGAGGTAAAATCTCATTTGTTGTGATACTGAGTACTGAGTTTAGTGTGGAGTCAAACACACTCAGGTCTTTGGCCCTTGCTAGGAGCTGACACATCCAATGTCCTCAGGGACTCCAGTTATCCCTGACTGTGTCCTGGTGATGGGAAGGATCTCATCATCAACCGTGGGAACAAAAACAGACTCAGTGGTTTATTTGCTACTTAGGCTGAGCTCCTGCAAGCCAAATTACACCTCGATTCTTCACTTGCTTTCCTGGCAGCAGGATCTGCATGCAAGGCTCCTTCCTCTCCACTGCTTTCACCCACCAGTCCCATTGAAGTCAGGTGGTCAAGAACCCTCCTCTAGGTCCCAAACATCCAATAGAGCCACCAAAGTGCTGCTCATTAGTGCCTCTCTAAATGGTGTACTTCCTTATTGTGCTGATAATACAAAGTGATGTGAGAAACCACAGAGTTTCTGGGGATAGATAACTGAGAAAAAATGTTGCATCAGTCAGACTTTGGAGGTGCATTTACTCATGCAAGCTGAGGTCAAAGGCTGATGCTTTTCAGAAAGGTCTTGCTTCTTAGCCAAATTTATAACTGCTTTGATTAAAGAAGATCAGATTCTTTGCCTGGGGTCACGTGGCAACTCAGTGGCTCAGCCAGGGCTTGTTTTTCCGATCTATTCTCTTGGTTCATCACCCTTCAATGTAAACAGGAGATTGAATTCTGCTTTATGAAGATATTAGGCAGGTTTTGTATGTTTTATAACTTTCTGAAAAGAGACCAAGCTGCCATTATAATGAGGCAATAGTCTAATGGGTAATAAAACTTAAGAAAAACCTTGAACTAGTAGTTTGTGGCATCTGATAAGATGTGGAAATTTCTGGGGATGTGGATGTTAGATTGCCAATCAAATAGCAAAATGCTCATTTAACTTGGTAAGAGACTGCCTGATTTTTTCACATTGATGTTTATTTTAGGTATTTTTTACTCTTTCCCAGTTGCTGATTGCAGGATGCAGTGTGTGGAGGGAGGGCACACACCAGTGTGAGCAGGTGTCCCCAGGTTGGATGAGCTGGTGCAGCTGCAGCTCAGAGAAAGGTTTGCTGCTGCTGCAACAGGAAAGCCAAGGAGCAGCCCCAGGTGTGGGACAGAACTGCTCTGGATTTACAGTCAGGTGCCAGGAATGCTCTTACAGATATGGCAGCCCTTGCCTTCAGAAGCATGGAAGGAGAGGAGGGACAGTCCCAGATTATTTCTAGTATTTTTGCTTAAAATTGAGTTCACCATGTTATTTTCCAGCTTATCTCACCACCCTTCCTTTTTTACTTTTTTTTTTTCCTTCTAGAATGTCCCATCCCTTCAAGTTTCAATTTTAGAATTTAATATCTCCTGTTGATGATTTCTGTTCCTTATCTTCTCTTGATCCGTTTCTGCTCCTCTTTTAGATTCTGTCTCCTTCAGTCTCCAACTAATGTCTCCCCATATGTCAGATTAAAAAAAAATTTACAAGATGCTGGGCTGTGAAAGGAGCTAGGGAATGTTTATGTGGTTGCAGCAGGCTGACCATTAAAGTGACTTTATTTCTACAGCATTTCAGATGCTGGGCTTGACAGTTTCATTTCCGAAACTATTTATACTCACAAAAATCCATAACAGCATTTCCATTATTTCCTTATATGATTTTTTTGCCTATATTTTATCAAGTCATCTTCTTCTATTCAGGCCTGATTTCAGACAATAGGAATACAAAGTGGAAAAATCCTTTCTAAAAGAGACTGAAGCTTTTTATCTATTAAAGCATCTTTCTGTGTCCCAACACATTTTTATCTCAGCCTACTTTGCAGCTTCTCCTGTTGATTTGATCCAATGGAATGACATGCAGGGGAGACTCAGATGAAAGTTACACCTGAAGAGGGTGTGTGCTCAGAGCTGAGGAACCTCACCAAAGCTGCCTTCCTCATTATCCACCAAAGTCCTCCTGCAGCTCTGGATTCTGGATCCTGAGTCCAGACCGTGCCATATTAAAGCAAAGGCCAGCTGTAGCTGTTGCCTCCCACTGAAAACACAGAAGGAGCAGATATTTTACTAAACTGTCACTACTGGACATCACAACAGGCTAGGATGGATAAAAATGATAGATTTTATATTCTTGCTTTTCTATATATAATGCTGTCTAAGCCTTTATATATGTAATGTTCTATTTTTTCATCGTTGCAAGGGAAAAAAAAACCAACCGTACCAGAACTTGCAGTTTTGAAAAGGAAACTACATCTAACATTAAATATCCTTGAACAACATGAGGGCACTAAATTCTGGCACAGTTTGCATAAAGAGGCTGTGTGGCAGTTTGTAAGAACATGTGAAATGAGCATGTTAAGAGTGGTCAGGTGTAACTTGTTCCTTGCCACAGCAGTAAAATCAGTGATCCCCAGACTTTCTGGTCTGGCAAACCCTTGTGAGCCCTCAGGACTCCTGCACAGACCCAGAGCCCCTCAGTGGCTGTTGCAAACAGAACGAACACAACACTCATCACCATTTCACCAATAAAGTTTGGAAACCACCAGGATAACGATGCCTTTGCTTCCCTCCATCTCTACACTGCCGTGGCTCTGGGCTGTAGCTGTGACTCCAGGGAGGGTAACTTTGTGATGGAATGTGATGATAACAACAGTGTGAGCCACTGAGAACAGCCCCTTTGGCTTGCCTTGGAGAGACACTGGCCCGGGAAGGTCAGCAGGTTGTTTGCTTCCTGCTGAGCTAATTGGCAGGGTGACAGCCACTGCTGCCAAACACATGCATTTGTTTAATCTCTGCTGGCTGGGGGAATGAAAACCACCAATAGACACAAGAAGCCTTCTTTAAAAGAGCTGATTTAGAGCTGGGTGAAGATGGCTTCTCCCCTTAAAGCCCAAAGTGTCAGTAGTAGCTGCTCTGGATGTGCACAAATAACACAGCCACGCTCGCTTTGGATCCCTTTTCCCCCTGACAGGGCAGTAGGAGGAGAGGGGAACTATTGATCTTGGTGTAATATGAAAAGTTATCAGAATCAGATGGCTTTGGTATCTGTAGTTACGTATTTAGAAGCTGATTCCACTTGTAATTGCAAGATTGAATGGATTGCAGGAGAGATGAGGAGCTTCCTGAACTGATTTAAGATGCACAAAGCTGCTGTATAAAGGACATGTGCAAGGCCCAAGGGAGTCAGTGCAAAGAATCTTGTTAATGTTTATGGGCTTTTGATCAAGTCCTAAAGACAGACTCAAGAGTTGAGATGTTTTGACTTTGAAACAAAGGCCCTGGTACAATTATATAATTTCTATTATTCTCTTTAAACTGCGTGTGTTATTCATCATTCTGATCAGAACACGCTTTGCATCTCTGTCCTATTTCTGGTTTGATGATTGTGATAAACTTGGTAACCTTTTGCAGGCTGTGAAGTTGTACACTTCCTTCAGATCCTCTGTTTGGCTTGTGAAAGTGCTTTTTAAATTTTAAAGGACAAAATTTTTGTTTGTTTTTGCCAATTAGAGATTACCAGGGGCTAATCATATTCTAAAACAATAGGAATTAGTGTGATAAACTTAGTGACCCTGTTCAGCCTGAAAGATGTACACTCCTTCATTTAGATTGTAAAAGTGCTTTTTTAAATTTTAAAGGGCAAAATTTATGAGGGGTTTTTTTATTTCACCAGTTTGAGATTAAAAGGGTCTAGTGGTATTCTAAAAATATAACTTCTAGTACAGCTTCATCTTTGCCTCTTTCAGAGATTTGCATCCTTTCCATTTGTATGGAATGTACCTGTTGCTGCCATCTCCCTATAGCAGAGGGCTATCTCTTTGATATCCTCAGGATTTGCAGGTTTTAATTAGAATGGATTTATGTTGATTAGAGCTGATGGGATTGAAATGCCACATAGTTATTAATTTCCTAGTTTTAATTTTGCTACTTAGTCATACGTTACCAAAAATATCTTGGAAATGTGGTTTTTTTTTCCCCCTTGTAAAGTGGCAAACCAGAGAAATAAATGCATCACGGCAGGCTGTCATTTTGAGTACAACTCCTGCTAGATCCTGACTTAGAATTCTGTGAATGACTATGGAGCTGGATGGAAATGAAAAGAAATACATGCAGCCAAGTTTTCTTAGATTTTCTTTGAAAACAGAAATGAACTTTGGGGATTTTCTGCTAGGATTTGCTTGGTTTCTTTTTTACATGTAAACGTCAATGAACATAATTCCTAGAAATTCCAAAATCTCAAAATGCCCATTTGAATTTTCATCTCTTTAGCACATGCAACAGTTTCTGGGCAGAAGTCAACATTATCCAGCACATGGAATGTTGTTTCCACTTTTGCAGGGAGGAAAGTGAGGCATAGAATAATGCGTGGTCCAGTCCAGGGATCATTACCATCAGTCTAAGGTGCATCAAGATCTCACTGCAAGAGGATAAGGTATTGTGCAGGTGGACTGGCTTTGCAGGCTGCTCATCTCTGCAGTGATGAATAAAAGCAGTAACAACATTTACAGAGCAGATAAAAATTCAAATCATCCTCTTTCCAAAAGTCTCATGCTGAGCCCATTGCAGCTGAAGGGAGGAGACCACAGCCCTGAGTTACACAAGTGGCAGAGTTTTGGACTGGGAATGAGGACTCTGGCTTTTGCAGAGAAGGGGTTCAGTGCAGAGAATGTTTATATTCAGTGCTGGCATTCAACCAGTTCCTAAAACTTCTGGGTAAAAATTCCTGCAGAAATCGATCCTAAAGATAAATTCACATCTTCTTTCAGCTTCTCTCTTCTTTCTGTAATCAAACCCATTCCTCACTGAGCACAAGAGCCATGAACTCAAAACTTCTTCTGATAAAAGCATAGCTGAGCAGCATTGTTCCACAATGTGTCCAAATAATGCCAATTGCTGTAACACTACATTTCCTGCAGATTTAAGTTCTCTCCTTAATGTTCTGTCTATCTGGAGACAGCTGTTTGAAGAAAACAGCTAAGCTTGGTCATTAATTTGCCCCAGCATATTTAGAAGTATTTGTAAATAAGATCTGAATTAATGTATCTTATGGACTTCTTTTAGAATATCAACCACCAGTTTTGGTCTGCTCCAGTTCTTACTTTACCTCCATTTCTGGTTTGCTATCACTTGGAAGTTTGGTCAGCTTTCTCCAAATGGGAATTTCCCGAGGTTTGGATTTCTTTGTGAAGCAGCAGAACTTTGGGAAACCTCATTGCACTGGTACAGGCAGATGGAGAGAATCAGGATTCTTCTTTAGCTCCTGGGTCTATGCCCCTTTTTCGGTCTCTGCTTGCTCATGGCTGTTCCAGCCTTTGGGTTTAGGTGGAGGTAGAAGAGAAATTCAAAGAGATACAAACTCAGGAGATGGGGGAATATTCAAATAATTGATTCAATCACAAATACAGGTGATAATGTTCAATCTGTAAATAAATGCCTGTTTGGTGATGGAAAGGTGGGAATTGGTCAGCCTTGGTTCCACCTCAGGCAGTGCTAGGAGGGATGTCCTGTGGACACACAGAAGCACAGCAGGTAAATTGTCCTTTCACTCTCAGGACCAGAAGGTGAAGATGTGCTTGGAAGCAATTGGTTTCTTGCTTCAGTTGCAGTGTGAATTTTCTGGATAAAAGAAAAAAAAATAAATCTCATCTTGCAGTTATCCACACAGGAATTTGCACAAAAAAGCCAACACTTGCAGTCTGACCTACATGACATTGCTGTTAATTATGCATTATATGTGCTGCTTTTCCTATTTTTTCATCGAGAGGGGCCTCTTGGCTTCTCAGTTCATGCACATTAGTCTCATTAACATTAATAAGAATTTAGGTGTAGCAGAGTGATTGTCAATCTAGTTTGATATCATTCCCCAATACTTAAGCAGGGTCATGTGCTCCAAATCAAGGCAGAATGTCATTCTGGATGCCAGGGGGTACTTGGGCTCCTGTTTCCTACAGAATTACACCCTGAAGCTCCTGAGAGCCAACCTTGGATTCCTTGGAGCTCCCTTACATGCTCAGGCCATTCTGATCCAGCCCAAGAGATGATCTGTTCATACAACAAAGCTGTCACAGCCATCCTCAGCACAGAGTTCCACCCATCCCTTTGGTGGGAGGCTGGTCTCTTATCCACTTTCCTTTATAATAAAAGGAGTAATAGCTGCATACAACTGAATTTCAATTTTTTTTTTGTTAGTGGATCAAATTCCTCCCTGAAGTAACCAGCTACAGTTCATCTGAATGAAGGCTATGTCTTCATTTACATCATTGCATAGTTATTTGCTTCAGCCTCACCAAATCCTTTGTTTTATTTTTAAATTTACATCGTACTAAGCAGAAAATGAAGTCATGCCCTGGAGCAGTGCAGAAACCACGATTAAGAGAAATAGCAGGCACTAAGAATGATGGTCATACACACAGGATTAAGAGTGGAATTTGACTTCCTATAGGTCAAGATTTACACAAACCACTTGGTCGCTGGCCAGTTCTTAACTCATTTTGAGTGTCCTTTTTATTAGGATTGGGGAGCAGAATTAAAAGCTGTGTTAATGAAAATAAAACCAATTGACATGATTGAACCAGGCCCTGCATGCTTAGTGTCTGTTTGAATTCAATGAACAATTCCTGTATATTTTGCTACAGTAATGCAGGATTAATGATTTCTGATCATATTTTCATTACTTGTTCTTTAAGAGCACTGGGAACATTTGAGCGAATCTTCGTATTTGTAATGGGTCCATCATGTGGGAAAAGATAAATTAAGGTGATTCTTGCTATCCTTATTTGGAGAGATCAGGGATGGATTGGGAAAGTCAAACAAAACCTGTGCAGAACTGGCTCTAGTTCAGACAGTATTTTCTATACTGCCTACAACTAATATGTTTGTATTTGATTTGGACACTTTGTATTGGTAGAAGGGAGTCAGGCATAAATGAGGCCAACACTATTATTCAGTGTTATTAATGATGTTGTCTACTCTTAGTTCCTCAAAAACTAGAAAACTAATAAATTTTACATATTGGAAAAAAATCACAGATAAATCAAACAAATACATAAATTCTTTAAAGTATTTAATATGTGTTAAGAGGACAGGATGATGAATTCAATATTGAAAACCAATATCAAGTTTACAATTATGTACCATTTATCATCACTGATTGCACAGACAGGGTATTATTGTGGGGAACAGAATGATGCATAAACTAAAACCCTGATTGGTTTTCTAAAAAAAGCCAAGTTAAAATTCATGTTATGTCTGAAAAGCTTTGTTTTTCTTTTTCAAGCATTATTTTCAATAGTAATTGTTCATTTAGACACAAATGATGCATATTTAATTTCTTAGGCTTTAATATTAACAGTATAATAATTTTCCAGTGCTGATAACTTGTGCTTTTACAAACACGAGCAGGATTCAGTTTGCTGTTGTCTTCTGAGGGCCAATTTTCCCTTTAAGCAAAAAGAACATATGGAAAATGGAAAAGTGGAGAGGAACTAGTTTTGAATTGGACATGTAGAAGCAAGCAAATGAAAGCAGCAAAATGCTCTTGAAAGGTGAGCGGACTTTGAAGAGAAAGCGTGTACAAGTGGCTGTTTTTACTCAGCAGGTCTTTTGAAAGGGTAAAATTCTGCCTCCCCAAAAGTCAACAGCAAAGCTCACAGTGACTTCAGTGTTTTCAAACTCCTGTTGTCTGTGTGAAGGACATACCTGCTCACCTTTATGAAAGAGCTGCTCTTCTTTAAACTCCTGTCACCCAGCTGAGCTCTGGGAGAGGGAAATGAATTCTCTGGCTCACACTTTATCAGCAGAATTATTAAGCACTCTTCTGTGCAGAGTCACTCTTGTAATACATTCCTGCTCTTTAAAATTTTTTTTTCTTTTCTTTTTTTTTTCCCAATTCTTTTTTCATTTTCATGTTGGTGCTCAGGTTTCCTGGGGATAACCAGATATCATTTCACCAAACTGAAGCTATGCACTCATAACTGAGAGTTATTTTGTCCTTCAGAATTCCAACAACTCATTCTGATTTATGAAAGAATCTGGCTAAACTTGAAGATTCAGCTGGAGTTTACAGAGTTATAACTCTAGTCTAGACTCATCGAGTCAACAATAATAAGAAAGAAGCCAAACTGTCTTTTTATATCTTTTTTTGTAAACTACACATTTTAAAAACAGAAGCACTGAACTAGAACCAGCGTGCTGCAATCTAGTGCTGTTTGGACTGAATGTCTTTTAGAAGGGGTTTGCATTTAAATAGACACCAAGAAGAAATGAGTATTCCAGTAGTCACCCTCAAATGGAGAAACATCCATAGCCACACTCATTGGCATTTACTGACATCTACAGCCCTGCAAGCAGACAACCACAGTGCAGGGAATGCCAGAACCTTCCATGGGAAATCACTGAGCTGGATGGGATTTGATATGAGCCTGAAGAATGGGGCTGAAAGCTTTGCCTCAAAAATCTGTCAGAAGTCATACAGCAGAGTGGAATGTCTTGGGTTTCATTGGTGTCCAGAGCACTCACTGCCTGACAGGCAACTCCTTTGGAAAGTTTTACAGGGAACACTGAAAGACAAAGGGAAAAAAAATTGTCGCAGCAGGCTTGCCTAATTCATTTTAAGCAGTCTGGTTTAGTCTCTGTGCATTTTTTACCATTTAAAAAGGAAAATCAGGGATGCTAAGTAGTTCCCCAAATGGAAACTGGTGACAAAACAGAGTTCTAAACAATGCCATCACTATAGAGCAACTGGTGGTTTTTAATATTCTTAGGCAAACAACAAAACCTAATTATCTTTATTTATTCAATAAATCAAGTTCAAATTTGATCTCTTGAATTGTATTAAATATTGAAAATAATTTAATAAATAGACACGATTGTTAATTTATTATTGATATTCATCATTAGGATTTTGGTAAAAAATAATTTAAAAGAAGTGGAGAAAGATAGTGAGGAATTCACCTCAGGCACCAGTACTGCTGCAGAAACTGCTTAGGTTGCCTTAGCCATGGATAATGAAGAAAAATAGCTTGTGGAGCCAGGAAGGGAGCAGAACTGGGCCTGGGAAAGAGGTGGGCAAGGAGGAATCTCTCCAGCAGCTGCTGAGCACCCAGGGATTCTCCACTGCCCTGTGCTGCTGGCTCAGGGGCTGGTGCAAGGTCTTGGGAGTGCTGCAAACCAGCACAGCAAGGCAAGGCAAGGCTGGGAACCTGGTGCTGAAGTGAAGGAGGTTTTTGGGAGGCTGGGAGGTTGCAGGGAGTCCCTTATGGAGCCAGTGTTCCAAGCCTGGCCCAAAGTGTGCCCTTTTTGACACATTGCCATCACCTGCAGTCATGCACTGGCACGTGACCAAGAAACACAGGCAGGACAAAGGATTCTGGCAGCCTCATGTGGACAAAAAATACTGTACAATGTGGGGATTCGTCATGCAGCTACAGTGACAAAAAAATAAGTTAACTATTAATCATTTTGGTCTGTTATCAGAAAGGGACTTGGTCTTGTGTTCCTTACATACGAGATGTTCAAAAAACAGGATCACAGCCAACATTGTTATTCTAATTAGAATATAATCAGTAATAGTACATAACACAAGTAGAGCATTTCATCTTGAAAAACCTGTGCAAGCATAAGATTCCTGGCTAAGAGCTAAGTTAGTGCAGCTGTTCAAATCACCTGTCATAAGCCTTTTGGTCTAATGATTTTAATCATTATGCATTTGTAACTTCTGGTACATCTTTCAGGAAGAAAATGACAACCGTGGGGTGCGATTCGTTCCCTGGCTGATGCCTCTCTGAGCGTGCAGTGGCTCTGAGCCACCCGAAAGCAGCGGCGATGCAGTCGATGTGACAGCGCAAGGGCAGATGCTCTGGACGGTAGAGGATGCTAGAGAAGAGGTAAATTTTCCACGGCGCTTTTCCCCATTAGCATCCCCCGAACCTCGCGTGGTGTCAGCTCGAGCAGCGTCTCCCCGTGCAGGGGCTGCTGTAGGCGCTGCGAGCTGCGTGTGCCCGCCCGTGTGTGCCCGCTCCTCCGGCTGCGTGCGTGCCTCTGCCTGCAAACCCGGCACCTTGAAAGGGCTCCAGAAGTTTGCATGATCTCCCTGTAAGCACATCCGCGGAGTCTCAGAGGTCTCTGCCGGGGAGATCGCGGTGTTTCAGCTGCAGGAGGCAGGGAGCAGCGCTTTCCCCCGTCTCCTGCCTCTGCTGAGCCACCAAGTGTTTCTGCCTCGGCTATAGTTTGCTTCCTCATTGCCACATGTTCGGGCGGCAACCCTGGGATGCCGGGGTGGCACTGATTCTTTGTCCTTCTAGGCTACTGAATGTATTTTAATTGAATCGGGCAGAGAAAAAAACCCCAATACACGTACACAAAACCCAAGGCGTCGGGACTAGATCCCCCTTCCCCGAAACAACAAACGGTTAAATAAATAACGAGATGCCAAACCGACCATCACCAAACGAATAAGCCAAAAATCAGCGTCAGCGCCGCAGGAAACGGGAAAGTTTCTGCGCTCTGAAGCTGGTACCGCACGTCAAAGCGAGAATCCAGGGGGAGGGGAGCGGAGCGCGGCCTCAGCCCAGCGCCAGCGAGAGCCGGGGATGCGCCGGTGCGCCCAGCCCCGCATCCCGGAGCGACTGCCCGAGAGATGCTGCTGTGACTTGGTTCTGCGCCGGGAAACGAACGGCTCCGAGCCCCCACC
>WEIU01018222.1:30482-159159 GCA_013389925.1 Aegithalos caudatus
CCGAGGTAGGTGCGAGTCGGGACAAGCGCTGGGTGCTGCCGGGGACGCGGCACCGGAGCCCCGTGCCCGCAGCTGCGGCCCCCCACGCCCCGTTTGCTCCTGCGGGGCAGGGAGCATCCTCTGCACCCCGGGCTGCGAGGGACGGAGCCCCTGCCCTGCTCCTCCTGGAACTGCCCAGGCAGCCAGGACAAGCCGGGGGGAGGCAGTCTCTCTCCAATCCCTTCCCTCAATCTTTGCGTTCTCTCTCGTTGGTGCTTTTGGAAGTGCTGAGCTAGGAGATGTGTGCGTAGGTAGAGAGATCTTACGGTTTTATTAGGACTCTCCCCTATCAGCGCTTCCTTCAGGAGCCGCTTCTTCCCCCCCGCGTGGTTTACTGGGGTGTTGTATCGGCACGAACTTTCTTGTGGTTCAGGAGACGGATTTGGTCCCCTCGTGTCCCCGCGTGTCCCCGTCCTCGGGCGGCTGCGCCGCGCGGGCGAGCGGACTCGGGCTGGCGCCTCGCTGCTCGGATTGTGCCGGCTTCCCCTGCCTGTACCTGCCGGGGCTCCTGCTGGGAGAAGGTGTGCGGCGTAGGGAGAAGTTGTAGGATGCAGTGTGTAAGCGGCACCTGCGTTTCTAGCGCCTGGGAAGGGGGTGGAATCTCACTCTCACTGGTGCTACTCGCTGCTGCCAAACATTGCCTCCTTTTGCCTAGGCAGGACTCTGGCCACGCTGCCAGATGGTTCCTAACAAAGAGAGAAGTTTGGGAGTGTCAGGACAGCAGCTCCCGAACGCAGCTCTCAGCTGAGGTCGGGGGGACAGCGCGGGTTCTGGGGGCTGCGTTTATCCGGTGCCGGTTACTCAGTGCGAGCACGGGGCACCTGATCGGTCCGGAGAGGTGGGCAGAGCATCCATAGCTGGGAAACCAGGGCAGCCATCGCTCCTTGGGATTGAAATCTCCAGCCCCTGTGATCATTCCACGCTGGGCTTAGCCCGTCCTCCCCCCCAGCAGGAAGAAAGTCCGGACTTAACTAAAAGGAAGGCCGTGTCTTTATTATCCCCTGACAGAACAGAAGTATGTAACACATAAATGAGCTCGAACGGAGCAGCCTGTCTGCCTTGCACGACCTGTCAGATGGGGGAGATCCCGCCCCCGGTCATGCTCAGTCCTCTAGTTTGGTAATAGAAATCTCAAGTTAGGTGACTGGATGTTATGTCTCAATTCCACATCACCAGGCTAAGGAGTTCTGAGATTTATCCTGGGATATCCAAGTCTCAGTCAGAGTCCTTTCCATGCTTAGACATCTCCTCGAGTCCATCCAGAGCTTGGCTGTCCCTCTTGCTGTTTGGATCTTCTGCCGTGTCTACTTTGTTATGAAATCCCACAAATTGTCCTTCTCAGAGTAGTGCCAGCTGGATGGATTCTTTCAGGTGTACTCCTTGGTTATAAATAGAGGTGACCAAACCTCATCACAGGGTGGGATTTTAGCCAGTCTTTTACAGAGCAGGGATCTGTTCTTGTTTATGAACAAGTTGATGTTCATGGGCCCTGCTCTGGAGTCTCTTGAAGTTGTGTGGGACACCTGAAATTGTCTTTGGTGAGGTTAATAAATGCTAAGAAGCATGTGTGAAATGTGTTCGCTAAATCGGCTTCAAGGCAGGTGCATGAGTTTATTTCTCAGTAACAACCTCCGGAGGCTTCCTCAGGGTTCAAACTCTTGAGTTCAGTTTTATTGCTGCTTCTTGTTGATACCTGAGTAATTTTGTTACAGAATTGCCAAAGTTCTATGGTGAAAGTGTTTCAACGTAGGAAACATTGAAAGTGGTCATGTGGACATGATCTGCTTTTCAAGAAGGCTCTCAGTGTTGTCTTTATTTCCAGTTGCTCCCAGTCACCTACTTTGTAAAATTCTGTCATTTTAGTTAAAAAACCCAAATTGGTTGATATTAAATACACAATGTCAGGCTGTATTACATTGCTCCAGGTTGTTACTTATGAGAAAATCCTAATCTGATCTCTTGTTTTTTTCTAAATTAAATATAAATTTATTGTCCAAAGAATCAAACAGAAGCCAACAGTCCCTGTTAAGAAGTCTCATATTTACTGTGAATGGGGCACTCAGCCATTTGCACTTTGAACAATCCATCGTGCTTTAAACACCAGGCAGCAGAATTAATATTTAAGCAAATGCATACGGCAAAACCATAAATCACTGAAAACAGTTAATTATATTGGAACTGTGAAAATACCTTCGAGTACAGCCTGCATAAACTATTTCTCTCCAGCGTGATCACAATTCTTGCAAACCTTTTATCCTTGTATGTGAAATCATTTCTAATTCTGTGTTCCTGCAAAGCATGTGCTTGGTTATTGTTTTCAAAACCATGTGGTTTGGGTTACTATTTAAATATAATATTTATGATACTACTTTGGTTGTTCAGCTTAAAAAGGGAATTGCTGCATACCATTGCATATTAAAAAGCTTCTGTGTAATTACTACTCTTTGCAGTACCGCTGTGCAAATCTCTGGGTCTGGAATTTCAATGGAGGTTTTACAGAGTTCACAGTTACTTTATATAAAAGCCATAAGTCTTCTTCTTGAAACATGGGGGCTGCAGGCACTGGGGAGTGTGGAGTGTGGTGCCTGCACTGGTTTTTACCTTTTCCTTATTGCAGCATTTATGTTTGCCATAGGCTTTGTGTACTGCCAGGTGCATAGTGTGGTGGGCTCCTCCAAATCTCTTGGTCCCCTTTGGGTCTGAATTACCCATTTACACATTTATTGTCCTGTTGTCATCTTATCCAAATATGTCTGTTCTGGTTGCATCTTGCAGAGGAGTGCTGGGAGACACGGGAGGCACTTCCACTGCTTCTCTCTGCCTTGCCTATCCATGCAAAGGACCTGTGAGGCTGCAAGAGGCAGAATCTGTTGCCAGTCCAAAGCCAAAGTCCCTGGGAGTTTCTTCAGGGATGGTGATGGACTTTAAATCACGCTGTGGGTGCCTGTAGGACTCAGGTCTCACAATCTCCTTATATTTCCCAAGGTATCCTGCCTGGTCTCCAGTTGCTGCTCCACCAGAATTCTGTTGTCCTGGGAGACACACTTGGGATCTGGTGCCCAAGGCGGATATCTTGGTTTTCCTCATGTGTCTCAAATACCACTTGGGATCCCTGTTAAACTCCAGCATCCTCCTCTGACTATCTCAGAATATTACAAAAAATGGCTAACATGTAAAACCCTGTATCAAAGAAATAGCTACAATTACCATTGGGAATAAATGATTTGTCCCCAGAAAGGCTTGTTCAGATGTTAATGAAAAAGACAGAAAAATTCCCCCTCATTGTTCTGTGTCCTGCAGACTGACCATGCTGCCAGAGCCACCCACACGTTCCTTTACACAAAACTGACTGGAACCTCAGTGGAGAAATACTGTATGTTAAGGTGAGACATGAAAAAGCTTGTAGAAAATTAAAAGAACCACTCTCAGAGGAGACAAATCCCAGACAGAATGTGTTTGGGATTGTCAGAAGAATTCAGGCTTATGATACTTCTCTGTGAATCCTGTGGGTGATGTACAATCAATGTGTGCAGGTAGAGAGGATGAATTTTATTGAAGAGTTTGTAGAATGTGACCCTTACCTCATGAATTACAGATAAAGTACCAAATTCATGAAGACACAATATCCCACCCTGCTGTGAAGATCAGACTCAGTAGCTGTGAGAGTGGGCTGCAGCCCAGAGAATCTGAAGCATTTGGTCAAGATGACCAAAAACAAGTGCAGAATTCTCCAGGATGAGTGTGTTTACAAACACTTGTGTCTGACCAGTGGAGCTCAGCCCTCCAGGCAGGTTCTCTGGTCTGGCTGCTGCTCTAAAGGGAAACTACTGAAATTTGTATGAAATCTTCTTTCTGAGTGAGGCAGAGAGGTACAAGATGAAGGTCACCACTTAGCCTGCTCACAGAAATGCAGCAGGAATGAAGAGCTCACCCATCTCACACCAGACTGCAAACAAGGGCAGAACTTTAGGGCTCACTTTTCCCTTTGCAGTAAGAACTGGCACTGAGATTTTGGTACCAGCCTGAGAACAAAGGCTAATGAAAGAATGAATGGATAGGCTAAAATGGGGCTGAAAATTAACAGAGTTAATTTTTGATTTTTTTTTTTCAGATAAAACTTTTTTATAAGGGCTAATAGTCACTGGAAAATATTTTAAAGGGTCAAAAAGCCACCATAAAACTTGCCATAACATGACAGCTGAAAAGTTGCCCAAGTGAAGAATTTGTGAACAAGTTTGTGTTGGGTTTTTTTGGCTTGGTTTGTTTTGGTTTTTATTCTTTTGATGTTTTACTGGTAGATATGAGTAGAAATAGGTCCAGGTTCTCCTATGCTCAGATATGCAGCTGAAGTTTTACTTAGCCTTTTATCTTGGATTCCTTGTTAAGATCTAGACTTTTGCTAACCTCCCACTTTATCACAAGTCTCACAGAACATGATTTTTTTACAAGTTTTATGGAGTGTTGTGAACACATGAAAATCTGATTTCTCTGAAACACAGATAGTAGGAAAAACTATAAAGAAATGATCAGGTGGAGTATTGGAATTCACAGTGGCCTCCTAAAGGGGCCAATCCAGGAGGGTAAATTAACAGCTTTAAAGCTCTTTAGTTATTGGATATAGCCTATTTCTGAAGGTTGTGGGGATGGATAAGGTGTTTTGGGAGCATATCCTACTTTTTTATGTTTGAGTCTTTATCACTCACGTCTGGTTTTGAGACAATTACTTGAACTGTAAAAACTATTGTTTGGCCATTTCTGTTTTAAGAGCATTTAAAGCTTTGTCAAGATTTTGATACAAATATTTTTTTTACCAGTATAAAACATGGAGGTGCACTGATATAAATCCAGTGTAAGCATGAGGAGAGTCAAGTTCTTTATCATGCTTTTAAAATCTACCAAGTGAGAGAAGCATGGATGATTTGTAAGTAGTCAACTGGCATATGGTACCATTATGATAACATCATGTTCACAGCACTTTCCAGATTGATATACAACCTTTCTAAAATAAGCTCTGCAGAAAAATAAAGAAGAATGTAAAGTCATTTAGCAGCCAACACGCTGTTGGCACAGCACAGGACACTGGGAGGTGACTTCTCTGACACTCAGTGTGTCACATGAGTTGTGCATCACAGTCTGGTACCTGGTGACAGGAGTCACTCCAGAAAAGTGCCCCTGCCCCTGTGTCCTGGGCTGATCCTGCTCTCTGAATGCACCAGGAAATGCTGCTTTCATTTTCATTCCTCAGCCCTGGCCAAGTCGTGGGGTTAGCACAAGGTATGGAATTTGTTTCTCAGGAGGAAGTCCAGTATTGGCCCTTTGTTAGCAGTGGAAAGAGAGAGGCTGGGGTTACCTGGGGATGGAGACTGAATTATCCTCTAGTTCTGGATGGAAATATCCAGACTGAGATGGAAACAGTCTTGTTGACCTGCTGTGTCATTTATGGTTCTCGAGGAACAGGAAAACCATAAATATTCTTAGAAGCAGGAGCCTTGACAAGACAAACTGCAGCGATGTTTCACTGTTCAAAGGGCTTTTATCTACTTGCCACAGCTAGCCTAATTCTATTAAAGAATTAAAACAATGATATTTTATTATAGCATAAATTTTACTTTTGTTTGCCTTCATTTAAATGCACAAGCTGTAAATATAATTTTAAAGAAGCGTTGGTTGATTAATTTGAACATGTATTAACTTCTGTGCGTTGAAATGGATATGGCAAATCAAAACCATTAAAGTCATAACACCATCCCTCAAACTGAGGAAAAATGTCTGATGTAGCAATGTTCTTCACCTCTTCTCCTCTTCTAATTTCCCTGCATATTCCACATAAGCATTTTATCAACCAAACAGGACCAGCCAGTTATTTTATAGACATAATTCAAGCATCAGAAAATGTAATTCTAGGTGTTCTTATGCAATGTGTTCTCCAAACCCCGTGTGAGCAGTCATGCCCTGAAACTCCAAGCAGAGAGGAGTTCTGTGCCTGTGTTTATTTGCTAAGGATTGGGCTTTTGGAGGCTTGCTTTGGCAGGGGATGCCACCTTTAGGATGAGTTGCCTTCTGCACATGACACCTGCCCATTTCCTCCATGAGGTCTAGGTAGTCCTTGGCAATCTGCTGGTCCTGACCAGACCAGGCCAGGCATCCAACTTCTGTACTTCAGTTTGATGAGATGGATCCCATCCTTTCATAATCATGCCTAGTTTTCATTTTACTTGTAAAGAAAGACTAAAAACTTTATGGTAAATGAATGAATGAACAAATTTGAAAATTACCATTTGTAACTCTGAGCATCAGTTTAGCTATGATGAGTTTTGATAGCTGTAGTGTTACAGGATGACAGAGCTGAGCATGTACCAAGTGGGTTTTGCTGTTTTTTCCCCTGGATGATGATTTTTGGATGTAACCCTAAGTAATTGAGGTAATCCTTCAGCTGGAAATGCCATTGCACTGAGTTATGTGGAACTTGTTTTGAGGGGCAAAGTACAGTAACTGCAGTCACTGGCTAGAACTACTGGTAATAACTGCCAGAACACTGCAAAATACTTGAAAATTAAATACTCCAACAGATCAGCTTTCTTTGGTGGAGATGAGTGCAAATTACCTCAGGAAGTCCTTGTGGGTTGGATACTTTAGTGCCATTATAGTGTTTAAGTTATGTATGATTTGTTGGACAGGGAAGACATCAGCAGCCTATAGGATGTGTTAATAGTAATTGAGGATTGATTGGATGGAATCTGTGCAGTGAGGGCTACTGGGAATGTCACCAAAACAACAAGAGTGGTGAATTATATTTACAAAATATTCATTTCTATTAAATACTGGTGGTCAAATATAGAGAGAGATTTGTGAGCTGCACGTGGAAGGAGATTCATTTGCAGTGCCTGTTGCAGGAGAGGACTCATCCACTTGTTACCCAGCACTGGGTTATGAATTCTGCAGGGCAGAAATTGTGATTTATGGGAGCTGAGGCCTGTGCAATGACAAAATACCATCTGCTGCTTGTGGTCAGAAGGTAGCAAATGAGGGAATGGAGTAGGTGTTCTTAACAGTTGAGGCAGGTGCTACATCCATTCCAATCCACAGGAATCTGGAGAAGTTTTATTTTTCTTACTCTATTTTGATTTATATTGTACCACTCTGGCTCATGAAGATGTAAGTGAAATTTATTTCTCAAAATATGTTCCGTGGGATTGTTTGTGGATGATCTGAGCCCAGCCTGGAAACTGAGCTTGTTCCTCTTGCTCTGATCTGTAAGATGCAAAAAAATGTGGGAACTCTGAATAAGGGGCAAACGATGTTGAACAGAAAGGCAATGGGAAATAGCTTGGCAGGCAGAGGTGTGTGGGTAGGAAGGACATAGAAAGTCACTTATATATAGAAAAAAGCGACAAAAAGAAACAAAATTAAGAAAATAAACAAGAAGAGGCAAAGAGACAACTAAATAAAATTCAGCAACAGATGAAAGGCTCACTCAGAAATCACTGAGTTGAGAATGTGAAGTGAGGAATCAGATCTGTGTATGGTGTGCAAGAGCCTTTTGCTTGACAGAAAGAGAGATAAATAATTAGCAGGATGCTGCTGTGCTGAATAATGTCCAGTACCTAACACTGATTGTTTTATAGATAATCCAAGCATCCTGCCTATTTTTTATAGCAGATTTTTTCCCCTGGTCTCCTATTGTCCTCCAGGTGTTTTGCCTTATAATCCCCAGTCTTCCTTTAGGCTTTCTTAAGGATTAAGTTTCCCACTTGAGGGTCAGCTTGGTAGAGCATTGAGCAGAGGAGAATTTTAGGGTCTGTGTTCCCCTTGTAGTACAGAGCTAAGGTTTGGGCTTCCTTTTGCAGGCAGGCATTGAAAGGCAGGAGATCTACTTCAAATAATGTGCACTGGAAGCTGAATATAAACTCGTAGTTCTGTTGACTTTTGTAAGAGAAACATGTTTGCACAGGTACTCTAAATGAAATAGGCTCTGGTGTTCCCACACAGCCCAGCAATGAGCAGACTGCTGAAGGGGACTATCCTGAGCTTGCAGAAGTGCTGCTGGGATGTAAATGTTGGTGACACAGCCTGCTGTGTTTAGCCAAAGGGATATGAAAATGCTGGGCTCTGAACTGTGCCTGCAGCAGCACCCAGAGAGGGAAGGACTGGTGTGTCCATGCTGCTTTTCCTCCTGCTGATGGAACATGCTCCCAGTTTGGCCATTGCTTGCTTTTGCCATTGCCAACAGGCAGCACAATGCCTGGATTAAGGCTGGGTTTACTTCAGGGAGCCCACTGGGGAGCCATGGAATCATAGAACATCCTGAATTAGAAAGGACAATTGAAGTCTGACTCCTGGCCCTGCATGGGGCACCCCAAGAATCCTCCCATGTTCCTGAGAGCTGTGACTCTCTTTACAGAAAAGTTACTTTTTTAAATTTAAAAGCATCTTCTTCCCATATTCCATGGTGCTTGCATACCACTTATTTATTCCACTGGATGACAGAAATAAAAAGTGCTGTGAAGCCTTCAGTCCTGCATTAGAGCTCTGGAGAAGAAATGGTGCAAGTCAGTGTCCATAAAAATAACCCTGGTTAGGAGGGAGGGATGAGCTTGACTTGTGTGTGAGGGTGAGCACATCTGCTCTCCTGAATCATCCCAGTGAGCAGTGTGAAAGATGCAGCCTTAGAAAGTTGTGTCACTTCAGGTAAATGCTCCAGCCACAGGGAGAAAGGTGTTTGAGCAGATGTGGTCCCTGTTCAGGGCATCTGACCCCCAGGAGAGAGCAGGGATGCAGTGTTTGTGTTTCACACTGAACCCCAGCTGCACTTGGACTCATTTCCCAGCTAAAATCTTGGACATCTGTGTAGGAACTCAAGGAAGTCTTGTGTTGCATGTTGCTTGTCATATAAGAAAAAAAAAATGCTTTGATGCAAGTATTTTCTACGTTAGCATAGAAGCTTGTCATTCATTATGTAGGAATTAATAAGGAACAAAATTCTTGTCTAGCTAAAGCTGATTATTCCAAGGCATGAGAATCTGAGGTGGAAACAGGATAAGGTGGTCTTTGTGCCGTTCCCCTTCCTACATTAATATTTTCAATTGCACACAAGACTTCAATCTACACATTGTAAGCCAACAATATATCCTGTGTTGCTCACTGGTATGTTTAGCACACCTTATGAATTTGCTGTGTGAAGGACACTTTTGATTGTTTAAAGCCTCTCTCAACCTGGATTTCCAACCAAGTCCATGATGGTGGGATGTGCTGGCAGCTGAGATATTCAGCTGCACTGAAGCCTTTTGTTCTTTGAAGATGAGACTTTTCAGAGATAGGTAGGACTGTGAGTATTTAAGGACAGGCAGTTTCTTTGGATGTCTTTACATAAAATATAGAGGCCTTCATTCTGCTTGAGACCCTTGAGCACTTTAGTAAATTTGATATTAAGTAATAAATGTTATGATGAACATTGTTTATTTGATAAATCTACTGCCAGAAAAAGTGATGTATTATAGGATCAGGAAAGGAGAAGCCTGTTCTTGGCTTTGTCAAAGGCTGCCTCTAATACCAGTGCCTTCTATTTTCTGAGCATACTAATGCTCCTGATATTTTTTTAAATCTTAACATATTTGTAGAGTGCTCCAAGATCCTGTGCAAAGTTCTTGGGAGCACTGAAGGCATCCCTAGGCAAATTAGTCCTGCATTAGCTATAGATCAGTCTGCTCTGCTCATTTCTCTTAATTTTATGGGGGTGACTGCTGCCAGGTGCTGCTAAGTCCAAAGCCAAGTAGTTCTGTTCCAGTTTGTTGCTGTATTTTGTGCAATTGGATGATCATAGTTTTGTTCCAGAAGATCTGGTTGTTTTCCCAGCTATCTGAAGTCTGCTTGAAAATAGAACTGGATATGTAAACAAACTTTTCTTCTCTGAGAAAATCATATTGGATTTCCCTTTTAATTTCTAATCAAGCAGAAGCTTTCATAAAAAAAAATTGTGAAACACTGTTTCAAGAAACTATTTAGGTCATCTGTGGCTGCATTGATTCTACTCAAAATGCCACAGAGGATGAACACAAACACAAAATAATTCTAATTCTTTAAAATATTGCTTGCTGTGATGGAACTGTGAGATACACACATCTCTTTTCTTCAGCTGGGACAGGATCTGGTTCTGAACCAGTGTTTGATGTCAGCTGTCCAGGTGTCTGTTGCTTCAGCTTTTCTAACACTCATAAGTCATTAACAGCCTCACTGAAAACCAGCTGAAGTTAATGAGTGTATTTCAAAAGACTCAGAATTTGGACCTAAATAAAGAGGCACTATGCTGGTAAATGCTGCTCAGTGTCATTGAAATATATTTAAATCAAGTAAGATTCTGTTGCCTAATTTAGAAACCAAAACAAAACCCAAACTATCCCCACAAAATGAAACAACTTGTTTTAAAAAGCAGCATATAATGGAACTCCTAAATGCATTTCTAAATACTTAAATTCTGTTAAAGTCACATTTATGTTCTCTTAGTCAAGCCACTTCCTCGTGGTATGTGCTGTGCTAATCAATATCCAAACAGAAAGAAATTGAACTTGCAAATGATGAGGCACTCCTTGGGTTTCTCCACTTGCTCCCTAAAGCTTCATGTCAAACACAATAGACAAATCTTCACATCTAAATAATTCATCTGCAAATGGTGAGAACAAGAGGAGAGGAGTAAAAAGACAACGTTGTTCCATGCTAAAATACAATAATGCATTAAAATTAATCAATTTCCTCCTGCTGGGGAACAATCATTTAGAAAACATTTTAATTACCAAAACTGAATAATGGGATCAGTGTTTTTGAGAAGGTTGGATTCACCCTACTGAGCACTGGAGAATCCTCTTCACAGGAGCCCATAAAAATATTGCTGTTTTCAAGTTGCTGCTTTCAATCATGATACTTCTGGGGAGAAATCTGATTTTTTCACAGCAGCTTTTAAGGAAAACCTGGAGTGGACAGCAGGCCTGTGTTAACTATTCTGTGCCCAGAGCTTGCCTTGCACGTGCTCCTGTGTTTCTCTTTCTTTTGGATGAGAATTTATTGTGCATTGCTTAACACATATCTAAAGTCAAATGTTCAAGCCAAAGTGTTTGGCTGCAACAACAGACAGTGTTGTAAGGTTGTAAAAATAACATCCTTGTATCTATATTCAGCCTCACAAGGGAAGGAAACGTGCAGGAATCAACCAGCCCAGTCCCTTGTCTTGGCTGCCAGTGGTGTTCAGGAGAATGGTCGTGGTTATTCCATGAGGGATAAAGACTTTGGATTTCAGAATTTGCCATGGAAGAACCTGCTTTTCCCTCTGATGCAGGAGGGTCTTGGTCTCCAGCTCTGATTTCCTGGGCATTTTCCAGAGATCTGAGTGTTAGTCAGAGACGTAAGTCACTAATTATAGAACATATGGTGACTCCCAAGGAATAGCCACTACCTGGCCATCTGGGAAAGCTGGAGGAGACTGGAACAAAAAATGTGTTTGTAGCAGTAGTTTCTGCCCATAGGTGGGAATATTTTTGCCTAAAACAGTTTATGTCACTTAAATTTTTTTTGTCTTATCAAACTGTGGAAGATTTGCTTTGCCATAAACATGGCATGGCAGGCACAGTCACAATTACCAATAGGTGACCTAAAGAAGCTGTGGCTGCCCCTGGATCCCTGGCAGTGCCCAAGACCAGGTTGGACATTGGGGCTGGGAGCAGCCTGGGATGGTGGAGGTGTCCCTGCCCTGGCAAGGGATGGGATGGGCTTTAAGGTCCCTTCCCACCCAAACCATTCCAGGATTCTCTGATGTGATGCTGTGAAGTCCCACAGATGGGAAGGGTCTCCTAAGGAATCCAGTTCACAGGAGGATGACAGAAAATTTTGCATGGGCTCTTTGTACTTCAGTGCCAGTCGTGGGAGGGGCACAGGCCTTGGCTGGGCTGTCCTGGAGCTTTTATTATTCCACAACTGAGGACATTGGTCAGCAAAATTATCAAAGAAAGGGTACCTGGGTACCTGCTGAAGTTTGAGTCACCTGAAAGATGAGTTTGCTGAAGCTGCCCTGCATGAATTCCAGGAACATTTACACTGACTGGGGTCTTCAGTGTGTGCTCAGGGTAAGCTTCCATCTCAATACTTTGCTGAATCAGGATATTAAGTTTGCAAAGAAAATTAAAATAGATTCGTTGAGAATGATGTAAATCTTTATGCTCACAGTAGGGCACAGAAGCAAAGTGAATATCCTGGTAATAAAAGTACCTTGTAACTTGTGGAATGAACAAAGTTCCCAGAATGGTTATTACATGCTGTATTTTCTGTTTTGGATTATTGAAATAGAATTACTGAGAATTAAATAGTATAAAAGGCATTCTCTTTTTTTATTTTCATAATTATTCTTTCATCCACATAAAACTTTTTTCTATCTTGAAATAGTCTTGGTTGGTACTGGAAATGGCTGTAGCATAAGTAAAACCAGTCTAATTGGGATTCATAAATCCACTTTTTAACAAGTACAATTAGGAATAGTTATTAGAGACCAGCTGGAAAACATTAGGGATGAAAATTTACCATAGGAGGTTTTTTATGTGTTTGAGACATTGTTTGATACCAAAACCTAAATTAGATCACCAGAGAAATGAACCTGCTATTTGAAATCTAATTTGTACACAGGAAGTTAATTCTGAATATTCCTATTGATAAAAATTTTATTATTAGGTCTTGTTAAACTGCCTGTTTTTAATGGAAGCCTGACTTTCACAATGCTTTTCCTATAATTAAAATATGAGAAGTAGCAACTTGATTATGTTGAGTGCATTTGTGTCCAGTGGCTGTGTAATAAACTTTGGTGCAAGTCAATTCTATTATCTATTATGATTTTTAAAAGTAGAGAAGTTTATTGGGCCTAATTCCAACCCAACCCAATTCAAAGGAATTGTTCAGTTGGTGTGGCTGGGATGAACCTAAGCACAGGATTTAAACATATCCACATACAGCCACTTCAGTATCTAAGACTCACATCTTAAAATTCTGTTAAAGAAAAGAGCTATTGAGAAAATATATTTATTTCTCAAGAATTTAACAAATAATTCAGGTTGGTTACATATGGTTACATATCAATCACAATCAACAGATGAAATTATGGAAAATCCATTCTCAGCTTGAGTTTTCATTTTCCTCCTGTTGCAATTCAGGTTTTATTTGGAAAGTGCTGCTGCCACAAAGGAAGAATGCTTTTAGCCTAATTGAACTGAGCATCTTTAAACAACTTCTCCTCAGTCAACTTTGGGGTGTTCTTTTCTTATTTGTGGTTAATTGTATTTCCCTCCTGGAAAATTGGATAAATCAATGTAAAAGCAAGAAGATAATTATTAATTTTTTAGGATAAATAGGTAAGCCATGTTAGCTACAATAAGGCTTCTGTGAACAATCCAAATCACGGACGTAAATTCACTGCAGTCAAATGCTTTACACCATTGATAAATTTGACACGTTTATTACTCATCTAATTAAATTGTGCATGCAGAGCAGGCAGGAACCAACAATGTATGCAGATGTCACATGGATATTTAGTACACTGCTGATTAAGATCAGCTCGTTTACATCACACTGGGCTGATTTGTTATGATCAAACAAAGCATGTTCAACAGAAAAGAAAATGATTGAGCCCAATTCTGTTCTCTGGAAGTTTGAGACTCAGCGGTTTTACCAGGCTTGTGTGGGTGAAATTAGCAGGAAAAGAGGGCAGGAGCAGCCAGATGTTCTCTGGCAACCCTTTTTTGGCTGGGAATGCTGTGGGAGCACACAGGAGGTGAGGCTGACTGGGCTGGGGACAGTTCCTGCACAGATGTAGTGGTGTGAGGTATTCCTGTGGCCACAGTGGCCCAGGATTTGGGAGATGAGAGCTCAGGGAAGCTGCTGAGGAAAGCCAAACCCAAGGAAGCTGTTGTGGAAAGCCAAACCCAAGGAAGCTGTTGTGGAAAGCCAAACCCAAGGAAGCTGTTGTGGAAAGCCAAACCCAAGGAAGCTGTTGTGGAAAGCCAAACCCAAGGAAGCTGTTGTGGAAAGACAAACCCAAGGAAGCTGATGAGGAAAGCCAAACCCAAGGAAGCTGTTGTGGAAAGCCAAACCCAAGGAAGCTGCTGAGGAAAGCCAAACTGTTCTGAAGAGAGACTTCAGAACTCTCTCAGTTCCCACGTTATTTGCACAGATCCCAATCCCCACAGGCTCCTTGTTCATCTGCTCTTCCAATACCTGCAGCAACAATCAAATCAGCCCCTTGGCAGTAGGAACTGGGCTCTCCCTTTTTGTCAGTCCTCTCCTGTAACCCATTCCATTGTGAGGTACAAGTGAAGGGAAGCAGCATCTCTGCCTCCTCCTTGAAAAGCACGAGGCTTCCAAGGGCTGCTGGCAGCAGAGGGAGGCCAAGGTGGGTGTTTTTTAGCAGGGTTTGGTGTCTCTGCCTGTGTAACTCAGCTCCAGCCATGGCCTGAGTGACATCCAGCTCTCAGTAAAGAAGGGTGCACCACAGCAAGGACTTTGCAATCAGTATTTTTGTGCCCAACTTTATGAACTGGGTTATCACCTCAGAAGGTGATTTTATTTGTTAGGTAATCAAACTGGCTTGTATTCAGTCCAGAGCCATTTATATCGGGTAATTAATTGCCACTTTTTATTCCTTCCAAATTTACTTTTTAAAGAATTACATTGCCAGGGGCTTTCTATTTCTGGCAAGACTAGAGCAGTGCCAGGATTGGGGTACACACATCCATATGTGTCAAATCCCTGCAGTAGCCCACTTGTTTTATCATGGAATCCTGTGCAGGCAGTTAGCACAAGGATAAATACCAGGGAAAACCTGAGCTTGCCAATAATGGAAAGCAGAGATGTAAAGACTTTGCTCATCATCTGGCTGGAACTCCAGAAAACGGAATTCTAAATGTGGAGATTTTCTGATTCCCAGCCCTTGAGTCTGTAGTTTTTGGCACTGCTTGAATCAGAGAGTTTGAGAGCTGGACTGGGACTGCTGAGGGTTTGTAACACGAAAAATGGCATTTGGGAATTCCACATGAAAATGGGCAGATCTGAGGTGCTTTCCAGGGATCCCTTAGCTTGGTACCACCAGAGCTATAGGTCAGAAAATAGGATGAAAATTATCTAGATGACAGATCTATGTTTAAGAAGAATAATCACAGGTTTCAGAACATTTGGAGATAAACGCAGTTGTTCCTGGGGACTTTTTTTGTTTCTTACTTGCAGAACTGCCAAGGAATCTAGTAGGATTTCAGGCCTTTTATTACTTTGAACTTTGACTTCTTGAGTGTGTAGGGGTCTGCTTGGTTCACTGGACTGTGTGTAAAACAAGAGTCTTCCTTTCTGGCCCTGCAGCCAGGAGGAGACAAGGAGATTGCTGATAAGAAGTTGATAATGCTTTAGTTTATACTAGTATGCTCTTTTAGAGCTAAAAAGCTGATGTAATTCAACAGAGACACCATTAACTTCAGCAAATTTAAAGCACTTCTGTAAGAGAGCATGAAACTCATCCCATGATTTGATTTTGCTGCTGTATTTTCAATCTGGTTAGGGGATAACTCAATAACATTTTCCAGTCAGCTCCAAATTAAATGCAAAATCTTTGTTCTTCAACTGAATAACTTCTAACTTAGAAACAGCCAGAAATATCCTTCCCTGAACATCCTGTACCTGGAGGAAATGTTGTGCCTCTTACAAGGACCATGGTTGTGGCCACTGGTAAAAGCATGTCCTATGGCTTTGTCTCAGAAAATGCACTCATTTTCATTTGAAATTCTGCCATTACCCCTCTTAATTCACCTCCTTACAGAACTTACAAAGCTTTTTAGGTGTTTCTAGTTCTTAGCTTGTATTTTAATCTCTTTTGGGTAGAAATTTCCAACCCAAGAATGTAAGTTTATCAAAAGAAGTTGTACATATTCCTATTCTGTTGATGTTTCCAGGTACTCCTGCTTCCTTGTGTCCCACACACTCTGAGCCTTCCCAGCCTATACAAGGCTCTTGAAAATTTAGATTTTGTCCTGGTCTACTATGGTGATTTTATTGCCTCACTGAATTCATCAGTGGTGCAGAGGAAATGAGCATTTAGGACAAAAATAAGGAAGGGACTTTAAAGGGACTGTTCCAGTTGTTTTAGGTGTAAAATTTCAGGTGGAAACATGGAATTACTGAAGGTCTTCCTCTTCTCTGGAGTTACATTTTTTTTCCCCTGACACTGCTTTCATTTTATTACAAACTTTATCTTGATAATCAAATCCAGCCCAGTACAAGACATGAGGTCTCTTCTTGCTGGGGCCAAGTTCACATGCATAATTCCTTTTAATACAGTAGCACATCAAGAGGAAAAGACACCACTTGGTGCTCTCAAAAGCTCCAATATTAAAAACCACATTCCTGGAGCAGTTGTACATGGATCTGTCTGGTGTCAGAACACAGAAAAGCACATTTTTTAGTCATTTAAAATACATCAGTCAAACCACATCTGAGGGTACCTGCTGGCTTCATTGACCCTTATATTTTTAAGAAACAACTGATTATTTGGATATAAATGTAGAACTGACTGACAAGATGAGCACTTCTGATTTACATCATGTGCAGTTTCCTTTGCAAATGAGGACATACTTTGTAAGGATAACTGTCCTAGGTTACAATGTAAGATGTGCCCACAGTCTGTATCCTATCCCCACCCTCAGGAGCTGTTGGAACCAGCTGGGGCAGTGTTTTCCCTTGCCCCTCCCTCTGGGCTATCTCCTTTTCATGGGCCATTAAGGCCTTGCCCATGGCTCACAGGTGACTCCCTCTGGGAGTTATCTCTGTTAATTGGCAATCAAGGACCCATTGTGTGACTCATAGAATGAGATCAGCCCATTGGGAGATGCTCCACCCAGGGGGAGGAGCCAAGCATTCCCACCTGGATATAATCTGGGACAGCACAGAGGGTAGGGGCCTGCTGGACTCCTGGAGGAGCAGAGCTACCAGACCTTTCTGTGGGATCACAGCTTCAACAAGAGCACTTCATCTGGACTGCCACCACCACCCTAACTAACAGGGAGTCAGGTTGGATAATTCTCATTTATTTTATTTCACTTTTATTCCTCCTATTAAATTGTATTTTCCGACTTGGAGTTTCTCACTGGTTTTACTTGCAAACCAGCACAATAACTTAGAGTGAATTATCTTTGAGCCATCCACTGGAACCTTGGAATACTTTGAGTGATGCTTTTCTGGTCATCATTAGGAAATATTTCAAATTGAAATCCTCTGTTATGGGAGAGAAATCTTCAGGAAAATTACACTCTTGTAAGTTCTTCATGTAAGTAGAAGGACTGTTGTCAGGTCTGTGAGCACGGGAGTTAAGGGAGAAAATAGGAGGTAGAATCACACCTACATTTATATATAAAAGAAATTCTGTGTATGTATATATATATAAATAGATTATTAAATAGATTTTATTTTCTGGAGTTTTGAGTCTGTGGTACTCACTTCATTTGGTTAAAGAAAGGCCATTTTTTTCCATATTGCTGACAAAAACTGTTCATAGTAGGTATATATTTAGGTATAGATGGTCAGTATTCAGACGTAGGATTAATGTAAAATCATGTCTTTTTTCTAAGCATATAACAGAATAAAAAAACCCAAATTACACCAGTACCTAAAAGTCATTATTACCACATGAGACCTTACCATAAACAGTAGGAATTTTCTGATTTTTGAAGGCTTCTAAACTTCTGTGTGAGGAGCTGATGACCTTTGCAGTGTGCTGTTCTCAAGCAGCAGAGAAAGGTAAATTTGCCCACCTCAATTTCAAGTCATTTCAGATCATAGGGAGAATATTTCTCAAATTTGTACCACAAAGCTGTGCTGAGATCTTGAAAATGTTTCTTTGGTTACCAAAAGCTCCTTGTTTGAGGCTGCTAATGGTGCTGTGCTAAAGTCTCCAGTTCTCTGTCTCAGTGTGCTCTGCATCCCCAGGAGGTTTTGCAGAGCCCTCAAACAGCTCCATGAAGAATGTGCCAGCCAGGGCTGCACACACACAGCTCAGGGGAGCTCTCTGGACCCCTCCATATTCAGCTGATGGGCTTGTGTTATTCTGAACTAGAGCAAGCTGCCTCCTCCTCCTCCTCTGAGAATCACCACAAGATGTTTGGTGCTTCAAAGAAGGCTGAGTCTCTCTGCCTGCCTCAGTCAGTTCTTTGCTCCTCCTGCTCTTGATGGAATGTCATTCAACATCAGATCTCGATTCAGTTCATTGCACAGCAAAGATTGCACTGGGTTGTTTGGAAGCATCTTTTTTTCCTGGGGCAAATGCACCACATTGTGTAGGACTGGCAAAAGCTCCTGGTCTGTGTCTCTCTCTAGCTCGCAGGCAGGGCTCATCCCACCCTCTGCTGCTTTCCAGTCTGTCAGAGGCACCATTGTCCCACTTTTTACTGTGGAAGCCACCTCGAAATGCCTTTGATGAGAACAAAGGAGTAGGGAAAACCACGTGGCTGTGTTAGAGCAGGCTGGATGCAGTATAAACCTCTGAGATTGGGGTGAGACTTCAGGCAGGACCTCCCATGAGGGTTTTTTTGCCATGGAACAAGGATAGAAGAAATTTAGTGGATCTTCACTTGGGCAAAACTTGCACTGAGGCAGCAGCTCAGGGGAAGGAGTGTAACTGAGAAAAACCAGAGGAAAGTGTGCTGGTGTATTTTTTGTTTTGTCTTCTTCAGCAGATGTTCTCAGTCTTATTCCCCATTTCAAAATGGGGAATATTTTATATTATTTTTAACTATTATACTATTTCTCATTCCAGAATGGGAAATACTCAGTCCCTCCCAGATTAGTTCATACAGTTCTGAGGAGAGTCCAGTCTGAGTGACTAAAACAGGAGTGTGAGCCTGGCAAAGGGGCTCTCCTGGAGTGCATTCTTGGCTTGGTCTGTAATTTGTAGGTCTAAAGGAAAGCACTTCAATATATGTTTACTTTTAATAGATCCATAAGTCAGGCAATGTCAAAGGGAAAGTGTTGTGAACTCCTGAACTGAACTCTGATCCACACAGAATCTGCCTTGAGAGAGATCTTTGCAAACTCAGCCATCCAAAATCCTAAAGAAATTCCAAGGCCACAAAAAAGATTTGCGAAAGATGTAACTTTAAAATCACAATGTCAGTCTTAACTGGATGATGGCAATGGTGTCACCAAGCTGCTGGGAGTTTGTTTATCCTTTGTTTCACACCCCCTGTCCAAGACCCTGTGCTCAGGATCTGATCTCCCCTTGCCTCGTGAGCACTGTATGATAAAAAGCAGCTTCCTGCTCCATCTCTGTGTGTTGAAAGGACATTAATTTATGACTTCACATTCTTCTTCCTGTGACATTCCCTGCTTTGTGGAGAGCTCTTCTCCATCCTTCTATTGCCCAGCCTGGAGACAAAACTCCCCAGGGCTCTCCAGTGGGGAATTCTGGAGCCTGTGCTGGAAAAGGGGCAGGTTGGGACTGAGACAGTTCTTGGACACTAAAGAAATTAATCCTGAATTTCTGCACCAAGTGATCCCAGACCAAAGCCTTTCTGTTCCATGTTTCAAATGATCAGAACATAATGGACACTCTGTGATATATTTATTCATATCTTCCCCCATAATTAATTCTCTTTAAAATATTCCTGCCTCGCTTTTTTCAGGCCTGCTGTTTGTGGATGACCTTGCCTTTCTTCTTTTCAACTGTGCCCATGCACATCACTTGTAGCTTCCCAGTGTGGAGCTATAAATCCTCAGCACCACTTGCAGACAAGAGCAGATGATTCAGTCCTATCTGGTGCATTAATGTACAATCAAGCAGAACTTAAACCACAAAGGAAGCCTTGTTGGTTGTGTCATCCCAAGGCAGGAAGTGGAGAGACAATGCTGGGCATTTACTTCACAGATGAACAACTTTTGATCTTGCAAATCTTCATGTGCTTGCTTTTATGTAATTCTTACATAAAATCTTGCATGGCTGCTGCACCATCACTGAGTTGCTCTGTATGCAGCACATCCTCTTTCTATGTTCCCTGTTTAGAAAGCTAAGCACAGCCTTCATGGGAGATTTGGAAGAGCTTCAGTGACTCCTGTGCACCATGAATTTGCTACTTTTTCAGCTTGTATTTTAAGCTGAAATTCAGGAGAAAGTATCTTCTCCTTTTATGTGCTCTGTGGTGTCACCTTCAAACCATCTCTAGCTGGCCTGTGGAAAAGGATCTAGAAGTTTGCCAGACACAAAACCTTTCCTCACCCAATTTCTTTTTGCATTTATTGATGATTTATTATGCTGTAAAATGTCCTCATTTGCACCCTGAAATACTCTCCTCCCTTCTCATAAAAAGAAAAATCTTTAGGAGCAGTTTTTAAAATTTATAAGTGGAGGAAAACCTGAGACCTGTGGGGAACTGGATTTGCTCAAGTTTACACAGTAAATCAGTGTCAAGTGACAGGCAGGACCACTCTAATCCACTAGAATCACTCCAGATCATTAGTTTATTACAAACACTCTTTAAAGAAATAACAGGGTATTTTTTTTTTCCTTCAGTTCTTTGCTCTGTGGTAGCTTATATTTTATTGAGAACATCCAGCTCAATGAAAGCATGTGCTTTTAGTGGACGTTCCTGGCATAGAAATATGTTGTCAATGCTCTATTGATCTACCTGCACAAGCCAGTCCAACAATGCAGTGTAACTTGAATTTCTTTTGATAGTTTGTTCTTTCTTGACTGGCTCTGCATCTTCAGAGACCCAGTCTTCATGCCTGATTAGTACTGTAATTCTTATATTATCTTTTTATTTGGTGGAAAGTTCAGATACCTATCAGAGAAGCTGTGTAAAATCTTTATCTCCCCCCTCTTCTCCCCCATTCCTACAGATTTGACCAATGCAGAACCTTAACACCTTTTAAATCCTTTCTTAAAAACATTATTTACCTTCTCCATGGTCCCTCCAGTAGAACTGTGGGGATTTCAGGCTGTATTGAAGTGATGGAGTTTATGCAAGAGCAATGTACCTGCAAAGCAACTTTGCAGCCCATTCATTAAACTTGGACTTTTTTTGTCTCCTGTCCATGTAACAAACAGTTGCCATTTCCTTCTCAGGACAGCAGATGGTTAAAACAAAAGCCACTGGAGATCAATGCATAATTTTTGGTGTAACTTAACATCCTGGCCTAAATGGTGGTTTTGTCTCCTGACACAGCACTTCTTTTATTTCATTTCCTCTGAATATTATATCATAACAAATGCGGTGCTTCTTGCAGCGTGCTTTAATGTGGAAATCCCAGTGTTAAAAATCAATGAAGTTAATTAGTGGTGATGAATGAGAGAACATTAATTGCCAGACTGGCCATTAGGATTGTGGGCAGTCAGAGCTGTCAGAGGGCTTTAACTGCTCAGCCTCAGCTCACATTGTTTGTTGCACTGTAGGCAGTTTGGTTAGTTTTATCATAATGCTAATTAAATGCCTTGAATAGAAACTATTAATGAAGGATGTAAGTTATATATCACCAGATCTGCAAAAATACATCAGTGTATCTTTTCTCTTTGTTAAATTAACGTGGCCATTGTCCCGCTCTGTGCGGTGATGATGGGTCAGTCTGGAGCAGCACAGTTGACTTCATTAGAATTATTTGAATTTACCACAGTGTGACTGAAATAAAAATCCTGTCAGTTGTGATTTATTTGCTGACTTGCTGTGCCTCAGATTCTCCTTACTATTCACTGAGTAACTCTACAGAGTAAACAAGCAGGGTATGAAAGTGACTTTTCCCCTGCTCCAGTACCACAAGCAATGAGGTAGAGCTATGCAGTTATTTGTACACGGGGATGGAACAGATCCTGCCTCTGCCAACAATTAATACTGATTTCTTCATTATCATTTCCTGTCTATCCTGAGCATCAGTGATGTGCAGGCCTTTCACACAGCGTGACTGTGGCAAAGTTTGATAATGTCACAGAGCTTTAAAAGCCCCCCCTTCCCTTTCATTATGTCATGAAAGAAGAAGAATGCCCAATCCCAAAGAAAACCCTTTTCTTCTTGCATGACATAACCTCTTTCCCATTTGAAAGTGTAGTGCCAGAAGTTGAATTGCTTGCTATTTAATCTTTACTAGAAGCAGCACAATTTAGCCTTTGGAGGGGAGGAATTGGAGAACAGAAACAAACAGAAATACACGACTGTCTTTCTGGTACAGATAGCTATTAATGGACTGTGAGGCAGGCCAAGCTCTTGCTCAGAGCACAGCAGTTTTTTATAAACCAACAGAGGGCTTTTGGTCTTTGTGGCATTACGCTTTCCTGCTTCTAAACAAAAAAGAAATAAAGCTTGTGTTCACTTGATGAAATGTAAACTGACTTTCTCTAAAAGGAAAACTCTTGCCCTCACAGTGGGTTGTGCACTTTCCAGACTGAGTTGAGGTTGGCAATTTAAGAGTCAGACAAATTATCAAATACTCTGAGAATTCTGATTTATCCTTTTTTTTTTCCCCTTATATCTCCACTTGCCTGATATTTTCCACCCAGTATATTTGAGTAGAAGGGCATATTTATACCCTGGAAATGAACCCTTCCTGTCAGCAGTGGGGCTGGGTGGGCTGTGACTCAGAGCCAGAATTAGGTGTTTGTTCTGAGCAGCCCAGCTCAGTGTGGTCAGCTCACAGCTGGAACACGTAAATTCTAAATGCAGAAATTATAACTTCTTCTTGTGGCCTAAATTAGTTGGCAAAGTATCTGAAAATCAAGAAATCGTGTTTCAATTACTTGCTGGGTTTGAAAATCTTTCTCTAGCTGAGAAACACACTGCCTGTGTCCAAACTCCCACCTCACAGAAGAGCTGTCCTTCCACAGCCTGGGTAAACAGGGAAATCCCTAGCCAGGTTTTCCCATCAGGCTAAAAAAAGGAGGCTGTGAGCTGAGATTTCAGAGATCTCTCATCTTTCCCTTTCCTTGTTTAAAAAAGATAAAAAATGAGAAAGTTAAATATAAAAAAATGTTCACATAATACTAAGAGCAAAGATAATTAGGAGTGGGAAATAAAAATGTTAAACCTATTTGTTGGGTTGGAACTACGTGATATTTGAGGTCCCTTCCAATCCAAGTCTTTCTGTGATTATTTCTACGATTCTGACTTTTAATTTCTGATTTGGATTTTGATTTCCATTCTCTACAGATGGGTGTGTATGCAGCCTCCTGGGCACTGCAAGTGAATGACATTTAATCCTTGGTGCACTAGAGCTTGTCTAAAACTGTCCTATAAGTATTATAATAAATTAATCAGAGTAGACATTTTTAAACCAATCAATTTTGATGTAATTATCATGTTGGTGTTCATTACTCAGCAGACAGAACAATGAATCCTGAACAGCTTTTCTTTTATTTCTATCAAATGCCAATATCTTAAAATAGATTCTCTGAGCAGCAGAAAGGTTCTTCTGTGGTTTCCTTCTGCGTGGGGAATTCTCTTGGGATGAGCTTTGTTCAGTTCCTTTTGGGCTGGAAATGCAGCAGACCCAGCAGTGGCTGTGACAGAAGACAGGGACCAAGGGGACCCCACCAGGTGTGAGAAGTGCCATGAACTTCTCCCTTCTCCTCCTCCTGAAGGCAAAGCCCAGCTCCTTTGTTCTTGGCACTCAGCTCTTCTGCTAATGCTGCCACAAGCTCATTTTGAGTGGGGTGACCTGGTAGCCACAACATGGACACCATTAAAGGACCAAGGAAAAACGTTTTGGAGATGATAAAAACTCCTCAGTGTGTGAGAAAAGGGCATGAAAAGATAAATTTCCCAGTTTAGGGCTTGGAGCAAATCTTTGTTTTGGATGTGTTTGGCTTCAGGCTTTTGAGCTGCCACACACATCTCAGGGAGCAGAGACAGCAAATTCCTGCCCCAGCCGTGGTCTCTGTCTGCAGGAGGGATTACCTGGAGCACCTCTGTGCAGTGGCCAAAATGCAGATTTACTGCAGCTGCTCTGCACCTTGTCCTGCAAAATCAATCAGTCAGTGGGGCCTCATTTCCTCTGCAGTTCTTTGATCTGCTCCTGGACTTGGAGGGAAGGTGAAATCTGTGTTTTAGCACAGACCACGGGAGACAGGAGCTTCCTGAGCTTTGTCTGGAATGTCTCAGGCACAAAGACAAGCAGCTGTGCTCTGTGCCCAAAGAGGATCAGCCCCGGGGTCCCCAATGCCTTTTACATTTTCCTTTCCCTTATACACAGAAAGTGCCTGAAATGTTGATCCCCCACCAGTGTGAACCAAAGGGCGAATGTCATAGATTTCAGTGAGGCTGGACAACACTCCTAATATCCAGTATTTTTCACCTCCAAGCTTTGGAAACATGGGATGGTTTTGTGGAGCTCATTTGTCTAATGGCAGCTGGCCAGACTTGCTCAGAAAAAGTTACAGATTCTAAGTTTCTCAGCAGTGAATTGTGCTGACATAAGTAGGCAGTGTAAAAACATGTGAAAGACAAGGCTTTGCTTTTTTTTTTCCCTCCTAAGACTGGAGAAAAAACTACAAAAGGATTTCCTACTGCCCTGAGCTAAACTGGGTACTGTGAATCCTGTGCTGGTTGAGTTGCTGCCCAGAGTTCTCCATCTGTCCCACTGGAAGTTTACCTGAAAGGAATGAAAGGAGCTGTGAAGGACACAGGAAAGAAAAGCAACCAAGGAGCAATAAAAAGAAAATAAGGAAATCTGACATTTTGCTAAGAAATGTTTTTTCAACTCCCACGTGAAAATCTATTCAATTATTTTTTCATCTAATTAATCTAATTAAGCATCTAATTAAGATATTCTTTATTTAGAGGATTTGCATGTTGCTATACAGCAAGATTTTGAACAGTTTAGGTTTAAAATATGATTTTGCTGGTCAATAATGAATGGAAAGCAGGCAATATGATTAGAAGAATACATTTCCTGAGCAAAGGTCCATGATTCCCATTCTGAGAATGGCTGAGCAGTGCACAATCAGAGACACAATTCCAATAACAAACTGCCAATGGAGCTCACACCATGTGGACATTGCAGTGTGCTGATGCCTTGGTAAAGCCCTCAGATGAGAAAACATTTCAGATTGTGACATTTCAGTGGGAGTCTATATTTTTTTACCCAGAAAAGAAGTGATGTTGATTTTGGTTTGTGTTTTCACCCCAGGTTTGCACTGAGCAGAGCAAACAGTTGGGTGGTTAAGGATGGCCACAGCTTCGTTCTCTTTTGCTGGGTTGCAGCAGAGAGCAGGGTGATCCCCCTGGAGATTCAGCTTTTCTCCTGTGGTAGCCCTGCTATCCTTTCTCCAGAGCTGTCCATGAGCTTCACCCCTCACTGTGGTGATGTCCTTAGGAGCTCTCCCAAACAGAGCTCTGGAACACGGCCTTTGTTGAGGCTTGGTTTGGATAAATGCCCTCAGGACCAGGGTGTCAGTGCAGCCTCCCCCAGCTTCCACTGAGGTCACTTCCTAGATGTGGTTAATGTACCTGGGCATGGCACAGCTCCAAGACACTGGGGGAATTCATACTTCTTAGTGGTAGCTTGGTATTTACAGAAAGTTGGACGGCTTTGCTGGTGTTTTAGTTAGTTTTAGTTTTGCAGTCGAGCAGGCAGAGACACTCACCTGTTCCATTTGCCTGATTCCATCAATCAGACAGTGATTGGCAGGTGAGGAAGTCACAAAAGCAACCTTTTCTGCCTCCTCATTACTTCAGTGTGAAATTGTTCTTGTGGAATGTGTCATTCCTCAGCTGGGGGCTCTGGGAAGGAGTCTTTCCACACCACACTCTATTGGGTGTTTGAATATTCTTACACACTTGGCTCCAAGTGATGGATAATTTAAAAAATGGCTAAAAAGTGTATTTTTCTTTAAAGCAGCTCCTAATCAATAAGATTTTGTTTTGCCAAGTGATTTAATATTCAAATAGCATTATTACAGAAACAACACCATTTGCTTGAAGTGTCTGTTCCTTGTCACATCGAGAACCTCCTGGATGTTGGTTTTGAACATTTTCTTAGTAAAAAGTACTTCTGCTGCTTCAGGTTCTGCTTTTTCCCATACAATCCTTCAATGAACTGAGGTAGAAAAGACATCTGTCCATGTAGATTTGAAAGGAGACAAGGTTGCACCTTAAACTTACAGAAGCTAAACACCATAATTAAATTACAGCGTCTGTGCCGTGGAAATATAGATTTATGATAACACAGCAGTAAAGTCTTTTCTTCTGGAAAGTAATCCATTTAAAGAGCTCACTCATCTCATCTGGAACAATACTTATTGAAAGATTTGGACCCCAGTTCATACATCATCCTTAATGTATTCTTATCTAAACTCTGCCACGTTCTGTGGGATAAGGACAGGGAGAATTTGAATACACGATGCTCCTTCCAAGGGTTTGGGTTTACCTGGGAGCCATCACCCACCTGAGCTCCAGATTACAGCTGTGTTGTCTGAAGAGCATTTTAATGGCAGCACAAGAGCAGAACTGAGGAGCACATGGGATGTGCCAAAGAAGAAAGAAAAATAGAAAAAATATTCTTAATATTCAGGCGTCTGAAGAATCAAAGAAATACTTGGAACAGATTTCATGACAGACCAGCTCTCCTAAAAAGTATTAAAAATGCATGATGGAAAACTGGAATGTCAAATAATGAGTCTGTTTACAGCAGGGGAGGAACAAAGACAAGGCAAGTTCATGAGTCAGCACTTGCTGATATTCCAGCAGGCCTTTGGGAACCAAGTCTCCAGGACTGGGGGAGCGCTGGTGTCATCCCTGCTGCAGCAGAGGGTGGGTAACAAAGGCACCAGAAAGGCTCAGTCAGGTCCCTGCTCTCTACTTTGAAGGGCAAAATGGCTTTTTTTTTTTTTTTTTTTTTTTTTTTTTTTTTTTTTTTTTTTCTCTTTTTTTTTATAATACTNTTTTTTCCCCAGGATTCTTATAAAACTCCAATTTTGCAGACACTGGTGAACAGGGGGATAAAATCCCACCACCAGATAATCATTTATGGATCAGGGAATGATTTTCTCTTGTTCTCTATTGACATTTTTCCACTTAAGGGAGGCCAGGCATTTCTACCCAATGCTGATACCCCCAGTGTGGCTGGCAATGGTTTTTTATAAGCAAGGGAAGGAGTGAAGGCTTCATTTACAACCTACATGTAAGTTCCTTGGCACCTTTGTTGTCAACAAAAATTAGCTGAGCAGAAATTTACATTCTGAAAATGGAGCAAATGAATATCTGGATTTTACTCCTGTTAGGAATTACATGTTACAGGCAGATAGTGTTAAAGATCCATTTTTACATAATGTGGTTTTGTTGTTTGTTTTTTTTTAATTTGAATTTTTTATTTATTTCTTTGGGGGAAGTTTTTTGGAAAGTGTTGTGCACCATTTGAAGCTGCTGGATAAGAGATCCTGGAGGTTTTGCTTTTAAGGGAATTTTAATTTAATTAAAATTCAATTTTGTGATGCTGTACTTTTGGTAATAATATACAATGAAATTTTAATCTTATAAACCACTAATAAAATGCACCTATTTATTCCATAAAATTTTATTTCTATATGATACAGCCAAATGATATGCTTATTTAGCTGTGAACATTTATTTCCTTGCTGTATCTTAGAAAGGAAAAATAAATGTAATTAAATTTTAGTCAGTCTAAGCTTAACTAGATCATCTTCCAGCAACATGCTCTAGAATTTAGTTTTCCAAATAAACTCAGTGTGTCACTGATGTGCAGAGAGGATCAATAGAATGGAAATTGCAGTTTCCCTCCAAGTGCTGCCATGTTTTATCACTCACCCATTTCCAACCAGTCCCTTTCCCCCTTTCCCCTGCCAGATGGGGCCCATGGCCATGCCAGGCACATGGAACACAAGGAAACAGAGAGGGAATATCTCCAAATAATGCACAGTTCACCTTCCTTTTCCTTTCTGTGTCTCCCATCCCACTCTGGCAAGGCCCTGAGCTGCTGTGTCTCCCCAGGGAGCAGGAATTTCCCTAAGGGTGCTCAGTGTTGGGAAGGTTTAGACTTGAACTTTGAACTCTTTTTCAGGAGGATGTGAAATCATCCACAGCCCTGCAGTCTGTGCCTGGAGCTGCTCACTGGGAGAAGGCAGGGATGGATTCCAGCATGGGGGAAATGCTCTGGCAATGCTGGACCAGGGCATTTTTTGACTTGTGTGCCCAATTCATCACGTTTCTTTAAGCTGCAAGTCGTGGCCCAGGGGCTCAAGAGCTAACCTTGAAGTGGATCTGAATATTTGTGTGTATTTCTCAGCCAGAAATGATGCCAAGCTCACCCTCAGCCGGTTTTGGCACAAGGATAAGGAGTTAAATCTGGAGGAGCAGCTGGCAGGAGGCTGCTCTGTGGCAGCACAGGCTGCAGGGGAGGGGTGGACGGGCCCAGACTGCCACTTTGGGACTGCAGTCTCTTTTTGGTGTGATATTACTTGATTTCACATTAATGGGAGCAACTTGTGTGCATCAAACAGAGATTAGACTTTACAAATTCGTTTGCTGTCTCTCCAGCTTTCCCTCCCCCAGGTCATATTCCATATGCTGGGAGAATTTTGTTTGATTTGTCCCCACACAAACAGAGTGGAGCAATCTCTGCAAGGCCAGGGCCAGCAGGGCTGTGCTCATTTGAGGCTTGGTTTGTGGGCTGAAGCAAGTGGATCACGTTTGCAGTGCTGAGGCTCTCAGGGTGCTCACAGGGTGTTAATGATTTCACATGAAGTTCAATGCAGTCTGAGGGGGGACTGGGCTCTAATTATTTGATCCCTGCCCAGATGCATACTGAGCACTGTACCAAACCCAGGGAAACCTTCCACTACTGTTAGCTACTCTATTTACTCTAAATTAATTTTGAGGTTGAAGTCATTGCCAAGATTTGAGTTCGCTGAAGCTTTTCCCAAACAGAATGAAAATTAAGACAAACATAGAGAAATTATTTTTTTCCCAAGGCCTGTATTTATCATGCATTTTTCCAGGTTCCCCATTGCTGTTGTTGAGATCCAAGTTCTTTCACCTGCCAGCTACAGTGACTTATTGGAAGAGCAGATTCCTGAGCCTTTATCAAGTTCTTACTTTCAATCTGACATTTATTTATCTCTCATTTGAAATTGATAGACTTTGGCTTCTCCTTCTATTGAATATTGGATAGAGAGTGGTATATATTTATACACCCTTCTGTTTGTTCCAAACTGGGGCCATCTCTCTGGTACTCTGGTGAGAAGAATCTTCCCCTTGCATTGCAAAGAATGAGAATCCCACTGGGAACTCTCCCTAGCTTGGATCCTCCAACCCTTCTTGTGATTCATTGTGGAATAGCAGCACAGAGGAAAACTGCAAATTCCTGTGGCATGGTGTGGGTCAAATCTCTTTAGGGAACTTTCCAGGGACCAGGATTCATTTGTGTGTTCTGCATTTCTCCTGCTCCTTGAGAGATTTCTTCCTCAGCTTTTGAAAATGACTTCAGGATTTTGGGAATGGAAATTGGAGTTCTCTGTGTCCTGGCTCTCAGAGTTCCACAGCAGCCCTCAGGCCTGGCAGGACATCCCCTCAGTGATGGGGAGTCACACTTATCCAAAAGATGTCAAGTGTTAGAAATAGGTGGGAGTAGAGGGGGAGAGGCTGCCAGCCAGCACTATCCTCATTCTTTATGCTGGCCACTGTTTGCATTTTTCATTCAGGAAGGAGGGAAATGTTTAATCAAGCACTGTGCACTTGCTTTCCCCTGCTTTTTCTCCGTGTCTTTGAAAAAGTATGAAAAATGCATTAAGTTGGACAGTGATGTTTGACAGATTATCTCTGGTATCCCTTGGGAATGAAGAGATTTTGCAGTTGGGCTTCCTGATGTGTTATTTAGCAGAACAGACAGACCTTGAGTCCTTTGGTTTCCCACTTGCCAGGCTCCTGGAGTACAACTGGAGCACATGCTGGAGCAACGTCGTTCTCCTCTACATGGGCAAAAAGCATTATCAGATAATTAGACTGTGTCATGAAGATGTAATAAAAATCCTCAGGAAATTAATTAATGCACATGTACAATAGCTGCTGTACACCACAACACTTGAGCCATTTAAAATGAGGTTCTTTTTAAATAGCAAAAGCAATTAGTCTGCTCGGACTGATTGCTGGCCAATTTTTGTAATGCAAGGCTTTTTTGATTTATGGGAGTAAAAAAACTGAGAAGGGGAAGGGTAAAATTCCAATGTGGCTGTTCTTAGCAAGAAAACTATCAAGTTCTGGAGCTGGTTTTCTTTTTTTTTCCTGAGCTGCAGCTCTGTCTTGCTTCCTGCAGTCCTGAGTTTGAAACTTTTGATGCATTATCTTCACAAGTATTAGCTCACTGGTGCAATGATGTTTATTAATATCTGCCATGTTCAGATACAGAGTTGGATGGTATTTTTTATGGTAAATCTCTTCCTCCTAAAGTAAATTATTCAGGCTGAAAAATCCACGTTCTTTTCAGCAGCATCCTGAAACAAAACCTCCTCCAAAGTCCCTGGTGCTGTAACTTTTACTTTAATAACAATAAACCAGCATATCAGCAGTGAAAGTAAAGCAGGACCTGCAGTGTGTCCCTGGAATGGCCACAACCTCCAGGGCTGAAAGAGAATTTCTGTTCTGGAGCTGGGTGCAGCACAGATCTCCTGCTCCACACCTGATTTAAAACAGGTCCTTTGGTCCTGCTGAAGAGCTGGTACTTGGGCATGTATTTAAGCATCTGATTGAATCCCAGCTGATCTTGGCAGTCAGGAGGTATTTATAATGTTTTTTTTTGGCTTACAAATAACTACAAAAATTTCCTGCATCAGCTGCTGCCTCTCCACAGGTTGGTGTTGCAGCGAGACCTCGAGGAGCTGAGGGGAGTTGTGGTCACATAGGAGGCAGAATTTTGGGCAAGTGAGGAGCAGTGAATGCATCACAACTCTGCTGGTGGTGTCAGCACCTTGAGCTGTGCTCATTCCCTGCAAATGCTCTCCTGGGATCAAGGGATCTCCCCTGTCCCTCTCCCTGTGGGTGTTCTGCCTGCCTGGGTTCCTCAGGACAGGACACATTTCCTTGGCTTCCCACCTCCCTGCCTGCACCACCTGGAGCAGGATTAGGGCTCCACACGCTTTTTCTTTGGGAGAAAGGGAAAAAATATTGAGTAAGTGACACAGAAGAGAAATTGCTGTGCATATTAAGCAGAGAGTGATTGCTGACAGCATGCATTATGTAAAAGGGGAACCTGCACAAAATGAAATATAAACCTTGCTGCAATTTAGCTGTTGATTTAATGTATATTATAGGATTTTCAGGTTTTACATTGTCTAGGGACAACCCAGCTTAAATTTTCTTACAGCTCCCATGGTGTACTTGTGGTCTTTCTGTTCCAGCTGCATCTTAGAGTGACTTTTTAAGAGCATTTAGTGACAGGACAAGGGGGAATGGCTTCAAACTGGATGAGAGTAGGCTCAGATGAGATACTTGGGATGTGAGGTAGTGAGACCCTGGCACAGGGTGGCCAGAGAAGCTGGGGCTGCCCCTGGATCCCTGGAAGTGCCCAAGGCCAGGCTGGACAGGGTTGGAGCAGCCTGGGATGGTGGAAGGTGTCCCTGGCATGGCAGGGCTGGCACTGGGTGGGCTTTAAGGTCCCTTCCCCACCCAAACCATTCTGAATTCTGTGATGCTATGCTGAATTTTTCTTGTCATATCAGGCTTGTCCTATCCCTGGTATGGGTTGAGAGAGAGCTATTCCAGAAAAAACACTAACCTTTTTTCAAGGAAAACACAATGAATGTTGTGCATTCTGTGGTTTTCTTTCAGTCTCGTGGTTTTTTCGCTGCTTGTGAAGAGCTCCTGAGCTGCTCTGTCATAGCATGTGACAGGATGAACTGCTCAGCTCTCTGTAATTTATACCCTCTTGGAGAACCGTGTTTGATGAAGTTTATTAATGCTTTCTGTGCCCACACTGTGCTCAGCAGTGAGCAAGTGCAAGCCCTGCCTCAGTGCCTGATTCCTGCTGCTCCCCTGGGGAAGGGAATGCGGAGTCCTCGGGCAGTGCAGGGCTGGGTACAGGAGCCTGGGCATGACAGAGCACAGAAAATCCTCCATGCCAGGAAACAAAAAATGTGTCTGCTTTGCTGGGAGGTTAACGAGTCAGAGAGGCTGCCAGGCAGGGAGCAGAGCTCTGAGCCAGGGCTGGGGAGCTGAAAATGGGAAATAACAAGGAACAAGAAGAGAGATGGAGGCAGAAGTTGTTCTGTGAGGAGAGGGTGAGAAGGAACAGGTTCTCTGAGTGCCCTGACCTGTGTTGTATCAGAGAAACTTGAGATTTGCATCACTGCAGAGCATTATTACTGTGACCTGACGGATCTTGGTGTTCCCTATCTGTTATTGTGAAGTCTCCTATGTGTCACTTTGGTAACAGAGGGGCTTATTCAGCAGGAACACTTGACCCAAAATCGATGGCTCAGACTTGAGATTGTAAATTAAACAGCTTTTGACCAGAGCTGAAGATTTTGTACTGCAGAAGTGAAAATTCAGATAATGGCTATTCTATGAATAATGTAAAAGTCAGATTTCAACAGACAAGCTGGAATGGAGGAAATGCAGGGTTTATTTCACCATCCCTCCATCCACAGGTACTTGGTTCTGCTGCCTGTCAGGTGAGATATTCCCTGAACACTTTTATTTGGACATTAACATTGTGTATTTGAATTGGTAACAGGGGTGGTACAACATGTTAAAAAAAGAGAAAAATATTGGTTTTTTTAGTCTGTGTGGTTAAGGTGAAGCTGAAGGAAGGTACTGACATATTTGCTGCTATGAATTTTGACAGAAAATTTGCAGGTTCACAGTCTTGGAAAGTGTTAAGTGCTCAGATTGTCTCAGCTCCATGAATCTTCCCAGGAACTCAGTGTGTTGCAAGACAACTGTAAACAGCTTCAAGAAACCTTCAAGCCGTCAGTTGGGGCATGCTTGAAACCACATGGTGTTTTTTAAAATATTATTTAGTGGTGCCCAAATTTAAAAGGCTTTAATCAGTAATTTAGCTGTGATATTTCACCTGGTGTAGTCCTGTTGTCACCCATTGGGAAATATCCCAGATTGAAGCTATGGATTGCATATATCAGCTCTCAAAGAACATTGCTTTTGTGTGCTGGGCTGTCCACACTTATCCTGAGGGTTGGGTTTAAGTCCATTAAACTCAAGGAGTGATCACCATGGGATGCTGGAGATGTGCAGAGCTCTTTGGGGAAGCAGCTGTTTGCTTCCTAACCTGTGCTCCAGCTGTGTCCCACCTTGGCACAGCTCTCCACAGTGCCTGCCAAGCCACCCCTGAAGCCACTGGGATTAAACTGCACAGCTCTGGGAGAAGCAGAGGGTGAACAGCTCCAGTGCTCTGTCTACCAGGAGATTCTTTCTTAAGTCCCTTCTTCCAAGAGAAATTCACATTATATCAAAATGAGGGTGGATTGTCTGCTTGATGCCACTGTCCTACTGTTTCTACTGGGTAAAGGAGAACTCTTTCTTCCCACCCTAAATAAGAGCCTGGATCTTTGGCCTGTAAAAGCTGTCTTCCTCTTGATCTCAAATGATGGATAATGATGTATCTTCAAAGTGTGTCAGCTTCATCTTTTCCTTTTTTCCTCTCAACAGTGTCTAGATATTATTTAAACCTTCAAAAATGTTTCCATAAAGAAAAAAAAACCCACCTATTCTCCTCTCCTAGACAGAGAAGTAGGAGGCTTACTTTTGGTGGAAAAGGTCCCTTATTTTAGGAGTTATTTGCCAGATTCTGAGCTTTCAGGGCAAACTGCCAATCCCACAGTTTCTGCAGGCATCTGGGAGGTCACTGAACTGGTTTATAAGGAGTTATCATATAGTGATTACTTAGATGGCTTGTGGTAATGCTATAATGGCAGTTCAATTAATATGATAAGATCTTAATTGGTTGTGTAGAATATTGTCTTTTAAACTATGCAAAGAACCAAGGGTACAGCAGAGGTGCATATAAATCTGACTAAAGCCAGAGTGCTTGTGCCTCTCACTTGCTTAACCCCAGCTTTTAGACCACTGCAGGCAGAAAAGTCGTGTAGGACACTCATTTTTCCCAGTGATGAAAATATTGGTGGCGAAAATTCTGCCCACAGAGGGGATATAGAAAGGGCCCATCTCCAAAAATAGAGGCCTCAGCTCCTACTCAGGGAAAGGAGATGCTTGATCAGCAAAGGAGTGTCTGACAGGCATATCAAAAACCAAAAGGGTGACCTGTGGGCTGAAAAACATTTCAGGAGTTTCAGCTAAAAAGTTGAGCTTTTTAGATAGAAGCTTTGACAAATCTGTTTTATTGAGCTCAGTTTGTGACTCCTGGTCATGTTCAAATTTAGGGATGACTCTCTGTAAGCAAATAAAAGTTCAATACCAGCAGCCTTGTTTTTCTCACTTACCTTTCACTGGCCCATTAGAAGCATCTTCAGCCCCTGAGAATTCCCAGGCCACTTTCAAATCTGGGAAATGGGCACAGAGAGGAGCCCTGTCACAGAAACTGGTAAGGGACCTTCCAGCTCTACTGCACACAAATTTACCTGGGCTAACAAAAGTCATAAATCCTCATCTGTACCAAAGCGGTGTTACTGCAGGAATGTGGCATTAAATAAGATTTGGTTGCCTAGTTTAGATTATAATTATTTCCATTTAAGTTTATATCATCTGAATGGGGCAGGGGAATGTCTCAGCCAGCAGAGCTGTCAAATCTGAGCTTTTTCAGTTCATATTCACAGAATCATTTAGGTTGGAAAAGCCCTCTAAGAACATCAAGTCCAACCATTCCCCCTACACTGACCATGTCCCCAAGTGCCACATCCACAGGGCTTTTAAATCCCTCCAGGGATGGGGCCTCCAACACTGCCAGGGCTTGACAACCTTTTTGTTAAAGCAATTTTTTCCTGATATGCAACCTAAACTTGGAATTTTTCTTTGCTATTACAGATTAATGTAAAGCTGTGGTAGAAAACTTCCTGCAAGGCCTGGGAGGGAGTGACTTCGGGCATCATTTGTGACAGTTTTACACAGGGGAAGGGCATGGAGGAAACACAGAGAGGTGCCCGTGGTTGCAGTGAGCACCTGGGACACGCACACACGATGAGGAGGAGATGGGAACCCACAGGGATGAAAAGAGCAGTAAGTGCTTGATTCAGGCCCTGAAGGCAAGAACAACCTTGCTGTGCTGAGAGGAGGGGATGGGTGTGAAGTCTCTGAGGTTTGGACATGGTTTAATAATTCAGAGTTTCTTGACTCTGAAAGCCAGAACCATCCTGCCCTTAATGAAATGAGTTCTGCAGTTGCAGTGTGGGCTGGAGGGGATGTGATCGCTCCAGCATGGCCAGGGCTGGCACAGTAGGATTTCTTGCCCTTCTGAGTAATTCTGCTGTGCAAAAATGTGAATGCTGAGCTTAGGCAGATGTTTTGCTGCTCTTCCTCTTCAGTGGTCAGGTTGTTCATTCCCCACCTTGCATGTGGGTTATGAATAAACAGCAGCCTGCAGTTCTCAGAGAGCAAGCCAGCATTTACTCAATGGTTTTGAGCACATGTTCCCTCAGCTAGAGAAACATTCTGTCTTTATTCTGGTTTTCCACCTCTGCCTTTTTATTAGGAGAGAGGACTGCATCTTTAATGCACTACTTTACAACCTTTTATGCAGAAAGATTAACAAAAAGGAACCACACTTAATTTAAGATGACAACTTAGGTTTGCCTCTGGATTCTTTTTTGGCAGACGTTCTCTTAGTAAATTATATTTGACAACCTGAAATATATTCAAACCAAAATTTATGCCTGCATTTGCTCACAGGGCTGTGGTTCATCAGACTGTGTGGTTAAAAAGCTATGAAAAGTAACAACTAATTTAAAAATTTATTTTTAGACAACCTCCACGGGCTACCGATGCTAAAACTTTGTTTAAGTAAAATCAGGTTTCTGAACACGTGGAGGTAATTTTTCAGTTGATAATAGAGTTACTTATAGATGTTTGTGCAAGAAAAAAGAAAACAACATTACGAAACGAGAAGAAATGAGTCATAATGATACACTTTCAGTTGCAGTTTAACACAAAAAAGGTTTTAGAAACATAACCAAGGACACGGCATCATTGAAAATTTTCCCAAAGGAGAAGTCAATGTTAGCCGAGATTGCCAGAATTTACTTTAGCTATTACTATGGATGAATAATTATGCTCAATTCAGCCAGTGATATGGGTTCACAGCAGGTTAATTGGTAATAATGGGTTTCATTCCAAACAGTGAGGAATGATTTTTCAACAAAAAAAGTGCTCTCACTGAGAGCTGAAGATGTCCTTGCTTTCTGTTCTCCACAGTCACAACAGCACATGCAGGACAGCAGGGCCCAGGGTTCAGGGAGCTGCCCTTGGTTGCTCGTGGCTATTGACAGAGGATGGGACAGGCTGAGGCATCATCTCAGCTGGGCAGCCTTGGCCTGCTTTTTCAAATGATTTTCCTTCCCCATGGCTAAAATTTGTGTCCAGATCAAGGAGAACAGAACGATCTTGTTAAAATCCCCCATGCAGACAGAACTTTATCTCTGTTGCAGAGGTGTAAACACAGAGTGAGTCATTTGAAGGAAAGAAACTTGATATAAATTGGTCTAAGAAGAATTTTCCGTGCTTGTGCCTATGGAATAACATGGGAGTTCTCCATGCCTTCCTCACTGCACCAGATAAATAATAATGAAGCACGAATAAGTCTATTGACTGTGAGCTGGCTGAGAACAGGATCTGAACTCTCAATTCAGAATCTTCTCTCCCTTCAGCACCTTCCCCTGGGACAGGGCTATCCTTTGTCATGTACACATGCCCAGGAATCAGGAATATCAGTGTGCAGGACAGGAGAAGGCATGAACACAGTTCATCCTGGATAGGCCTCCTCAGCTGGGTTACACCCCAAGTCATCTCTCTTGAAGTGTTTTATCAAATTCTTCCATCTTTCACCTTCTGTGGATGATTTCCTGTCTCAGCATTTAAGTCCTTGTTTTCTCTTTGCTTCCTAAATTGTAGTTTCTGCATTTGAGGATCCCAGTGACTTTATCAGAAGCTCTCCAGACAGCAGGGAGTAAATCTCGATTTTAAAAAAGAAAAAAGAAAACCCTCAATATTTAGTCCTTTCATTAGTTCAAAAAGAAGGAAAAAGCCCCAAACCTCTGTATGCATGTTCAGAAGCTGCTGTGTCTAGTCCTGTTGGATTTGTATGCAAGTCATTCCATACAAAGAGAAGTTGGAAATACATTAATAGGACATTTCCAAGGTTGAAATATTTGGGCTGTTATTTTCTCCTCTGCCCTAACTGATGTTTCTTTGTAAAGTTCCCCAGAGAGAAAAATGCTGTTATAGTGTTTGGATTCTTCCCCACTTTGATGAGTCAATGCCCCACACTCTGCCTTGGGATCTGTTAGAGCTGTAGCACATGGAGAGTCCATGGGATGAGCACAGAATGGATGTTTCCCTGTCAGCCCCTGGACTGAAATCCCAGGGCTGTGACTGAGCAGCCCCCAGCCAGGCTGGCCTGGCCACTCAGCTCTGCCCCCCTGCCCTTCCTGCCTAAATATCCAAACATTTCAGCACATTTCCTGTGAGCAGTGACTGCAGCAAGGCATGGAACAGAGATCAAAGTGTCCAAATTCAGGATGTTTAGACATAACAAGAGAATCAGCAATGGATCAGTGGATTGGAAATGGAGCACACACCTGCTGTCCCTGGTGCTGTGGGTACTGGGCTCAGCTGGGATCCTCAGTGTCTTTCCAAACAGGAATTTTAGACAGTGGGGAAAGAAGGTTGTGGGTTTGGTCCTCATATGGGCCATTCATGATCCTTGTGAGTCCCTCCAGCTCAGACCATTCTGTGATACTGTGATTGCCCAACTGGACCTTTAATGCACAGTGTGGGCTTTCTCTCTGCTGAGCTTTCTACTGTTCTGTCTTTAGACTGTGCTGCTTATATTATATTCACTTTCCATACATTTTGTAGATTTTCTTGTTGAAAACTTCCATTGTGTTCATTTTTATTTTAATTTCTTCTTGATTTAGTCCTGTGTGATCCTTTTCCTTCCTTGCTGTTTGAGACCTTCAAGCAGAGGGAGGTGTTTGTTAGCTGTCCTGAGGAAGGCTGGAGCCTGTGCTAAAAGTCACCCCCATTTATGTCCACACAAGTAACCCTGAAATACTGACCAGCACTTGCCCCTTCCTCTCCCCAGAGGCACTGACTGCTTTGCCTACCATTAATTACACCACCTGCAATCTCACCTTGGACTTTTGAAACCTTATGTGGTGTTTTTACTCCAAGATTGTCTCAGATACAAATTGCGGGTAATTATCTCCATCCATCATTTTTCCCCGTGTTTCATTAAACATGGAATGGTTCTGCACTGCTGTCTTGACTTCTCTGTTCCATTTCCCTCTCTGCCCATCAGTGTCATTAAGGAAGTTTTGCTTCCAAAGTCTTCAAAGGGCAGGTAGGATGAAGTCTCAGGAATTGGAACACCACATATTAGAACAGCACCACTGCATCCCCCCCCGAAATAATAAAATATCCAGCATCTGTCTTGGGTAGAATAACCTTTTGCTTCAGGCTTTCTCACTCCTGGGAGCTGTATTTTACCCTGAGGAAATATTTTACTGCTTTTGTTCCCCGAGTCTGCCACCAGAGTGATATATGTCTATGTATTTAATATGCTCTCCATGCAAAATCCGAGGTGACCTATCCATCCTGTGCTCAGATCCAGGAGCCTGCCTCTGATTTCACTAAGCAGGAAGGAGCTCTCCTCCAGTCAGGGAGGTAATTCCAGTCTGAAGTTGCTGAAAGTAATGAATTAAACCATGAGATTGTTCTGTGACTACAGCAGTGGAGCTTTTCCAAGTGCTTTTCTTGCAGTGTAAATCACTTGGATTCAGATCCTGAGCTTAACTGAATCACTCATTCCACTGAAGCTTTGAAACAATCCAAGGAATCTGCTCACTTCCTTAGGCAAGAGAGAAGGATATTATCATGTGCTGCTCTGATTTAGGAGCAGATCTACCACTTTTAAAAGTCCAATTAGAATCACAAAATTCTTCGCATTTGAATGCATTTTGAACAACACAGTTTATGTAAGAAATAAATCTATTTTTCAAATAAAGTTTCAAAACGTTGCTGCTGTGGCAGCTGGATGAGTCTTACAGATGTGACAGGAATGCTTTGAAATGTAGCAAAACGCTTCTTAGCTTGTTGAAGAGATAGAAATTGCTCACATTAGAATAGAAATGGGTAGTAAATTTATATAATAAATGATGAGCAGTCTGGAGTGCGTGGATCAGACATTGGAATTAGTTTCTCTCATAACTCCAATGAAATTTAAGTTACACAAAGATGGAAAGGGAAGATGTGAAGCAGCACTTGAGCAAGGTGCAAGGTCCTGCACCTGGGTCAGGGAAGGGGAACATCCACATCCAAGGCCAGGCTGGAGCTTGGAGCACCCTGGGACAGTGGAAGGTGTCCCTGCCATGGCAGGGCTGGCACTGGGTGGGCTTTAAGGTCCCCCCAACCCAAACCATTCTGGGATTCTGTGAATATCTCAGAGGTGAGATTCAGTGGAATGCTGTGAATACCTCATTTGGCAGAATTCATATGAAAAATCATGCAAATGAGAAAAATTACCCACTGTTTGCTAGTCCAGATTCACTTGTGCCTCTAGCCTGTGAACAGTAAGGAATCTGAACTACTTGGACTGATGTTCTGACTAAATGTAGCATTTCTTAAATCTCCTTTTATTTCTATAATATTTTCTACTTTGCAGGTGCTCTGAACCAGCAGTGATAGTGACAATATGGTGATTTTATCAGCTGAAGAAGTGCTCCAATTCTCCTGCATTTCTCTATCAGGGTGTGAATTCCTTCAACCATAAACCACAATCCTAATTATTTATATATTGATTATATATATATATATAAATTATCTCTGACCCGCACTCTAGGAGATTTATTGGTGTAAAATCCACTTGTTGATTTTTATTATGCTCTAGGTGTTGGGAAAGGTTTTGATTGATATCCCACAAAGATATTAATAATATTGTTTGTATATTTTAATGATTGTAACTCAGCTAAATGAGGATATAGATCTGCAATACCAACATATTAATTTTGTAGTAGTACAAACATCTATTTCTTTGTTAATGCAACTTTTATTTTCCCTTTTAATTTCCTCAGCTGATCCTTGTGTTAGTGTGCAGGAGCAGGCGGAGGCAGCTCCGGAGTCATCCATCCCAATTTATAAAAACTTTTTAGCAGTGTGTGGGTTGTCTCATGCCTGCAGAGAGGATATAATTCACTGGCTGTTTGCTGCTGCTGAGGAAACAGAGCTTTTCTCTGAGAGCAGCAGGAATTGGGCTTCATTTTTGTGTTCTTTCACCTCCTGATGATCACAGAGTCCACGGAGTGCTTTGGGTTGGACCTTCAGCACCACCTTGCTCCAATCCCATTTTCCTCTGGACCAGGCTGCTCCAAGCTCCATCCAGCCTGGCTTGATCCTCATATCCCTTCATTCTGAGAGTACAGCACAGCCTTATCTCACGAGGGAACTTTAAATTATTTCCCCTCACCATTAAACAGATGCCCTGGAAACATTTCTGAACAAAACAGGTCAGAATTGAAAAGGTTCAGTTACAGTCAGGGCCTTTCCATTACAACAATTGTGTGCCAGTGAGGTTTTTTTTCATCTTCCCAGTAAATAACTGGTCCAGTGTAACAATTCCACTGATGTCAGTCAGAAGGAAGTGGTTTTTTCATGCTCATGTTTATGTTTACACATCACAGGTGTGTAATGTTCATGTAATGCTGAACACACAAAGTTGGATGGCCCAGACCTAAAACCAAATTTCAGTGTCTGCCACTGCTACCAGACAGAAATCATTGAAGCAGCACCACAAGGAAAACAAAAAAAACCAACAAACTTGAACATGGAGGTATTTTACTGGTATAAGTGTTGTTGATGGACATTCAGGTGTATCCTGTACAGCTCTGGAAAAAATCAATACCTAAGTTCCTTCAGTGCTGCTTGAAAAATTGTACAGTGACTTACACAGTGACTGCTTCACAAACAGCTTTGGGGGCTGTGAGTCCATGTGTGCTGCTGATTTAGAGCTGTGGGCTCATTTTTTTAGAAGTCAGTGGACAGAAAGCAATCAGTGAATTAGATTGTGAAAAAGTAAAAAGGTTTCTGTTCGTTTGCTGCAAAGCTCTCCTTGGTCCTGATTTACCAACCTTCCCAAATTCTTGTGAGGTCCCTGTATCAGCTGTTCCTATGGAGTAGACACTTGAGCCAGCAAGAAGAGCAGACACTTTTGTGACAGAATGCTGTTAATCAGAGAACAATTTTGGCTTTTGGAAAAACCAAGACCCCTGTGGTGTTGGCTGGGCAGGGCTGCAGCGGCTGTGCACTGTAAGGTGAAACATTTGGGAAGTGCTGCTGGATCTCTCAATCCTTAGACATGGTTCCAAGGAATTCACTTTTAAGAGAGTGATGGCTTAGGAATTTTTAAACCCAGAGATTTTATACATATTGCAATATAATAAATTATAGCTTACTTTGAAAAAGCTGATCAAATAATTGGTCATTACTTGCATTTGTCTCCTCGGTACTAGTTAAGTAAATGTACATGAAAGATCCCACTGTTTCCATACTAAAGAAGCAGGAGCTGAACACTTGTTGAAAAAGAAATCAAATTGGTGGTTTAAGAACCACTGATCTGTAAAAAAGAAATTTAAATTATATTCTACTGCATTTTTCACATTCAAGACATGAAAAACATATCTAGTACCTTTCCAGCATCTGGCAGTTATTTTTGGCAGTTTATAGGAACTTTCATCCCTGGAACACTAGGCCATATCCTTCACTGGAAAAAAATCAGTTTTAACCCAGTAATGACTTTGTTAAATACAGTGTACAATGCTCTTGCACAGGAATCCTCCTTTTATCCAAAGGTCTCAGAACTTGATAGCTCTGTCCATTAAAAAAGTAAACAAAAATTTAACCTTCCTTCAGAGATTGATCAGAAAGGTCAGTGCTTAGTTCCCTCCAATTTCCCAGGCTCAGCTGGGAGCTGATTAAAGCTGCCAGCTACAACTTGTCAGTTTTGTCAGAGACAACTTTATAAACCCTTTGTTATTCACTTTGCTGTGTGTTATAAATATATTTATCTTCCTCTGTCAGGCATGGACTGGACAGGTGCTAAAGGAGCAGTTAAGCTCTAACATTAATCTCTCTAACAATGTCATTACTTAGTAACTCAAACCAAAAACATGGGCAGAACATTCAGGAACTTTCTCTAGTTCTTCTTACAGGTGACTGGAGTGGTTAGGGGGAAAATGTTTGTTATTCCAGGAGCTTTCCAGCAAGTCTATGTCTGTACAATCAGAATATGTGGCTGTTATTTTGTGTCTGTGGAGGAATGTTCCTGAGCTTTCCTGGGTGTATTTGGGACCCAAATATTACCTGAAATCAGCCCTTTCATTTCCTTTCTGTAGTTGCTGAGGCTTGACAGGCATCTCCTCCTGAACAGAGATCACAGTCTGCAGCTACAGGTTTAGGCATAACACTTAATCCTGGCTTCTTCCAAATCAAGTAGAAGTTGTGAATAAAACAAGGCTATATAAAGTTAATTTAATCTAAGTAGAACTGTTCAGCTGTTGAATGTCTTCAGTGAGGTTCTGCAAACCTGCTTGTTTTTCCTCTGAGTTTGTTCTGAAAGATTTTTACTAACAGGGGTACAGATAAAGCAATAAAAGGCCCCATGCCATGAGCTGCACAATGCAAGAGCATTTCCAGGAAGGCTTGTGCTGTGCAGGTTTTTCTGGGAGCACACACACCCAGTGTCACCCTGACACTGCAGCTCTGAGCAGGGCTCACAGTGAGGGGTGGCTGGGCATTGGCAGTGCTCCCTTAATCACAGGGTATCCAACATGGAGTTATCTTTGTGTTCTGCCTCTGAGGAGGGAGAATTCCTGGGCACAGGAGAAGGGCTGCTCATCTCCAGCTGCCAGCATTTGCAAGGGAACTGACTCAGTTTCCTCTTGATCAATGCCAGGAGATTGAGCTTCTGCCTCTCTAAATGAGTTTAGGGGCTCCAATATGACATAAACTATTGCAGACAGTGTGGTAAAGCATGCACTGTTACTTCTCCTCTAAAAGGTCTGAATTAATTTCAAGTCTTTGACATGTTGGGAACTTTCTCAAGGACCTGAAGGTACATACTGCCTTTCTCTAATACTGATGGGTTTCAAAATGTGCCATCAGTGTGAGTCTGGAATGGAGCAAAGGGCAGAGTGTGGCCTGGGTGGGCAGGTGTGGAGAAGAGGCAGAGGGTCACAGTTAGAATCTTCCATCCAATAATTTCCTGTTCCTGCTTTGCAGTCTAATGCGTTGTGTGTCGCTTGTTTCTTTCATTTCTCAAGGGTCATGAACAAACAGCACCATTTTAGGATTTTCACAGCGTTTCTGACAAATTCTCAGACTTTTGGGCTTGACTGGAATATTATTTCAAACTGCAATAAATTGAAATCTGTGTTGATATGCAGCACTTCCTCAGAGGCTTTATTGTGTTCTGCTCTCAGAGCTAGAAGATGTGTCTTTTGGTTATACTTAGAATCACAAGCAACATAAATTTAGTTGTTTAACAAATTCCCTCCTGGACTTTTCATCACCCAAACTGATGTTTGTAAGTTTGAACATGCTGTTCTCTGTAAGACAGTCTGTTCAGGAATCAGGATGAACAAAGACAAACAGAGGATTTCTTCCAGGTCATGTCTGAGTGAAAGTGTTAATGTGAACATGCTTGTAGTAGACTTTAGTTTCTAGTTATAATCGATACTTGACATATTTTTCCCATGATTAAATTAAAGCTGGGAAAGTGAGATTTCCCTGAGGAGAAAACAAGTGGCAAAAGAGTTCATTGGTGATCTGCACTTAATCGAAATAAGTGCTATAATTACCTCTACTCTCATTCATTTCTTTGTCCCTGCACCCTCCCCCTGGCCTGGTGCCCAACAACTTTCTGCCTTATCACCCACATCAGAGAAAGGAAGAGCTCACACAAGTGGACTTGCTTTTTCAGGACTCTGCAGGATTCCTGAGGACTCAGGTAAAGAGCTGTGTTTCTTCTGCATAATGTTTTCCAACAAAATGAAGAGGCACTGAGCATCCCTAAGGTTCCATGTCAGCATCCACATGGAGTGAGTGAGTTTTCCCCATCAGGAGTGAGGCCAGGCTGGGTTCCCAGCAGCACAGCCATGGGACACTTCAGGCTCCTGCAAGGATATTTTTTTCCCTAGAGGTTGGATTGGCAGTTGGTGCTTTCTTTGCCTTGTGTTAGGGCTGGATTTTACCCTCCTGGGCTTGAGCAAGGCGTGGGATGTGGATGTTCTCACACCTGGGCTGGTGGGATCAGCTCCTCCTGGATCCTCTCCCTGCACATCCATCCCTGCCTGGGCACTGGGATTGCTGGTGTCAGGCACTGACTCACTTGGTTCTTTGAGGGCAGGTCCAGGAAATGAAAACAGGGATCAAAATAGCTTGAAGAAAGACATCAAGTAGAAAAATGGGACTGGAACCATTTAAAGAGTATTTTCTAGAAAATTATACTCAAGCCTTATCTTCCCCATGCCAGCAGTTTGATTAGATTCTGAATGAGCCTTTTCAGAGTCCTCCTGGCAGGTCAGCCAGAACTCACCTGCCTCTGGGAGCCAGCTGTAGCCTTATTTCTTTGTTTCTAGGAATAGAACCCAGCATTTGCTCCACCATTAATGATTTCTGCATCCTGAGTCTCTTTCCCTGTGGTTCTTTGAAGGATTAACCATTGGAAACAAATTATTCCTTTATACCTCACATTTTTTTAAGATTTCTTTTAGACCATGAAAATAATTAAACTGTTTTGAATCTGGAAAATTGATATATTAAATAAGTTGTCTGGCTTTTTATTTTGAAATCAAACTTCCTTTGTGCACTGCTACTGAACTAAGAAAATCCTTTAACAATACCTGACAAATACAGATGTTTACTCAGTTTTTCCTGTGAAAACTGTAAGAATGTTATAATTTGTGCTACATTTCTGAGGTACCTGCTAACAGACTGTAAGATTATGTTCCCATGCAAACTGAAAATTACAGTGGCTTTAAATTAAAATTAAGAGCTCAATCTTTATGACGTTAAGTCAGAGGCAGACTAATGCTATCCTGCCTACAGTTATTTACAACCCAGATGTTTACAGAAAATGAACCAAGCTCTTTATTTTTATTTTCTTATGGAACTACTGTCTCCTCATTAAGTCCCTCCTCGGCGCTGGCCCACGCGGCTCTTTGAGGCAAACATTGTTTATGACACATCTCTGAGCTGATTCAGAGCTGAGCAGAGAGAAACTGGGAATAATTCCACTGCAAAAACAAGCAACACTTCAGGTGTTCAACTACCAAGGTGGAAAATTGCTCTGACAGTTATGATGTTGTTCCATCTTTTCCTAAGATTTAAACATCATTTTCTTCCAAGGCATCACTGCTGCTGTGGTTCCCAGTGCTCACCAGCCTGCCCTGGACTGGTCATACTGGTTGTACTGGTCATACTGGTTGTGCTGGGCACTGAGCACAAGGACCCACTGGATAAAAATTTCTGTAGATTTTTTACCAAGCAAGAGTTCTTCCCTGTTGTTTATGCTTGTACAAGTTACACTGAAGCAAAATGCAAATAATGAAATACAAGGAGCAAGCAGGTTTATCAAGCTGAGTTTCACTTTTTTATACTGAACTATGAGCATCCAGCTATTTCTTCATGAAATTCTCTTTAGCCTCTAATTAATATGAATGCAGAACCTGGAGGTTGTATTTCTATTTTCTAGATGTAAAGTATTGATGATAAAAGACAACTTGATGGGATTAAGAAGAATTTTGTAACTTGAATGCTTGAATCTAGAATCCTCTGTATTTTTTTTCCCTTATTTATCATATTTTGGGAGTTTCAGCTGGGAAAGCTGTGAGATATCAGAGTCCTTGCCTGTTTCTTGCTTGCTCAAATGGCAGTCCATGATTAATCTGGGGGACTAATGAGCTTCTCACTATCAGTGGGTTTTAACAGAGGAAGAACTGGCTGACCTTGTGCACCGTAAAAACAGCAAGAGATTTAATAAAGCAACTACAAAGATTAACTGCAATTAGCTGAAATATTGTGAATCTTTGCTGTGAGGTAGAGGCTCATCATTTGGATGTGACAGAGAAGAGAGATCTGGTTGCAGTCAGGTGTTCCAGGACCGATTCAATGAGGTATTTTTGTGCAGAGATGGAAAAATGTCAGAACCTTTGTACAAAGCAGTGTTCCTGCAAGGTAGAGTGGGGATGGGAGAGGTCATGAGTGAACAGAAGAATAAATTTGGCAGAAAGAAATAGAAACCTCTCTCATGTGAACTTGTTTATTCATGAACATCATAAAGGCAATAATTTTTTTGGAGCCCACTCATGGTGCCAAAAATGGCAGCACGAGGAGCAACGTGGCCAGAAGAAGCATCAGATGTGAGGCTGTGTGATGTCACAGGATCATTCTGTCACTCAATGCCAATGATTTCCAGGGCTGATTGCAAGCAATCATTAATCACTTTGTATTGAGAGCAACCAGCTCCTTCACATCTGGGGCAAGCACAAGTGGCACCTATTTAGCCAATGGTCTGCTCTCAGCAATTTCACACGTTGGCTTTCAAAATAAACTAAACTGGGAGAGACAGAGCAAGATTATATTGTGGGGTTTTCTTTTTCCCCCAGGAATTCAGAACATTGAAAACCTTCGTTTACTTCTAAATTCAGTGCTCCCTACTCACACTGACAAAAGTGTGCCAGTGAACACCAGGGAATGCCCTATGTGGCATTAATGGAGCTGCTGTAAGAATATTACCAATTTCTGAGTATTATTATACTTCTCTGTATGGATATTAGAGAGAAGAGTGAGATCATATGACAGCTGCTCCTTTTTTTTCTTCTCACCTGCACTGGAAAGGCTGCTGCTAATCAGGTGTGTACTCAGATTATGGGATTAGAATAATCTCAGCAAACCCAGGGGTCAGTTACTACACATGGCTGATATAAAGCAAGAACATTAGGATAAATGTTTCCTGATTTATATATATATATTTGTCCCAAAAGCAAAATGTCTTGGGAAATGGGACTTAACTGACATGACATATTAACTATAGAATCCACCCTATGGTGTTAACACAATGTATTTATTCCACCTTTCCTTTCTAGTTTAAAACCAGATTTATTAAACAGGGTACGATGTTTCTGGTGAATCCCACAGTGTTTCATAATAATGAAAAATATCCCTTTGCCTTTCTCCTGTGCCTGACAATCATGAGAAGTTACTTAGACATGTTGCATCAAATTGGAATATTTTAAAATGTAAATGTTTCTCAATAGCTGGGGTCTCAGGCAGTCAAAGTGAGAGGTAGCAAAGTGCTGCATTTCTATGAGTTAATGAAATACTTTGCCTTCTGTAATTGTTGTTCCCTAAGGATTGCAGTTGTTCCTTTGAAAGCCTGCTTAATCTCCACAGTTATTTATTTTGTCAGTACCTTCAGTCCTGATGGCTTGCCGTCAATCATCCATTGTCAAAAGAGAAGAGAATTTCATCAAATATTCTGTGGGTGCTGTCCCAGAGCTGAGCAAGGATTTACCTGCGGGCCTTGGTGTTGTAAACGAGACAAAACTCGTTAAGGACGTGGCTCATCTGCTCTAAGTGGCTCTGTCAGGCAGGAGAAAGTGGAGCTAAAGAGAACTCACAACCCCAGTGTCTTCCCAGAGTGCCCTAAACAATAGCCATTGATCTAAACATAAATTGCAGTTATTACAGACTTCATTTTTTTATGGCACATAATTAGATAGTTCTCCAAAGAACTTTTTATCACACGCATTTTCATTAATTAACATTAAACGTCATTAGCGGTCAGCTCGGCTCGATCAAAGGCGGATAAGTTGCGGCAAGATTCTGAGAAATAACATGCCATTTACTAATTGTATTATTGATTTTCTGGTCTGGAGAAGCCTCATTACAAGTGATCCAAAGTGGACCTTGCTGAGCCTGCTGGGGGTGCTTTGAACACCAGGAGTCACCGGCGGTTCTGAGCCTCCCGCTCGCATGAATCACTCCCGGGCCTGCTTGGGCATCTGTTTTCAAAGGTGATGCTTTAATGGACTCTGAAAGCTGCAAAAGTGTGTTCTGCGTGGCTCCACATGAAAGAGGAAAGAGATTTGGGGTTTTTTACTCCTGATTTTAATCACTGGGAAAAGATTTCAGATCTGTAGGCGGATACTTTTGAACAGTGGAAATAATGTGGCATAGTTGATTTTAATTAGTAGGCCAGCCTAAGACAGAATTTCCCATAGCTCCCTGTGACTTTTTTTTTTTTTTTAATGAGTTTTTAGTACTTTTTTCAAAGTTAATGATGCATTCAGAGTTTCCAAATTTTAATTTCATGCGAAGGCAAAAACTGAAAAAAATACCAAACCCAAAACAAGCCATGAGGTGAATATTTGATTAGAACAAATGCAGATCTGAGCAACAGGAGCAACCTCAGATGTGTCTTATGTAAGTTTAGTGCTTTCAAAGGAAAATGAAAAGGAATTGAGATCAATGACATAATTATGAAACGTTACTCTTACCCTTAATTGCTTATACTTAAGAACATGAAAAGCCTAGATTTTAAAGTATGTGTCTGTGTATGTGATTAGTCTATTCAGTTGCATGATATTTCAATTTACTCTCAATTCATGATAATAAGGTGAGATATTACTAGTAAATATTTTGTTTAGATTGTGAAGTTTGAACATCTTTTAGAGCTAGACCACTATCCAGACTCTGCCTGGCCTTTTTGTGCCTGTTTTCATTGAGGTGTTAAAAGTTTGAGGATTTTGACTAAATCCTTCAGAGGAGTAACTTACAGACAGATAAAAATCTTGATCAGAGTCAGTATTATAAAAAAAATTAAGGTGTCTGAAAAATGAGAAGGTAGTTGTAATTTTTCAAAATCAACTTCCTATTTTCAGATTTTTAAGCTCTTAGAATAACATTCTAAAAACTTCTGACTGCTCTGGTTCCCACCTACTCATTCCTACTCCCACCTTCTGTTTGACTTCCTAGTTAGCAAATCAAAGAATTGAAACAGGCTGAGAAATGAATGTCTGGGCTGGTGGGTGGGCTCCAAGCTTAAACAAATAAACAGACGAGCAAAACACATCCCTCCCTGGTCTGTGTTTGTGCCTGAGTCTGCTTTGGCAGGGGATGAGGAGTTTCATTCCTCAGCAGATGAGCAGGACACACTCTGGCGTCTTTTCCGCTTGGTAGAAAACCCAAAGGATATTTCAAGGTGTATTAACAGCACATTCCTCAAAAATCAGTGTAAGGAGCGGTTCAGGAGTTCTTTGAATAGCCCAGGTTATAAAGCAGTAATCAATGATTTATTCAGGTGTTTTGGTGGTGTGTTTTTCTATTTACCCCTCGTGGCAGTTTTTCCATTGCACAGTGATTTCTCTGGCTCATACACACCTGTTAAACATCTCCAGCTTTGTGTGGCCCAGCTATAGCAGCAGTAAATCATGTAAAATGTTGAGTTAGGTGGAGATGAGCTGGAGTTTAGCTGCACCATATCTGAAGAAAGGAATTCCATGAAAAGGAATCAATGCCATGGAAGAAGGAAGGAGGAGGAACAGGTGGTGAGAGACAAGAGTGGCTACTGAGATTCTAAAGAGTGGCCAGAAGAGAGTTTACACTCACCTGTCTGCTTCCACTCAAACATTTTCATGCACAGAGAAAGCTTGTTTGTTCTGTGGTGAAGGAGGGATCACTAAATTATGCAGTCTTGACCCTTTACCCTGCAGCTCATGGCACTCCTGCAGTCCCAGCAGGTGCTGGAATTCATAGCTAAGAGCACAGAAACTGCACAGGTTCCCTTGGAGACTGAGTGAGTTGGGTTGAAGTTTAAATAAATAGAGATACTATTGTCTGTAGTGAGTTCTGTGAAGGGGAATGTGGCAAGTGGCTGTTGATATGGGAAGAAGTTCTCATAGAATTCTAAGGGGAATTCTCCAGAGGGATTTTGGACAGCAGTGTGTGAGATAACAACATAGATGATGGTCAGAAAAGTGCCTGAAGAGGGAAACAGAACTCATAGCAGGTACCTAAAAACTGGAGCAGGTGGAAGGAGGGGAATAGTGTGTGAGGAGCTTAGAAAACCCTCATTACTGCTGTGCTCTGCAAGGGAGATCAACATCAGCTCACACAAGTTTTCCACAAGTGTGGTGCTAACAAAACCAAAAGCCTTGAGGCTTTTGCTTTTTTTCTGACTGTGCTGAAGGTGGTGTTTGATGGGAGAGGAAAATGGGGAACTCCCTTGTTTCCTGCCAGCCAGCACCTTGTGTGCCACTTTGTGGAGAGGAGGACTTGGGTTTGGTTTTGTTTAGCAGGGTAAGTGGTGTTTGCTCAGAGAACCTCAGCACACAGTGAGCTGTGGTAAACTTTAAGTTCAAAGATGTATAAGCAATTTTTAAGCTTTGATTTTTTGGCCTCTGCAGAGAGATTGATAAAGGACTGGTAATGAAATGTTGTCCTTGATCATCTGAGAGCAGTGGAGCTGAGAACAAGCTATGGAGAGGGCTCAGTAAGAGATGGCACATGCATGATGTGGAAAGAACACAGAGAGAAAACTGCTCGTCTTACCTGGTAGGAAAAAAACCCCTTAATTAGTGCATCTGAAAATGAAGGAAATTAAGTCCTAAAATTTTCCCATAAACTCTCTCTTTTATAATTTTCATTAACCTTTTTTCTCAAAGCAGTTAAATAAGTTTTTAGTGTCAAATTTAGGAAGAGGGGGAAGAGGAAGCCAAGGCAGTTGCACGCACCAGTTGTTCAGGTCTGGTTTTGTCCACTGTGGTTTTCCCAGCTCCCATTTTCCTGCCAGAAAACTGACTCTGGCTCTAACCTGAGTAGCTCCAGTGCCATCTGCATCAGACTGAGCTGGCACATCCAAATCCTCCCCAGATTCAAACTGGCACAGTGAACTCACTGGACTTCAGCCATTTACACCAGTAGAGACTTTGGCCCCTGCATCTTCTTTTCCTTTCTTCTACCTGTGGTATTCCCTTGCAATCCTGCAGTTCTCTCTGGGTTTGCTCTTTCTGATGTGTTTATGAGTGTTCCTCCCTTGACTTTTTGGCAGGCATTTTGCAGGGTGCCCTGTTACCGTAAGCCAGGTACTTTTATCCCTAATGAAGAGTTTCCTGGAAAAGGAAGAAAATAAACAATAGATAAAGTAGGTCATGGAGACAGCAGAGCGGAGAGCTTTGCGTAGTGATGTAAAATTAAATAAGGCTGGGGTCATGTTCTCGTTTATCTCTGCAGTTACTGCTCTAACAGGGTCTCTGATGGTTCCTGGAAAGGTGAGGATGTTTTGGAGGACTGTTTAGATCTGCTGGGAGTGTTGGGCACAGTCTCTGTTCCTCAGCTCTGCACAGAGGAGGAAGCAGACACAGAACTGTAGGACCTGGCTGTTACCAGAGAGCTTTTGCAGCTGCTGTTCTTGCCCATCTCAACCCACTGAGACCCCTCCAAGTGAAGGTGCAGCCACTGCCCTGGGACTGCTCAGGGGCCCCTGTGCTGGTGCAGCCTGAGAGCCCACCCTCAGTGCTGGCTGCTTGAGAGATCCAAGTGAAGTGTGGATTTATCTGTTTTATCTCTGCAGAGATATTTTACTTCTTGCAGAGATTTTCCTCAGCCCAGATCCAGCCCTTGATGCCTGGCACTCCTCTTAGGTGGTTCACAGGGGAATCTAGCAGGGATTGCAAAGATCTTCTTCACACAGCTTCTCCATGGCACCAGCTTGTGTCCTAGCAAAGGGCACATCTGTTCAGCCTGTTTTCCATGTTGGATCCCTGAATCTGGCAGTTTCTAGCCAGGCACCTGGGTAACCAGCCTGATTGTCAGACAGATTTGTGCATGCTCTGAAAACCAGATAAATTTTGTGGATCTCTACTCGAGGCTTTGATTGAACCAAATATCAATCCTCCAGTATTGACAGTGTTCCAGATGTGTCTGTATGAAACACAGGAAAGCACAAAGGATTATTGCAGCTTCTGAGGAAACCTCTTGTATTTCAAGTAAAATTGGCAGTTTTTACGTGGCCACTCTAATTCTTAAGCCATTAGAAACCTAAAAATTGATTGAACGTTTATCTTATACTTACCAGACATCCACAGAAAAACTTGTGTTCTGTCTGGGATATCAATATCTTTAATAGCTATGAAATTAAAATCTCTTAGATTAAGGTTTCAAGAGGCAGAGAGGGGAATGGAGTGCAGGAGGAGAAAACCTGTGTGCTGCTGTAATAGGGAATGCCAGGGGAGATAAAGCTCTGGGAAAAGCCCCAGGAGAAGAGCTGAGGATAACGTGCTGTTGGACCAGTGGGGTCAGCAAAGGTGGAGATACAGAGGTAACAACCATTATTTCCTTTCTGCCTGGTGAATAAACTGAAGATAAAAAGCTTTTCCCTGTCTGCAGCATTTTTTAAAAAAATATGTTTAATTTCAGTGTTCATTTTATTCCAGTGTTTGGGTTAATTTTAGTTGGATTGGTACCTTGAAAGTCCAAGGAATTCACCGACTTTAAAGCCAAATTGGAAAAACTGAATTGGGATTCTCAGTGCAGCTCCAAGGCTTGCAAATCAGCCTTCTCCCATAAATACTGCACTGTTTCTGGAAAATAAGAGATGGGTCTTTAAATGAAATATGAGCTGTAGCATTGGGATGTGATGGTACTGCTGTAGATCAACAGCCATCAATCTGTGTTACTTAATTTGTCCCTGGCTCAGCTGTTCCCTGTACTTGGGACTTTTTTGCTGTTTGTTTCATTTTATTTTCCTCTGAGATAAATGAAGACAAAAAGAAAGGGTCAATTGTTCTTGACAAATAGAAGTAATTTTTAAAAACATATAACCGTAAAGGATATTTTACATTTTCCAACGGCTTTTTTTTTCTGACTTTCACAGCACTTTCACAGATCACAGTTAATTTATTTCACCGTGTGTCTATTGAACATCCTTTTATTTTATTGCTTGTTACTCTCATTTTCAGGTCAACTTTATTTGCACTCTTTAAATGCTGTAAAAAATTCTGTTGGAATAAATAGTTGAGGTTTTTAAAGTAAGTATTTAGAGACGTTATTCCTCATCTGGGCATGGCTGTAACACTCAGGTTGCTTTATTTATCCTGGGTGTTCTGGGGATTCGAGGTCTTTGTTGCTCTAAGTGTCTAAGGAAGCATATGCTATAATTGTTTGCCATCTTGCACAAGGGTTGGGTGGGTGGCTGGGTGTGAGCTCAATTCAAGCTCATTTGGCTTCTCAGAGCTGAGCTTTTTGATGAGTGGCAGCCACTTTCCCTCCTGATGGAATGTCTGTGGAGGCATCTCTGAAAAGGCATGGGATGGGGAATATAAATACACTGTTCAATCAGGAGCCAGTGTGACTCCCCACACAGTTTCCAGCAGCTCCAGCATTCCTCTGAGTGAGAGTTCTGGGAGCAGAGGAGAGGACACCGAGCCTGGCTCCTTCCTGGCCATCCCTGCAGAGCTCTCAGGTGAAGGGAGCAGCCCCACCAAGTGCCTCTTCCTGACTTTCCTTGTTTTCCATGTTTTAATGGAGAGGGTTCAGAGAAAGCTGCCCCAGGAGGGTCTCCCAGCCTGCAGGACAATGTCTGTGCTGAAATCCTTCAGGGCCCAGGGTTGTGCCTTTGTAGCCTTCCATCACTGAGCTGCTTTTGGCAGGAGATGCTGGTGGAACATCAGCCCCTGTCCTGGCTGGCAGGGCTTGGAAGGACAGCCCAGCCTTAGGCACTACCAGGAACACAAACATTTCAGCGGGCTTGAGCTTGGATTGATAACTTCAAGGGCCAAATGTTCAAAGGGCTGGCTTCCAGTTTTACACTGGTAGTCAAATACACAAGTACAAAATTATGGGCAGGAAATCACAGGAAATCTTTTTCCAAGCCAACCTTTCTGAAAAGGAGCCAGCAATTATGTGGATTTGGGCACTGGTTCAGCAGTGTTTTTAGGTGTCGTTAATGCAATATTTTCATTATATTTCTGCTGGGCTATTGATTAAGTGTTCAATTATTTAAGAAAAAGAAGTTTAGCATTGTAGTGAATAATGGCTTTTTGGATGGGTAGTTGTGCTTCACACAAGTGTTCATGGACTTTGAGTAAGAATTGACAAAATCCAGTCTGCACCTCTTTGTATGCTGATGATAATCTCATGGAGTGGATGGGGAATGCCAAACATGTTTGCACATTGCTGCTTCAGTGTATTAACACTTTTCAGTTTGTAACAAGCTTATTTTCAAAGCACCTGGCAGGTTGGCCAGTCCTCTTCCCCTGGGGAAGATACTGAGACTCAGAGAACTTGCATGTCCTTAATTCCACCTGGAGCTCCAGAGCCCCGTGCTGTGTGTGGGCTCAGATGGAAAACACTGAATGCAAAACTTGGGGGGAGTTTGAGGCACCTCAGCCCAGCCCACTCTGCTAAGCCAGGCCTGAAATCTTTGCCAGTGTGATTTAAAGAGAGGCCCAGACACATCCACCAGCCTTTGTCTTAATAAACATATTTCATTAGCCATAGCTGAAGTAATTGCCCAGATTCCTTGCCTCTGACACATCTCTGTGGTATTTTGACCCAGTTTTCCTCTGAGAGCACTGAAGGAACAATCTTGAGCTTCCAAAAATAACATTTGATAGATTAAGCAGCACTTACTTCATTATTTATTCTCACTTAGCTGTGGCCAAGCTCCTGATGACTCCAGAAGTCAGCTCAGAAAAGTGTTAGCACTGAAGCAGATCTGCAGACTTCATAAGTTATCCCTGGAACTGTAACAATGTTCTCTCTATCAAGTACAACTCACACTGATGTATTTTAGAGCTTAGAAAATTAAAGCAGTTTAAGAGTTTTGAATGTTCAGATCCCATTGAAATCAGCTCTCCTACCCAGTTTGGAAAACTGAGCAAGTGTGGTTCAGAGAGTATAGGGGAGAGTCATGAGGGCACTGCAGCGATTGTGACCCTGGTGTGTTTATTCAGGCTTTAAAATAGAACCCCTAAAATGAGATCTTGGGAATGGAATTGGTTCCTTTGTTGGTACTGAACAGCACCCACTTCACAGGGTGATGTAGCAGAGGTGGTGGCAGTGGAGACTGGGCACACAGGACTCAGGATGAAGGATTTCCCCAGAAACTTTGAAAATCTCAGACTTTTGTGTTCATTCTTTCATTTCCCAAGTCGTGTTAATTACATGTTAATTCTTGTCTCCTGTCTCCTGCATTAATCGTGCAAGGTGCCAGCAGAGGGAACACAGCAGCCCAGGGCACACTCTGCTGTTTCTGCTACTTCTTCCATCACTTGAATTCCTCTGTGCTCAGATGATAAGAATCACATTGTCAGTGCTTTTGTATTCAGTACCTGATGCTTCCTGGAAGTGTTTATCTGTTTAAAACAGCTTTAAATTTTCATTAAAAAACAAACAAAACCACAACCTGTCACTGGCAATATTTCTGTTGGTCATGACAACAACTTTTAGAGGTGACTGGTGAGGTAGAATGGATTTGTTCTTGACTGCCCAGATTAAAACAAGCTGTTCTGAGCAGGTATCCTGAGCTCTGCAAATTATCCAGTCCTTTCATGGTATCTCAAGTTATTAATCATAAATGGAGGCATCCAAAAAACCCTGATCAGTTTTGAAACTCGTGGCCTCATTTAGCTTTCCTAACAGCTTGTTTCGAACAAAATCTGATGTGGAGCCAAATGAAGTGTGTGTTTAAATGATCCCTTGCCTAAACTATCATGAAAATTTCAGATGGGATGAGAAGAAGGAATGCCACCAAGGGCAGCTTGTTGGAAGCTTGCTACTACTTAGAGACTAAAATAGTGTAATCAGCAAACACTCCGTCACTTTAATGCTTCTCCAGTGAAATCCAACTTTTTGTTTCCTGGCTCGACCACTCTCTTGCATTTTCCTCAATCGCTCCCACACAAATACTAGGATCCATTTTCATTTTGGCACACCTCATTTTCCTGTTTGGTAGAAGCTAGAGTTAAGAACAGAATTATTTATCTTGATGCATGGAATACATTTTTGAAGAATCAGCATGGCTTTGTAAAGCCTCCTTAACCTGTGAAAGCTCTTCAAAGTAAACATGTGCATCCAGAGGGTGCAGTTGGATCTCCAGAAGGATTTTGCAAGGTCTCACATCAAACTTCCTGAAAGAAACTGGACTTTGTTGTTAGGATATTAAAGGAGGAGAAGTCTCTATGGGAACAAAATTAGGTAGGAAATGATAGGAAACAAATCTCTGGAGGCTGGGAGGGTGTAAGAGGGATGTGTTACATCCCCCGTGCTCCTCCACTCTTTCCGAGTCCCCTGCTCTTGCCTGAAAGCAGGATAGTGGGATTGGTCTGAATAGCACAATTATGATCTGTTATCTAATTATTTCAGCTGTTTTGTCTCATTTCTGCTTTGATTTGTTTCCACACCCCCAAACACATTTCCTCTGACCCAGTTTTGTGTTTTTCCTTATTGCTCACAGGGCCAAGTGACTTCCCAAGAGCTTTCTCCCACTCTCCTGTTGATGAGCCCTGTGTCTCCATGTGCTGGGGATCTGTAAAAACAGGACCCACTGGGAATTTTTAGCACTTTAAGGTAAGAGTTTTTAACATGGCTCTTTGCTAAATGCATCACTTGGAAATTTGTGGGGAAAACTCAGCCTAGGTAACTGACTGCATAAACATTTAGACTTTATGATCTTCAAAAGTACATAAGGGTTTAAGAATGATGTGTGCTAGTGAAAAACACCTCTGCTTACAGCTAGACACAAAATTAGGGGTTTTTTTGCTTGGTTTAGAGCTCACTTCATCCCAAATTGAGGGAAAAACATTCAATTTAGAACTCTGTCATGGACTGGAAATTCTGTTTGAATTTTATGTCAAAGTCATGTTATGAAATATTTTATGACAGGGATGTCAAAATGAAATGTTTCACCACTTGTGGCCCTGAACAGGAAAGTCTCCAATGGTCATTTTTAGTTAGATTTTCTAGCCTGTCAGCCAAGGAAGCAGAGGAGAAATTGAACCTGTAATTCTGGGTTTCTTTTTTCTTCCCTTGGCCATTTAGAGTACACCCTGGTCTTTTTTTCACAAGAATGTTACCAAAACCAAGCTCTCAACATCTAGAAAAAGCTTTGTAGGATATTTATTTCACCCAGCAAGGATCCTTTGAGATCTTATTTTCTTTGCAGGTAGGTCCTACCCTCAGGGGTGCTGCTGCAGGAGTGTCAGACCTGCTTTTCCTTCATGATGTTCATGAAATTTAAAGGATCATCTGCATCTCAAGGTCTCTTTGCAAACCCCAGCATAGTTCCCTCAAAGAAGGTTTTTTGTAAAGACACTCCACAGACAAATAAATTAATGATTTGTCACCTACTCATTTTTCTGTAGCTAAGGCTTGGAGATTTCTTTTGTGATGGAACCACTGACTTGTATCAAAATTGTAGATGAAATGCTGAAATTTTTCAAAAAGGAGGAAGATGGGAGAAAGTGGCCTAAGGAGCAGCAGATACCTAATCAGTTATAATTAACAGAGTGAGACACTTGTGAAAAACCATCCAGTTGTCCTTTGGGTTGAAAGACTCTTGCCAAATTTTACTTAAATTGACTTCTTTCACTCCTGAAAAGAATAATCAGGCCTGGAGAGACAAAAAGTTATGAGTCCATGTAGGGATTGCACAGACAACCTTTGTGTCATTTATTTTGGTGGTCAGCCCCCCAGGCTGCCTGTCCTGGGAGAGTGGCAGGCACTGGAAATATTTGAATAATTTGTAGCTTTAATGAAGTTACAGGCATTGGCCCCCTCAAGGCTGGTGCTGCCTCCTTGGAGAATCTGTCCCAAACACTGGATTTAAGGCAGGAATTTCCTGTGTGCTGTGGTGAGCAGTGAAAGCTGAAAGCCCAGTATTAGATGTCATTACTGGATCCTTTTTTTTGATATTGGTTTTTAATACGTGTGCTCCTATTTTTAGAGTTTTATTCTCACTCCTGTAATAGCAACCATTCCATTTTGGTGCGAGGGCTTTTCTATTAACAGTGATCAAAGTGAAATATTTCATTTGAATTACAAAAAGAGACACTTGAGATGAATGAGGTTCTGCTGGATTTGGGGAGTTGGATGGTTCTGATCTTCCATCTGACTTACAAAGTTAGGAAATTAATGACACAAAGCAGCTCCCTCACAAACAGATAACAGAGCATTAGCAATAAAAGTTTAGAAAACAATTTGGAACCTCCTAATACACTTCAAAAATATTCTGGGTGCTATTAGGGCTTATAAATAATTCTCTGACATTTGTTTGGTTTAAAAACTAAACTGAGGCATCATTTTCTTAAAAACAATTTGAGGTCTCTGAGAACTACAGAATTCAGATATGGGGCTGCTTTAAACCTCATTCTCTTTAGAGTGAGTGAGGCAGAAGGGCTCTATTCTCATTTATTTTTATTTTGTAGGGAGTACTTTAATATAAAGGATATATAAAATTCAATATAAAGAATGGGTAATTTTCAGCAGGAATAAGTGATCTTAAGAGCCTCTTTCTTAGTATCTGGTGTATTCTAAGCAAATCTTTTTTGAAAGTTTGCTTTCTCCTGAACTCAAGGGCACTGGCTTCAGTTGGTACTGAAGGAGAAGAAATTGGAGTGGGGGAGAAGTTTGATTTCTACCTTGAATTAATTATTATTTACCTTTCAGTTTCTGATAACTGATGGAAAGCAAATGCAGGCAATAAATTACTGGTTTAAAGTCAGGCTGCCTTTCTGCCTGTAATTAATGTAGCACAGACCCAGGCTGTTGATGCTCTCCAGAAGTTAACAAACTGAGCACAGAGCTATGTTTAGATTGAAGCCCTCTCTGAAGATTTGCATTTCCTGCAGCAGCTTTGCCCTGCTCCTGCTTTTCCCACCTCTGTCCATCAGAAGGGGCTTTCCTTTAGCCCCATTTGCTCAGTCCTGCCCTGTACCAAAGGTGCAGAGGATGAAGAAGGAGGGTGAATTACAACCTGGAAATGCAGTGCCAAGAAACACTTGTCCCCTGTGCTTTGGCACTATTGCAGTGCTGCCCAGTGCCAGTCAAAGGCATTTTTGGGAGGGATTTGTGTTAAAGAGCTGCTGGTTTGTGGAGCCTCATCCTTGGGTTGTTCACATCCATTGTCCATGCTATGCTCAGGGAATGTTCAGCTCTGCTCTCCCACAGCTCTGGCTGTTTGAACACGGGCACTCCTGGCAGCTCAGCCCTTCCAGGCACTTTTCCTCCATGGAGAAGCAGTGCCCAGGACAAGGATAGGCAGTGGCTTTTCCATAAATACATCCTTGCCTTGTCAGCCCTCTGGATTTCCAGACTAAGCTTTTGCATTGTTGCTGTGGGACTTTGGAAAAACCCACAGGTAAAAAATGGTCACTCCTTGACTTAAACCCATTCCATGAGGAGCATTAGCATTAAATCATGTTAATTAACATTAATATGACTTACATGGCTTAAGACCTATCTTTGGGTTTAGCAGCGCTCTAGGAATAATTTAAAAGATGAGCTATTGCTCCCATTGGGATTGGGCCTTGAATCCACTACAGGCAATGGGTGTCCTTGAACTGCCTAAGAGGGCTCTGGGTCAGGAGGTAATTTCTGAGCAGTTTTCCTGGCTCTCCATTCTGCTTTGTGATGGCTCCTTTATGCTGGGCTGTATATCAGGGCCCTGCAGAGCAAACCTCTTAACATCCCTTTGCTGTTCTGGACCCTGAGGCAATGAGCCATGTGTTTTTTTGATGATCATATGAAGATTCAATCTATTTTTAGGGCAATCTTGTTGCCAGGAATAATTTCTAGGACTTCTGATTTGAATGGTGAATTATGTGTCCGTGTAAATGCCTGAAATGGATATTTAAAAATACTTTTTCCTGACTTAATGTTTTACAGATTAACACCTCTAATGCTGTTACAAAAAAAGCAATTTTATTTTCTATCTATTTTGAATTCTTGACTGGTGTCATTTGAGATTTCTATGCCAATGCCACAAGTTTGGTTTCAAAGCCCCAGGCAGGTGTAAGTCAGTAAATTTAACAGATGAACAGGAAGGTGATGATATTTATCAGGGACCACACCCAGTGAATTTTGTAGAACCTCTGTCCAGCTTCAATGCAAATATTTTTATTTCACATTTAGTGTTCTGTGTAATGTGGCCCAATGCTCTGACCTCTGTAATTCTCAGTGGTTCCCCATGCAAGGCTTGAGGAGTGCATTGATTTTCCTTCCATCGTGCAATAAGCACGAGCCTCACATCCAGCCCATATTGACACCTGGAAACCCCATTTAAATAAATCAAAGGGGGCATTTGGGTATTCTCCCACTTGCCTGCAGGTTGATGGAAGAATAGATTGCTTTAATACCTCAGTGATTCATTTGTCAGTACAGAAAGCCTATCATAAAAATAATCAGTATCAGAAATGTTCTTTGGAAGAATCATTGGGACTATCAATATCTTGGGTGGCTTAATCATCAAATCCATTGGGTTTATTAGGTTTAAATGTATAAATTCCTTTTAGAATGGATTTGAACTTTTAAAGCATTTTACTGTTCAGTTGATTGCTTTTTCAAGTATTTCAGTTTCAGAATAGCTCCATAGTATTTGGATTTGCACAAAAATAAGGAGGAAAAGGTCTAGAAGGATATTTTCTTCAAAATTGTTTTTAATGGCTCTACTTTCTCCTCTTTATCTAGGTACAACAATGGTGGCACATGTACTGTTCCAGTGGATTCTGAAAGGGCTTATTCTGACTTTTCTGCTCAAAACTACTCTGTCCCTAAATCCAGATGATCCAAATGTTTGCAGTCACTGGGAAAGGTAATGTGTAACTCGCCAATTTTTACTTTTTTACCATCCATTTCAGATTTTTACATTTAGAAGGCAAGCTGAGAGCCATAATTTGCAAAATACCACCAGGTCTCAGAAAAGAGCATAGATTTTCTTTACAGAAAGAGCACTTTTGAGTGCCCTGGAGGGTTTGGATCATGCCAAGGAATTGGTTCTAGGGCTTCAGCTATTGACCACATCCCCCTGTGTCCTTTGGGAAGCTCCTCCAGAGTGCACTGAAGTGTTTGCATTTACCATTGAGAGACCCACAGAAATGCTGGCCTTGTTCTGTCCTGCTTTTTTCTGCTTATTGTCCAGCAAGAAAGTTTGAAGCCCTTCCTGCTGCAACATCCAGGCTGTTTTTGTCTGGCCTGAACTTTGGGGCTCTTCCTGCCAAATTCGTGTCGGCATCAAAGAGCAAAAGAAAGCACTGAACATGAAAGGCCCTGGAATTTCTTGTTCTCTCTATTGTTCCAGTGTCCTGGTCCTAAAAGTGGATCTGAACAGGCCTGTGAGCACAGAGAAACCCACAGCCTTTGATGGGGTTCACACTCATGCAGGGGCTGTTTGCAGAGGCTAAAGGTCCTGTACTTCTCAGTTTCACTCGCTGAATTTCCAGTTCTGCTCTGGTTCAATTCCACACAATTCTGAATTGCTGTACACTTCAGCAAAATACACCTCTGAACAAAGGTAAAAATAGAATCATATTTAATGACTATGTTTTGAGGGCTCAATTAGAGAATTAACTCTTTGTAGATAATGCAGTTGCAAAGCAAAAACTGTACAGGAAAAGGATTTTGCAGTCTGTGTGCTGGAAGTGCATTCAGAGCACAGGAATAAAATATTGATTTTGTCTGAAGAAAGTCAGCAACCTAGAGACCCAATCAAGGAGAAACAAAAATTAAATACCAAAATTGATTGGTTGTACTGACCAAGATGACTTTGTTAGTTAGATGTTAATAAATCAAAGGGAAAAGATTGTTCAGGCTATTGCTGGATAATAAACGGGATCATAAAATAATAATTGAGATTTGTAAGTGTTACTGTCTTCCATTAATAATGAGCAATGTAAATATTTTATATTTTGGCATTAGCAGAAGTAAAAACATTATTGTCAAAGCCAGCAAACAGTGACAGAGGGCAAAGCAGCATCCAGGGGAACCTTGGCTTGTCTCGAAGGGACACAACAAGCAGGGCAGGAACAGCCCAATATTCAATTTCAGGCCATCAGCCCCTCCAAGCAAATATCTTGGTGTTACCTTGTGGGTGCAATCTCCCAGGGCTTAACCACATCTGCAGTCCTGCTGATGAGAGGGAAATCAGCTGCAGAATTAAGACCTTCAATATAATGAGTGACTCACAGGATCCAACTCCTAGGTCTTGACCTGCCCAGTGTGATGTGTGTGTTGTAGCTCTGATGGAGTGGGGCCTGTGTCCAGATCAGCACCTGAGAGAGGAGTGCTCTGCCCTGGCCAACCCCAACATGAGATTTGGGTTCCTGTGTCACATGAGAGGCCCAGTGATGATCATAGAACCCATTGCATGGCTAAGTGGTGTTTTGGGAACATTGCTCAGTTCTTGCTGTTGTTGGAGCTCTGTGACTTCTCATCAAATTGCCCAGGTTTTGTCCATATCCATTCACCTTCTAAATTTCCATGAATTTTAGTAATATTTGGGGTTTTTTTTCCCTAAAAGACAATGGTTTATTGCCAGCAGTGATATCTCTATGCCTACATCCCTCATGAAGCGAAGTATTTCCAAACTTTTCAGGAACAGGTCTAGCTGAAGGAAGAGCTCTGCTCTTTGCTAATACCCAAAGTTTCTAAGATTCTTGATGTAGATATGTTCCATACTGGAGTTCCATGAGCAGCAGATGCAGGGAACTGCACTTTTCATGTGGCCCCACTCAGGCTCTCACCCCCTCCTTGTCCCCTCGCAGCTACGCCGTGACCGTGCAGGAATCCTACGCTCACCCCTTTGACCAGATCTACTACACACGATGCACAGACATCCTCAACTGGTTCAAGTGCACCAGGCACAGGTAAGAGCTAATCCTCAGGAACCTGAGCTTCCTTTTCACCTCCTTTTCACCTCCTTTTCATCTCCTCACACACCTCTTGTTGATCCAAATGTTTGTGGTGCTCTAATGTAGATGTGTACATGAAGCTGTGTTTTGGGACAGGGTGTTTGGAATTCCAGGGCCTTGAACAGAAATACAGAGATTTTTGCCTGAAGTTTGAGTGAGATAAGTGATAGTCCCTCATGGGGTCATCCAGGAGAATGTATCCTTCCACTGGTCCTGTTATGGGGTTGGAAGTGTTTATTCCTGACCAGACATGACCAACTCTCTTTTCCAAGTGCATGTCCAGGTTTGTAAAAGGAAGTCCATGCACCTCCTAAATTGTGAATAATCAGGCATTTGAGGGCTAGTGATAATTGGAATTGGAGCTGTGTTAGAATTAGTGCCCCCAAGTCTGCACTAAAACTCAGGTAAAATGAAGATGGGTCCATTTCTAGGACTGAATGAAAGCTTGTACCAATGAGTTAATTTTTCCCAGGCTGCAGGATATTGCTGTTAAATTCATTCTGCTTCCAAAGTATCCTAATAAATATCCACTAATATTCTCAATCTTTCAAGGGTTTAGAAGCCAATTTGTATCTCAGCTCTCATGCATTCAGTTGCAAGTTGGCTGTTCAGCACCATTCCAATGGGACTGTGGCACTTGGCTTTTTAGCTCCTGTGTCACAGTGTCTGGAAGTGAACAGAGCTGCAGAGCTTTCTGGAATATTGTATAGATTGGAATGCAGCAGAGTAAATTCAATCAGTTTGTCTAACATGAGGGACAATAGATTCTGTTCAACTGAGGTAATTTCCATAAACTAGCAAAGCTGTTTTGAAGTGTTTGCTGTTAAATATGCAGTTAAATATTACCTTTCTTATGTGGTATCCTTGCTAATGCAATGAATAAATATAGGAATGCTTCAGAATGCTAAACACCTTTTAATTTCTGTGGCCTACAGTATTGTGGTGGGGAAAACAGGCTTTAAATACTGAACTGGGACTATAATGACACTTTGCAAGGTATGAGTGCCTTGGAAGGGTTAGCAAGCGAGAACAAACCACTTGGGGTTAACTTCTCAAGTTGTGTACTGAGAGCAGTTGCCACTGTGGGAAGGTTTTTGTGTAGCAGCTGACACAGTGGTCTCTGCAGAAGGCTCTGTTCCTTCCATTGATGAGATCTGACCTTGCTGATGTGCAAAAATAAATCATTTATTTTCGAAGAAACTCCTTGCCCTTGCTGCAGGACCGGGAAAATGTTTAAAGCCAGCAGCTGCCCCAGGAAGAGCTCCAGCGACTGTCACGAGCGCTGTGTTTATAACACAACTCATATTTCAATCTTCAAAACAAGGATCGATTCCTTCCTTATCGTGGCTTTTATTATCAAAAACCTTTCACGCATTTAAAAACAATTATCGACCGCTCCCCTTTCCTAGAATTCCACACAAATATCATTGCAGCAGGAGGCATTGATTTTCAATAGTGCCCAATGGTTTTGTGTCCTTGTGGTGCAGGATCAGCTACAAGACCGCCTATCGCAGGGGGCTGCGCACCATGTACCGGCGACGCTCCCAGTGCTGCCCCGGCTACTACGAGAGTGGGGACTACTGCATCCGTATGTACACCTGGCACTGCCAAAAGGGGGGCTCTGGAGCAGCTGGGGAGGAGTTCAAGATGTGTAATTTAGGGTTGGTTCTCCGGGCTTTCAGCTGGAGCTGATGGCAGGAGGAATTGCGGGCGCAGAAGGTTTTGGGGAGTTCCGGGTATGTGCGTTTCAAGTAATAAGGAAAAATTTGGCTGAAGTCATTGGGGAGGGAGTTAAAGAAGTTCCTTGGTGCCTTCCTGAATCACAGCTTGCTTTGGGGAGTAATTAATGCAAGTATCCACCAGAGCTAAGGAATTAGGGGAACTGAGAACACTCAGGAATAAACTACCACAGAATTTAAGCAGCGGTGTAAAGGTTCTGCCTCTTACCTTTGAAAGTTCTTACTTCAAGTGTTAAATGAGGTAAAATCTCATTTTTTTCACAATGGTTCCCATCAACAATTTAACTTTTTAGAACTTCTGAAATGTCAGATGAACTTTCTCCCATCTGCCCTGTATAAATATATACAGAGCTCTGGAATGTTTTAAGTCAATGTGAGGGGGGACAAAAATCAAAATGGATCTTTCAGCAACGCCCAAGAGCCTTGTTAATTAAAAATACCCTGTACATTAGTGTCACATGTTTTCAGTGTTGCAGCTTTCTGAGTGTTCTACATGTGCTCAAAAGGAGGGTGGAGATGGGATCTCTTCTCTAGGTCTTGTGTTGTGAAGTTATGACACAAAAAAAACAAAGAGGTTTTTGATCAGCATCAGAATCCAAATTTTATTAACAGGTTTATAATGCCATGGAATAAAAGTGAAAATGATACAATTACCCAGCTAACTTCAAATATCTTGGCACTATGCTTTACAGCTATTTCTTTTTAGCTGTGTTGATGTTTTTATCTGAGTTCCTGTGTTGGACTCACTGTAATACATGAGCAGCTGAAAACCATGAATGGACCCTGATCTCATTTTCAGTGACCTTTACGCCAAACAATTACATTAAAGGGGTTTGGACTGTGAAAAATCACCAGCCCTTTGAGATAAGGCATTAGAATTATTTTACAGAAAGTGTAATAATTTGATCTTTTGAAGTGCAAAATGCTGTAAGTCAAGTCCTGAAAAACATTAATTGTCTTTGCTGGAATCCTCCCTATGGTAAGTATGTACCTACCTTCAAATATCTCAGGTGTCAATACCATGTCAGCAGTTGTTCCACATACTTTTATTACAGTCTTGAATTTCATGACTCAGAATCCTGTCTGGCACAGAGCATATTTATTATCACTTTTCTCCCTGCAATCTATTGATATTTTATTTTTAATTTTTTTTTAATTGCCATACTCTTGCAACAATAAATCTCTCCAGACTTTCTGATTCCTGGAGGATATTACCATTTGTTTTGAAGCAGTTTTTTTGTTAGTATTAATACTTTGTGTTCTGCTGCTGCCAGGCGAATTTTATCTTTCTGTGGTGGAGAAAGAACAGCATACACTGAAATTTTGCTAATGCAGAGCAGGCAGCAGGTATCTGGTCAGAGCAAGAGCCCCGTGTTTGACACAGAGCAGATAATAGTTACACTCTCTCTGCTGTTTACATGTGCAGGAGTCAGGTTCTTGTATTTCATTATCAGCCTGGTGTGTGCTCAGGGACATCTGCTCTCCATCCTTCCCGGAGATCCCAGCAGCAGCAGCCGACAGGGAAATGATGTCAGGGAAGAAGTTCTCCATCATGATGGATTCCAGATGCTTGGACTTATTATTTTGCTACTACAAGTAGCCACACAGAAAAAAAAAACAAAAAAAAAAAAACAACAAAAAACCTCAAAACCAAACAGAAAACCTCCTTGAAATTCTCTGAGCCCTCAAGCAACAGTTTGGAGGCACAATATTTTGCTAATGGGATCCTTTTCATGTCACCCCTTTTGTTTGTAACACATCGAGCCCTGATCCCATTTGTTTTTTGTTTTGTTTTGTTTTGTTTTTCCACAATATGTTCCTGTGCCAACAAGCAAATTCTCTCATTCATCATTCTTTGCAGTCAGCAGTGAATTGCATTTTCATTCCTGGAGGCACTTCTCTGCTTTTGCCTTTTTCCATCCCATTTCTTACTTCTCTTTAAACTGGTATTTTTTTTTGCTGTTTCCCAACGAGCTTGTCCAGTACTCCTGTCCCACATTCCTCTAGACACATTCAGTGCTACTCCTGTAAAGGCAGCTGTTCCAAAAGTGGTCAGGGCACAAAACTCCCCTTTCCTGAGCTGTCCCTGGCAGGAAGGGAGGGAAGCTCCAGCCCTGCAGAGAGGGCTCTCCCTGCTCAGCCAGCCCTTTAACATCCATTCCATTAGCAATCATGGATGCCACTACAACATGGGGAGGAGGGATACATCCTGCAGTGAGTCTGATGATCAAAAGAAAGTTTGATTAAAAAACAGTGTGTAGATTAAAGGCTAATTGGTTCTTCTTTCATTAATAGCAGTCTTTATTTCTTGCAAAAGTTAAATAGCTTTGTAATTAACAGTGACATGTTTAGACTAGAGAGGGCTGAGTTTAAATCTCCATTAATGACTGTTTCTTGGATTTTAAAGAAGACGTGAAGGCTTTCAGCTACAGTTTTGATCTTTTCCCTTCTCATTTACTAACTTTTAAAAGGATGTCAGATATATGGTTTTATCTTTGTCCTCCTGTTGGGGCTTACGAAATAGATTAAGTCTAATAAAATCTACCCTCAGTTCTAAATAATCATGTTGATCCAGACCTTCTTGCTCTGCCACTTCTCTGGTGTCTTCTTTGCCTTTTTGGCAGCTATATGTGCTGCTGCCCCATGAAATGTGGAATTCAGACACAAGGTCCAATAATTTACCTGGTTGCCTGGTAAATTATACTACTGGCCAGCCCATTAATACTTAGGCTAAACAGTTTTGGTGTATGAAATTGTCTTTGTGCCTCCAAAGGGCTTGAAATACTTTGGGGTTGCAGTGGTATTCAAAAAATGCCCCCTGAAAAATGCTGCAAATGCACATCTGCATTTTTTTTTCCCCTTCACTGATATCTTAGCAATGTTGTTACCATTGTGGGAGCTTTGCAAAACGATTCCCCTTCTCTGAATGTTCTTACACTTGACAGAGCTTTTCCCTGAGCTGTCCCTGAAAACAAACAGCACAGTCTGGGCAGTAAATCAGAGCAGCTATGATTTACTGTACTTTGTATGCTAAGGTAAGCTTTTGGCAGAGCAAATGCATAAACTGCAGAAAATCTTTTTTTAAACAACCACAGGGTTCAACTGCCCTTCAAGGTTTTTGTAAGGATGTTTTAAAATTATATTGCCTAGATTAGTATCTGTGGTAGATAAAGCAGCTCGGAATACTTTGCTGCTAAAAAAAAAAGAGAAAAAGAATATTACATGACTCTTTTGTGCTCTTTAGCCTGTGAGGAGATGGTAATTGAATAGTTCCCTTTAAGAACATGTCAGGTGGAAAGATGCCCTGTGTGCTAAATGGATGCATTTCTGTCTGAGAGACCGAGGCTTTGTTCAGTCTGTCCATTTTAATCTCATTCTTGCACAACAGATTTGTACAGAGGAGACACTTCTTGTGGGGAACAAAGGGTCAGAGACCTGACATCAGAGGGAAGGCAGATGGGACTCTGGGCAGCAGCTACTGCCAGCTGACTTTTGGGCAGAAAAGCACCAACCATGAAACCAAAAGTGGGGAATTCACCTTTTCTTCACAGATTGAGTTGAGCTTTTAAGTGTTTTCTTCACTCTCCTACCTCACACTCTTTTTCTAATGTCTAAATCTATGCAATGTGACAGGATGTAATAATGACAGGATTAGTGATTTAACAATCTGATTTGCTGCCATTTATCTGTCTTTCAAACCTGCCAAAATTCAGTAGAGTTATAGATTGACCATTTCATGGTGCTTTCCTTTCTTGGCCAAGATATTATTGATCTCAGATTGTTTCTCAACATTCAACTTTCCACATTACAATTGTCACAAGCATCAGCAGGGCTCCCTGACTTTGACAAATCTTTTTCTAGAGAAATTGTTGGTCTCATTGGTTGAATCTCAGCTTTTACCTACAGTGGCATTTCCCTCAGGCAGAGGGCTTGGGGACATTATTGTATTTACATGTATTTATTTACCCAGCTTTTCAACTCACCTTTGTTTGATGCCCTTAATGAATTTCAAAAACCAATGAGGAATGTTCTTTTAATAGCTGGCTTGGGGAAATTATGCAAATACGAGGCCTGATTGTTTTCAGGAGTTTAAATAACGTTTCATAAATTCTGTAATTGCAATGGCCACGCCAACCTGCTAGTGTGATGTGTGCATTTCTAGTGCAGCCATGTGAACATTCCCACCCCAGGACAGCATTCCCATTTACAGAGCTCTGTGTCTAGTGCAGTTTTTGTATTCTTTGACAAGGCTGCCTTATTGGAGCCATATGGTTGGATTGTTAAACATCTGTAGCATAGGAGTACCAATTCCAGAGCTCCCTGCCATCTGGATGAATTACAATCCCTGCAATTCCACGCATATGTTCCAGCAGCACACCGACACCACAGCCGAGTGTGCTCATGAGGAGAAGGAAAAGAATGGCTTGTGTGATCAGTGCAAAAATTGGACACTCCTAGAAAATGTTGGATCAGTGGTTTAAACTTCCTGAATATTCATAATGTTTGTTCATACGTCAGATTTGTTGATTTTTTTTCACTTTGTAATCCAGTAGCTCATTAGCATTTTAGAAGAAATGTTTCCCCCCCCTTCTCACCTCAATTTTAAATTCCTTGTGGTGAGCATTCCTGTAACTTGAAAATATATTGTTTGAAAGCTGCTGGACTTTTAAAATACGTTTTTGTTATCTTTATAGACACACTTTAAAGCCAGTGCTGGCGCTTTCTGCGAGAGCCTTACTGTTACATTATTCAAGTACAGAGTTCTGTACATCAATAATGCAACCTAAATTAGGTGAAATGCTATAGCAGGACATGGATACTCCCTATCAGGGGACATTCTTTTTCTCTGTCTGATTTGGGATGTGTGACAGCGAGAAAATGGTGTGGAAGGCCTTTCTGCATATAGTTATTAATTATAGAATTGAAATGACAGTAGGAGACACTTTGAAATTCCTCCCTTTATATGCATTGGAGATGACTCCATACATCTTTTCCCAGTGAAGAACGTAGAGAAAATTATTTGAATCCTTTGTTCCCATCTAAAGGGAAACTGAGAGGAAATGGGCCTTTGCTTGTTCATTCAGAACCTCTTGGGACACAGGAGTGTGAGGGCAGAGGGACACCAGCCCTAAAAGCAGGTCAGTTCAGCTGGTGACACAGGTGAAGCCAGTGGGTCCCTGTTTAGCCTAAAGACACTGGAGACACCCCCAGGATGGAAGGTGGAAAGGTGAGTTCTCATCTCCCATCCATCATTTTATGCTTGCATTCAGTCTCTGGATGCTGAGGGATTTGCAAAGATGCTGGTGGGGAGCAGTAATGAAATAAGGGAAGGACTTCTGGATGCAGTGCAAGAGAAGGAGGAGAAACAGAATGCTCATATAAAGGAATGAAAATAGCATAAAGTTAAAAAGAAGGGAATGCTGAAGCTATACAATGTCTCAAGGGGCTTAATAAATATCAGAGGAAAAATTATGCAGGCATTATGGTTGGAAAAAGATTTAGACTGTTGCTAGTGTAGCAGAAAAGGCTTTTTGGCTGCTTTAGGCAGTCTCTGTTGGATCAGTATAAAAGCACACTGGGATTGCAGACACAGAAGGAGGCACTGGATCCAGAGCTCCTCATGGTGCTCATGCTGATGCCTGGATGGCTGGGAGCTTCAGCAGGATCAGAAAAAAGCACAAGAGCCATAGATGTGTTTCATTGTTGAGTTCAAAGGAAGAGCCATGCAAAGTTCAGTCCATTAATTTGCCTTTTTTAAGCAAAGTCAGGCTGGTCCCCAGCTGCTCTAAATCAGCACAGATCCACCAGGATGTGTGTGGATGCCCTTTCAAACCCTGCTCCTGCTGGGATGCACCTCAGAGTGGTTCATGGCAGCCTGCACTGGTCCTGCATGGCCTGGAGGCACCAGGGCTATCCCATAATAGCTTTGTGACCCAACCCTCCCCGTGCTGCTGGGATCCATTCACTTGCACAGAATGAAAACAGGGTCCTGTGCATCCCAGGGATGCAGGAGGGTGTGCACAGACAGAGCATTTGCTGTGTATGGAGTTATGAAGACAAACCTCCAGAAGATTTTCCCCTCCAAAACATTTTGCAGTTCATGAGTAGTCCAGGCATGTGGTGAGCCAGGTTAATTTATGGAAATCAATAGGGTCAGAAAGAAGACAAATGTGTGAAATGAAACTGGTTTAAAATTGAAATTGGAATCATAGAATGGTTTGGGTTGGAAAGAACCTTAAAGGTCAGCTTGTTCCAACCCACAAGTTGTTTTCTTGATCACTCCTTTACATCCTTCTCCCATTAATAGATTTCTCTTGTGGTCTGGAGAAGTTTTAAAGCCTAGGAGAAAAGGAAGGAAAGGTTAGAAGAGAGGAAAAGAAGTTATCTAAATGGAGATGGCCTTTAAAAAGAGCTCCTGATGTACATACAAAATCTGAGATAGCATCTCTTTCTGCTTCCCTTCTGTATTCCTCTGGCTGTGACCTTCCCTGAGCATTCCCACACAGACTCTGGATATCTGGGAGATGTGGGGACCATTACCAGGCAGATTCCTTCTTGCCTGCAAAACTGAGCTACTGCAACCTCCTGCCAGGTGTCAGTGCCCCTTCCTCCTTTCTAGGCATCCTATAGAGTGAAAATGTAAATAAAACTGAATCACTGGCACTGCAAGAATGGCAGAAGTGCTACAGTAGAATGATAACAGGTGATAACACATGGTAGCATATGATAATGTGTGAATAACACATGATAACACACATGATAATGTGATAATACATAGTAACATATTACTAACACATTTTAACATGTGATAACATGAATAATGTGATAACATGTGATATCACATGAATAGCATAACACATGATAGATAACACATGATAACATAGCAGGGGTGTGGGTTAACCCAGTGCCTCCTCCCTCACTGATCCCTGCAGCCACTCCCATTCCCTTTATCCCATGGAATGGAGAAGAGGAAAGAAAAGCCAAAGAAAGAAAACTTATGGATTGAGATAAATCAAATGTGAATGATCCTGAGGGGCAGAGAAAGCCTTGGTGCTGTGCCAGCACAGTTCAGCAGTAGCTGAAATGTCACCAACCTAAAGCACAACATGAGCCAAGCTGAGAGGAGTTAACCCCATCCCAGCCAGCCCAGTGCAGCCACACTGCAGATAATAAAACACTCAATATGATCCTCAGGAAATCTCCTTATGGTTTTTCTTTGTCTTTCCACCTCTTGGTTTCAGTAGTGGCAGGGGAGCACTTTGGAAGCTGGAGTGAACCACTCCTTTCAAGTGTTTTTGTCTCTGTTCAGAACGTTGGGAAGGACGAGCTGATGCTGGCACTTGTCTGGGCTGGCTGAGGTTTTGTGGGCCTTGCTCCTGCCACCCTCTGCTCTCACAGCCTTTTATAGCAACAGCCATGGATGCCCTAAATACAGCAACCTGGGCAAGCAGGAGGAGGCATTTGGCTACCTGGGTGGACTTACTTACAGCTCAGCTACTCCCCATCTCCTCTAGCACAGGAATGAGAGTGGCTGGAAGCTTTTGGCAGATGGAATTTGGCCCAGGCTATGCAGTGCTTTCAGCATCTTCCTGTGCATAATGTGCATTTCTTTTATGTGAACTTTTGGAACGCCTGTCTGTAATTATTCCATCCTTTTAGCAGTGCCTCTGAACAATACCAATGGCATTCACACGGGGAATACCACGTGAGCCTGACATAAGAAATACCATTCCAGGCACATGGTGTGATCCTGTGCAGGGCCAGGAGCTGGAATTCAAAGATCTTTGTGGGTCCTTTCCAGCTCTGACCTTCTGTGATTCTATGATTCTATCAATCTACTTGTGTTTATTGATGTTGGTTTCTGAAACGTTGGGTAATTCCTGGGAGTGGGGTTTGCTGGGTGGGAATTTAAAGAAGTTGTCATTCCCTTTGTTCCTGGTTAACTTTGGGTCTTGTGGCATGTATTCCACATCTCCTAGTAGGATAAAGATATATTATTCCATGGATTTTTTGCAACTGCATCCATCTCTGATGAAGACTATAAAAAAAGGGCAGTTACTCTGGAGCTTAATGCAAACTGACAGTGCTCTGTTATGGAGGAAAATTTGTAGAAAGCAATTGCTTACATTAAGATATAAAATACTTACAACCCTGAAATATAAAACATTTAGACCAAAATGTAAAAATATTAAGATGCCAAATTGTGCAGAAAATCACTGAGACTTTGCAAAAGAAGTAATTTCTTCCTATTGAACCTACAACTTTGCAGCAGGAGCCTGGTTATCAAATGGGGTGAGTGCTCCAATTTCCATCACCTTGGGTGAGAAGTTTTGCTGTGCACCATTTCTGAGTGGTGTTAACAGGCCACAGTAATAAATGATCTGCAGAGTGAGTTCATGGAATCCTGGAATGGTTTGGGTTGGAAGAGACCTTAAATCCCATCCCATTCCATCCCTGCCATGGCAGGGACACCTCCCACTGTCCCAGGCTGCTCCAAACCCCATCCAACCTGGCCTTGGGCACTTCCAGGGATCCAGGGGCAGCCCCAGCTGCTCTGGGCACCTGTGCCAGGGCCTCCCTACCTCCCAGGGAACAATTCTTTCCCAATATCCCATCCATCCCTGCTCTCTGGCAGCTGAAGTTGCTGATATTGAAGGGAAATTCTTCATGGGACAAGAGAAACAAAAGAGTGTGTGAGAGCACAATGGGTAATAGGAGTGAACTAAAGAGGGCACACTATGGAAATTTTATGTTGCAATAGAGTCAGTTGGCAGATCAGTTTTCATTTCTGGTTCCTTAATTGTTCTGAGGGAAAGAAGGTGATGCTGGCTGGAAAAGCATCTGTTAACACTCAGTACTCAGTGCAGGGAAGGGGATTAATCAGGTGTCAAAAAGCTAATCAGGGACAGAGCTCTTCTAAGCAGCCATGGAGCTGTCCTTTAGAACCTGATGTGCTTGGAACTGTGTCTACAGACATTCCCTTTTCCTCTCTGTGTGAGGATTACAGCATTCCCCCTCACATTGTGTGCTGTTGCACTTACTTTCCATTTTAATAGAGGGGTTTTAAGGCTCCCAAGGGAGATTTTTCATGCAACTTCAGTCCATTGCAGATTTGATCACAAAACGTTTTTGAATAGTTTATCTTAAGCTCAGTATTTCTAACATAGGCATTCACTTTTGGAAACCTCACTTTCTCTGATGCAGTAAGTCAAGAGGAACTATTTAATCAATCTATCTAACCCCAAACCTTTCCTTCTTTTTATCAAGATTTTTCCTTTCTGAATGTGATGATTTACTTTTATTACTATGATGTCCAGAAATCCATGTGCAGAACAAGAAGATGGCCTTGCTTCACAAAGCTTACACTGTAAATATGTAAATTGAGTCCAAAAAAGTAATATTTTTTCTGATTAAAAATAAAAAAGATGTATGAAACACGTTATAAGGAGACTGGCAAAGAAATGGAACCTTTTCAGGTACAGCAGTGCTGTGTACAAGAGTTCTGCTGAAGCAGCTCTCTGGTACAGGTCTTGGATCTGATGTCACCACACCTGCATTCACAGTGTTGTGTTTTGACAGATGTCCAGCTTAAATAGAATTCCTTTTAAAAGCATTTCTGAGAGCATCTAAAATTATCTTTTCACCAAATACTGCCAATGCTATGCCATATTTACCTTATTATAATCAGTAGTTTCTGATAATGCAGGGAAAAGTTTTGTTTCCAGCTCCCATCTCCTATCTCCAGACCACAGTGTGAATCCCAGGAATTGGAAAGTGCATTTTACTATGTGTCATTAATAGAAAGCTTCCCTGGACATTCAACATCCAAAAAATTGGGCTTGATCCTAAATCAGCTTAACCTCTGGAGTCTGGAGTTGGTGACAGGAAGCTTAAAGGAGTGGCTTGAGATGGAGTCAGCCCCCATCATTACACACAAAGTTCCCTGTGTTGTCTGCTTTGCAGCTCTTTTCAGATACTTGCTGTGAAACACATTGCTGTGATTCCTTTTGAAATGTGAGAAAAGTGAAAGGAGTCTGCATTTAAATATTCCATCCCCAGGAAGGTTAGTGTAGCTTATACACAAACATGCTCTTCAAACAGAGCACAGCCTGTCCTTGATTTCAGCAGGGTCACCTTCACTTGCATTGTGGGCCTTGGACTGAAATGAAATCTGAAATGTGTTGGCCCTCTGGGGCCTGTGCATGGCCTCAAGGACAGGTTTGCCTTCAGAAATTTGTCCATATTCATCTTGTTTTGGTGAGAAACAAAGAAAGGATTGTTGTTAGATTGACTTGATAAATTTTGGAATAAGAATGAAGAAAGATTTTGTTTGAAACATGGATAGTTTATTCAATTTGCTACAGGACTAAAAGTTTTCTAGGAACATCTGTGTAATTTGGTTTTATTAAGTGTTGCATTGCCTAGCAAAGACAGCCAGAAGTGTCATGCAGTCCAGATGTCTTCATCCATCTACTTTTGATCTTTTAGGAACAACATTTTTGATGCCTCCATCCTCACTCTAATACACAGCACACACTCTGTACCTATGAAAATCAATCAGCAGTGGAGCTGTGTCATTTGCTGTCAGAAAATAGAATTTTCTTGGCATGAGACCCACAACTCAGGGCAAGTCAGTAATCAGAGAACTATGGACATATAGCAAGGCTACTAGATTTAAAAATAAATTTATCACAGGCTGATGGAATTTGTACACAAAGAAATTCACTCTATGCCCTGAGTGGGTAACCTGTAGCAAAACATGCAAGTGCTGTGATTTTAAGGTGATTTCCATTTATAAATGTTTCCAATTATAAATGTGTGAGGGCTTTTTTCTGATAATGGCTCATTTTCTTTGACATTTTCCCATGTGTTTCCTGTCTCACTGTTTAAATCAAACAGCTCCTCAGCCAGTGTTGGAGCTGTAAATTCCTGGTTCTCTTGGATTGCTACAGGCACAGGAGGAAAGCAGAGGTGCTGTGGCATGAAGCAAAGCACTGGTACTGCACTGCTGGAGTTTCTGTGGTGATGCTGGAAGTGTCCCCCAGCAGCTGAGTGTCACGCAGTCCTGCCACACCTCTCACCTGTCCACCTGTCCTTCCTCACCTGCAGGGCACTGCGTGTTCCTTCAGTCTTTCTACCATGGAAATGTTTATGATTTACCACTTTTAGCTAATTTACAGCTCTGTGCTTCACACCTGGCAGCTCATTTTCCATTCCAGCACAACTCCCAGGAGAGCTCAGACTGCAGGCAAAGCTTCCCAGGAGTGGAGAATGGGCATTCCTGCCTCTGTGCTGGGTGTGCTTTGCTGCCAGCTGCCCTCACAGGTACTTTGATAGCCCAGGTTGTGCTTTCTCTTCTTCTGCTAGGTTTGCTCCACAGATTGCCAGGAAAGCTGAAAGGACCAGGGATCTTAGGGACAAGCTTCTCCTCTATTCCCAACCTGTCAAGAATTTAATTTCCTCAGGCAACAATGAAGAAATCCCCTGAAGTTAAGAACGGAATGACTGGGGAAAACTTTCACTGGTTTTGGCACGTCTGTCCTCAAAAAACCTGGAGCTTCCTGCAGGCAAAGCCTATTTGACTGCATTTGGTTTTGTTGGAGGGAGGTCTCCTAGGCTGTGTACAGAGAGAATGCCAAGAGTAAGTGTTAATATCTCTGCATTGCTTAGGAAAAGACAGTGCTGCTCTTTCTGAAGGTGCCACACAGAGCACAGTTTGCAGACAAATTAAGTGTGTTGGTTGGATGGATCAAATTCCAGTGGAAAATTAACAAGTGAAAATGTATTTCCTACAAATTGCTGGGAAGAGTTGGTCAATTTACCAAAACGGAGGGAGCAGGCAGAGGGCACAGGAGGGGAAAAGCTTTCCAGGGTCACAGATTCTGCTCTGCTGATTCAGGATCTCCCTTAACCTCATTAACGGTTTGAACTAGTGCTAATGATTGTTTTGAACCCTGAGTGAGGCAATGGGAAATCATTTACCAGAAAATGCTAAATGCTGAAATTGTCCCACAGAATAATATTGTATTAGAACATTGATCAGCAGAATTGATCTCAGCCTAACTCTTTCCTCCCAACATGGCAGAATGCAATGATTATCTCTACTTGAAGCAATGACAGAAAATGCATAAAATCAGTTGCAGGCCTCAAAGGATCAACAACCATCAATATTTAGCTGATCCCTGAGTTCTCTCTGGGCTCCGATTCACTTTCTGTGAAGGAATGAGAATGACTGAGCCTTAAAACTGTGTCTTGGTTTGAAAGACCAGTGCCTGTCAAGCAAGGCAGGAACGGAGAACATGACTCCTTTCCCTCTGAATTATTATAGCTTTGAAAGTACAGGGCTTTCAGGCAAAGCTGTGGGAAAAGGAATGCCCGTTCTTTCCTAGTGTGTAAATAACAAGGCAAACAAACAACCCGGAGCAGGACACGGACCCAGGCCCAGCCTCCCCCCGGCTGCGGCGCTTTCCTCTCGGCTGCAGTTCCGGCCACAGCCACGGGGGGCGCTGCCGGGCGGGGCGCGTGCTTTGGTTCCTCCGAGCCTGCAGGGGGCGCTGTGGCGCGGGCCCGGCCGCGTTTCTCCCTCACGCGGTGATGGCGGGAAGGTTGGGTGGCAGAAGGGGCTGCAGCGGGAACCTCGGAGCGGCGCCTGGGACGGGACCCCACAGGAGCAAAGGAAATGTATCAGAATCTCTACAGCTGTAGCAGGAACTGCAGGGTGTCTGACAGGCAGTGTAGGAAAAAAAAAACTGGAGCAGTGGCAGAGAAATGGCGGGGGCGGGGGGGGGGGGGCCCGGCCCCGACNCCAGCTCCTGAACATGGCCGGGAGAGGCTCCTCTGGAGGCGGAAAGGGCTCAGGGTCCCAGGGTTTCCCCTGAGGCACCAAAGATGGTGAGGTTCCTTTTTTTTTAGTGAGGTAGGGTGTTAATAAGGTTCCAGTGCAACATCTGCTCCCACATGGAGAACTTCACTTACGGTAGGAGCGGACAGCAGGAGACAGAGGCTCGCAGTGCTGGTGAATTGTTCCCCACAGTGAGGGCAGCCTATCTCCCCACCGACGCCACAGCCAGAGAGAGTGAGGAGCTACGCATAGCCCTTTCCCTCAGCTCAAAATCTCGAGGTATCTCTGCTCTTCCAAAGAGAAAACATTCCAGGTAATACAGTAGCCAGCTGCATCCTTCTCCCACCTTGGCCATTTTGTTAGTCTCTCTTAACTATTGGTTGTTAATGTCGCAGCAACAGATGGGACAAAATTCCATGAGAGAAAGGAACACAAGGAAAAATCCTAACCCCCAACAAACTGGTAAGGGATTTGGGAGTGTAACTTACCTTAGAGGGTCAGGATTTCCCCAGAAGGAGGAATTTCTCTCTTTGCCCCAAGGTCAAGCCCAGGCTCTGGTGTGTCCCGATTCCTCTGGAGCCGTGGGGCTGAGCAGGAGTCCCTGTGTAGATGTCTCTGACCTTGGTCTGAGGCATGAGTTAGTCAGGAGCTGTTTGGATCAGGCATTGTCTTTCTTGCAGGATTTGCCTCCTTCATACACTTAACACCCTCCTGCCTTTGCACCCATTCTGTTGGCTGGAGCTGAGCTGTGACTTTATCTCCAGATAGGGGATCAGTGCTGCTCTTTCCCAGCCCTGTAACCTGTCCCCTTTGCGGGGCAGATGCACTCTAGTGCTCAGAGCCCCTCAGTGCCTTTCCACCATCACTTTTTGTGCCTTCAACTCCTGCACTTGTTATTAACACAGCCAAGGCTACAACAGAGTTTAGCTTCCTGACCCCAGTGGTGCTCTCTGACATTTGCTGCTACGAGGAGGCTGCTCTGCAGCTCTCTCTCAGACACACTAAATGCTGAGTGCTATCTCGCATTCCCTCTCTCCACCAGAGCAGATGAAACCAATGGGGCATCAAAATGCCACAGAGACTCTGTTAAATGTGTGATTCCCCCGACCTCTCCTTTTGCAGGCTCTAAACTTCTCTGTCACTGTCACTGTTTTATGGGCAGTGATGCGATGCCATTCCCGTCTCAGGGATGTGCTGCTCCAGCTCAGCTGTTCCTCACAACCAACCAGACTGGGATTCCAGACTGTGCTCTGCCAGTCTCAGGACACACAGAACTGGTGACAGTCTCCTCCCTACCCTGCCCTTCCCCTGGCACAGTTTATTTCCCTATTCACTCCCTAAATTAAGGCCTGAAGCAACAGACTGCAGCATGGACTGAAGGAGCTTCTCATCAGTGCCAGCTCCTCAAGTGACAGTAAACTGTCAGCATTCCTCCTCAAGGCCCCTTGAAATCTGAAACATTGAGATCTGGCTGCAATTATTCCAGAACCCCTAAACTAGTCCATGCCACAAGCCTGGGGCACTCAAGAATGTGGAAGGTTCTGTGCTCACCTCAATAGTGATCAGAACATCAGGTTGCCACTGATAGAAAGGGTAAAAAACCACCATGGAGTTTATGCTTATTAACAAATCTTCATGCCCCAGCAAATGGATACAGGGATTTACTGATCTCTTGTCAGTGATGACAGTGACACATGTCAGATTCTGCTCTTGGGAAAAACAAAATCCTCAAAATGGATCTTCAGAGTTCTTTTACTTCAGACATTCACAAGTCTTGTCTGGCCTAATCCCTGAGCTTTGGCTGGGTGTCAGGGCTGAGGGTAACACAACCCAGAACAGATCAATACCCCACTGAGGCAATGGTCAGAGATCCCCGTGGCCCAGACAACAAAAAGTCCATTGATCCTGTTCTGATTGCATTGATGCAGGGTGTCTAATTCCAAATCTGCAGAAGAAGTGCTGGACTTGCACCTACAGGAAAAGGAGCTGATCTTGTGACCCATTGATGTTATCTGCTCTGCACCAGTCTCATCTTGCTTTCCTTTGCCCACATTGATCTCCTTGGGTTTGTGTTTTTTCACTGGTACTTTCATGGGAAGATGAAAAAGAAGGGTTGCCATGCACTGAAACAATAAATTCCTCAAAGCCTGAGCAGGCTTTGAGATCTCTTCATCTTTGGAAGTCACTAAACCTTGCATGAAAGTGCTTTCCAAGGTGATAAATTAATGGATGTATCCTGAGCGATGACCACAGAAATAGACATTAAGCAATGCAAAGAGCTATTACCCCACTTCATTGAAGCAATTATCCAGGAAACCATCAAATCAGCTTGATTCCTGACGGAAAGTCAGTGATTTAGGGAGGAAATCATCCATTCCACAAATAAGCAATAATCTAAGAATGAGGAAAACCTACCTGGGTGCATTAGCTGTAGTCATCTTTCTTGTGCTATCAAACCTCCCTTTCCTGAGCGCAGGCAAAGAGAATCCAGCCAAAAGCTGACTACAGGCTGATCTAATGAAGCTGATATTGTAGACTCAGCACAAGCTGGACCCAGGCCAGTACATTAAGATGGAAGCACCAGAGAGGCCCTGAGTGAATAGATTCCTAATGGATAAGGAGCGAGAATCTTTTTCATCTTTTTTTCATCTACTTTGACCTCTCTGCATTATCTGAAACCACTGGCCATAGGATAACAGCTATTTCACCTGACAGAATCATGCTTTACTCTAAAAGTGGTGCAAGGGAATGGTGTAATGGGCTAAAATGGCTCAAATTATTTCAGGGACACATTTTAAATGTTGAAGGAAAACATAATTTTTTCCATTAAAATTCTGCTTCGTTTAGTCCAACAACTCTCAAGCATGGGGTAAAGCGATTAAATAATCTGAAGTTAAAATAGCAGCAACATAAAAGAAAAAATGCAGGTTTACTGTTGGTTCACAGAAAAGAAATTAAATTGGTCAGAGTTTGGGCAAGATCAGTTTATAGGGAAGAAAGTCTGGCAGAGGTAAGAGAGAGAAGAAGATTTTGTGAAGCAATGACCTTGTGCCACGTGTGCAGTCCAAATAAAGCAGTTCATTCTGTGCAGTTCCAGGCGAGTGCCTGCATTTCTCATTGTGTCTCATAGCAGCATCCATATCTCCATTTAGCAATGTTTTCCATTATCATAATGTATCTGCAGTTATTTATGCTTTCTGTCACCTCCTGGCTGCTCCATGATCCTGGGCAGGAATCCCACAGAGCCCAGGAGACTCCAGCGTGTGCGGAATGCTCCGGCACGGCTCTCCAGCAGCACAGCTCCCAGAGCCTGGTTCCTGTTCTGCTCTGGGTCCTTCACACTTTGTAATTATCCTGCTCTTTGTTCTGGAGATATTTTGTTGTCTGGCTCGGCCGAGTGGGGCGATGGCAGATGGAAGTTGCTGGGTCAGTAGCTGTGAACTCCCACAGGTTCTAAGGACCACCACAAATGTTACCACACTCCAGTGCAAGCACAAATTAGGTTGTTTCTGACTCTGTCTTTTGTGAAATAAATGCACAGGTTATAGTTTTTTCGTTGAAAAATGAACATTTTTCAAGTTAATCACTCCATACTTGTTTCGCTAGGGTGAAACTCTTCCCTGGATGCACCTCAGCCTCTGGGAAAGAGGCTGATTGTGGAGCTCAGTGGTGCCAGCAGTCAGTGGGTGGGTGATGTGATGAGCAGGGTGTCACAGTGGGTGTAATAACAAAGATAAACCCTGCCACATCAGAATTTGGGTCCACAGAGAGGAATGCAGCATCAAGGAAGAGAGAGCAACTCTCCATCCCTGCTTTTGTCTGGGATGAACTCCCTGTGGTTCCCCTTAGCTGAAGGAACTCTGCAGTGGAAATATTCTGCAGAACTCTTCTTCTCATTGCAATATTCTGGCCACTTCACATCTTTGTGGAGAGGAGACACAGACAAACCATTTATCATATCTGAATTCTGGGCAACAATTAAAGAATAAGCACTAGTGTTAGAGGAATCCATTTCTCTAGTGTAGCCGTTTCAGGTGTGAAATGAGTTTAATCTTTAGGTCTATTTCCCTGAGGATTGACCTTATAAGTTAAAAAAAGGCCAGTCTGTAATTATAAAGTAAGTGATAAGCATCAAATGGATTGTTACAGAACCCTTTTGTTGCCTTTATTGCATGATAAGGAGCTGTTGCTGTGTAACCTTGAATGTGGGCAAATAACTCATGCTAAACACATTGCGACAAAGATGGCATTTTGGCAGGGCTTTGATGTAGGTCATTTTATTACCAGGCTGAATCAAACTACAAACTGATGTCAAACTCATGCCAAGAATGCTAATAATACACTGATCAATGAGGTGCTGGATTGCTCAAGTGAAGTGGTCGAGGGAAAATGCAGACATAAAAAGTCTGGAATTCCAAAGGTTGAAGTGCTTGGACTATTATACTGGGAGGAATTATATTCCTTGCATTAGGACAAGTTTTCTTTACTCCAGGGGCCTTTAGCTGAGTGTTGAACAGGACAGTGTCACAAAGTATATACTTATCTTTATTTTTCTTGACCTTTATGTGCAAGTAATTTTTATAGTTCCATTAACTAGTAAGATCATTTGCAAACCACTGTACAAAGTGTATTATGAAGAATGCCTTGGGGACCATTGTATCCTATTATGTTGAATGTTAATAGAATGAAAAATTAATTTAAACTCTAAAGACTCGAGCAAGGCAAGACTTCCCTTTTATAGGAGAAATTCAAAATTTTATTTGCTATGGTAAAACTTTAGAGCTGTACCCTAATATGACCTTTATAAGCCTGGTTTGAATCAGTCAGTGCAGGAGTCTGATTGTTTGCCACTTTAAATACAACTACTTCTGTCAAAGCTTCTCTGTTGAATTGGGGGGGTTTCTGTCACCCCCACTTTTGGGATTAGTCACTGGTGAGCTCTGAGCTGACAGCTACTTGTTTAGCAATTAATCAACCAGAGATGAGAGAAACCACGGTTCCAAGAAGCATCTTCACATTACTTGAATCTTTAATTGCTCATTAAACATTGTCATCTTCGGCGCTGTGGGACTTTTGAACACCTGAAAACAAGGATGCAGTTCTTTATAATACATTTTTTTATTACTTTTCATGTGACTGAGTGTTTTAGAATGAGCAGTTCTCTCTCGAGTCTTGCTGCTCAGTCTCACATTGCACTCTTCCCACAGGACTGCAGCTAGACAAGTGATTAAGGAAACTTTATTGCTTAATTAGTTACTATTATTTCATATTTATGTTAACACAGTTAAGGTGTGATAAATTTGTGTGGAAATCAACTAAATATAGAGCAGTAATGTGCAGGAGTTTTTCTATTTGGAAGAGTCCCCCATCAACCTTCTTGCTCACAATGTTTGCCTTGAGGTGAGAACGTGGCCCACTTAAAAGTGTAAAAAATGCTACACATTTTACATGTTAGAGTGATTTATTATTGCAAATGTCTATACAGGCAACAGCAAAATCTCAGTTTTGACTTCCACATCTCTTACAAAACTAGGATGTCACATGAATGAGAAATGTACTCTCAGCTAAAGCTGTGTAGGGCACAATTCCCGAGGTATCCCTGTCCCAGCATATCCTGTATCTATTAGCACACTGAATAAAAACCTGTGAGTTTGTGACTATTCTATATGTGAACTTCTCCTTGTTCTGGATAACCAGCCATTTTCAAATGGTTTCCTGAAGGTGTGTGTGTTTTTATTGGAAAATCCTGTTTATCTAATATCCTGTCCTGAATTTCATCCTACAGCTGTAAAGTAGGATGCTTCACTGTCTCCAGAAAGCCTAAGTCGAGTAAAATAAATGCACAAAAGATTAGGACAATTAGTGACTAGAGATTAGCTATGAATATTTCATGCCCACTGCAATACTGTCTAAACACAAGATATGGAATAAGAATAAATTGCATTTTTGACATGCAGCAAACGTAGAAAGGAAATGATTAATTTAGAAAGATCTTGCCATCGTTTTAACGAGGCAGCGTTCTAATCACTGGTCACATGGGATCTGCTGGATAAAGAGCAGGGAAGTTTGTCCCACAGGATTATTCTAAGTTCACCTGCATTTTGAAGTTGAATTTAAATATTTTGTGAACAGCTCAGTGGGTTTGGTCTGCAATGACCCAACCAGAGAACAGGCAGCAAAATGTTTCCATGAGCTTTGGTGGCAGCCTGGGTGTGGGTCCATGGTGTGATCCAGTCTGGGAGTCCAAGCAGAATGTCAGGTGTAGCAGGAATCATTCAGAGCTACCAGGCAGTGGTGGAGAACTTTTGGCACAGGAGGAATCTGGGAACTGAAAGAGTTCCAGCTTTCTTTTCACCTGCAGACCAGGGAAACTTCCAGAAGTTTTGCTGGCTGATTTCAAAGGAATTATTGGATGGTTCAGCTCCATTTTCACTACAGCAACCCAAAGCTACTTCCCCAGTCAGCTTTGCCAGCCTTGGTTAAAACAGGAAGGAATTATCTCTGTCTTGGGACAAGTCTTTTGTAGTCCAGCTTCAGAGAGTTTTTGGTTAAGTAAACTCAAAACCCACGTTTCCCATCTGATATAAAAACACAGGATCTACAACCATAGGTTATATATCATCTAAACCAGGTATTTTGTACATATGTACATACAGTCTAATGCAGTGACCTCATTGCCACTGCTTCATATTTTAAAAAATTCATACATGTTGGTCTAGATGGAAATGATGTGTTCCAACTTAACCATCAATTTTGAATCTCTGACATGGAGTTCTTGACAGTGTCCTAAGTGGTAAAATGGAAACAAGGTAGTAAGCAACAAAGTTCAGTCTTTGAAGCAGTTATTGAGTGCTCTCCAGGTTCTTCAGTGTGTGATGGGCACACACTGGAAACTGGCAGACACTGAAACAGCACAGGAAAAGAGAATCCTAAAAACTACGAGCTGTTCCTCAGCCAACCTGTCTTGGTTTGAACTTGGGGATATCAAACTTCCAATATTCCAGCAGTGAGACAGAGAACTGCAGTTATGGAAAACTGGCTGACCTTGAAAAGACACAAATGCACTTACAGCCACTGCTTCATGGAGTAAAAATATTTATTTTCCTAGAGATGTTTTTAACAAATCTATTTTGGATCTTAATACACTTTCAAGACTGAGCTCCATTTTGTCTTATAAGCAGTTGCAATTTGAGTGCAATCTAAGAAGCTGCTGTTCTGTAATATAATAATAATAAATGTCAGTTTGGTAAAAACTTTATTACAAAGCAAAATTGCTAACCAAAGGAATTTCTGGTGTGCGAGTTTGTCATTACAGGGCCGAAGTGACAAATGAATTTATTGCTGTCAAGAGACCTATATTTTATTTTGGTCACTTAGCAATAATTAAATCTTGCTAGTAATTACTTTTTGTGTGTTTGCTTTGTTTAATATTTTTAAACAAAATATTGCTCTCTAAGGCATTGTTTATGGTATGTTTAGCAAACACTTAATATGTTTACAGTGCTGTGTGTTGTTTCCTCTCAACAGCACTGTGCACAGAGGAGTGTGTGCATGGAAGATGTGTCTCTCCTGACACGTGTCACTGTGAACCTGGCTGGGGAGGGACTGATTGCTCAAGTGGTGAGTAAAGATTCCAAAATATGATAAAAATATATGTTGCTATTAAAAACCGGGCCTTAGAACTTGGGTGTTTTGAATGGAAAAATGAGGGTTATCTGCTGGTTATTTTGTAAGAATTCATACTGGGTTGGAACAAAATGACCTTTAAGGTCCCTTCCAACCCCAGCCATTCTGTGGTTCTGTGAATATGTGAGAATACCCTTTCCTAGGATAATGATGTTGGACTTTTTTGGTTGTGTTTTGCAAAGAAATACGAAATGCAGTGGAGGATGCTGTTAATGCTTTTGGTTTTGTTATTAGGATACCAGCAGAGATAATAGAGCTCTATAAAGAATTTTTTCTCTCAAATCTTTAATACAGCACATTCTTCATTAAATACTCTGTGGAGTGTTGGAGTTGTTTGGAAAGCACAATTCTTGTCCAGTTCAAGCCAGTGGGAGTTTTGCCATTGACTTTTCAGGCAGCCCAGATTCTCTGCTCTGACTTACAATCCATTCCTTAAATCCATACTGCCAAAGTTAGGGAAATGGGAGTTGGGAGTTCTGCACCTTTTGCTGGGGAATTAATCCACACTCGAGGCTTTCAATTCTTTCAGCTGGCAAGGCTGTGTTTGTTAAACTCTCTTAATTGGGAACGGTGAGTTTAAGTGGTTGGCTCATGCTGGAATGGAACAGGCAGCACAAACATCTGAGTGTGATGTAACACAGGCCTGAGACATTATTGACAGAACAGAAATAAGCTTGTTAAATGGAGTCAATTTGTGCATCAGGCAAGTAAATAAAGCTGCATGGGGAGAGGTGCTGTGAAATGAAACTGTGTGGACGTTTGGTTTTGTGTCGGCCTCCTCCCTTTCTCCCAAATTGATTGGGATCTCAAGAAAGAAGCATCATTACCAGTCAAGAAGGTAACAGAGAAGGGATCTATAGAGGGAGGAGTTGGAAGGGAATGGGAGGTAAATGTGCCTGAGGGTGAGCACAACCAGAGGCTGAAGGCAGCGGGGCAGATTCCTGGATCTGTTCCTGGGGTTTTGTCTGCAGCTCTGCTCAATATCCCCACGATTCCAGCAGAAATGGGAACAGGAAGGGAGCAGGGAGGAAGGACTTTAATCCACAGGGGATGTGGATGCTCCAGCCCTGGGATTGTTCAAGTCCAGGCTGGACAGAGCCTGAGTGCCCTGGTGTGGGGGTGACATCCCCCTGGCCATGGGATGGGATGATCAGAGAGGTCCCTTCAACCCAAACCATTCTGGGGTTACGTGATTCCAAGGATGGAAACAAAGGCCATACTATGGGGTTTGAAGCAATATTTTGGGATTACCTGGAATGTAGACAAGAGAAAAACAGGGCATCATGACATAGTGAATATCTTATCTTTAAAAATATTTTTAAAAAGAAAAATAATGCCATCAATTGTGAGATATTGTATAGAATCTCAGGAACTCATTTAATGTTTTGATTATTCTTAGTACAAGATTTAGTTTAACCTACCAGTGAGTATTTGTATAATGCATGTACACTAACAGAAGTTAAATATATTCATAATAATAAAGACTATGACAATAAGGACATGCAGATATAGATTATACATTTATACACATGTGCACTCACAGAGTCAAAAGCACTTAATTATGTGTAAAAATGGCCAGGAAAGGATAAGATGTCAAAGTACAGAATGGTCTTGTGGACTAAAACTACCCAGTGACTCTTATTAAATTGCTCTAATCTTGCAAGTGGAGATAAAAGAAAAAGAAGGTTTTTCCTATATTGAATATTTAGCTTTTTAAAGTAATTAGGAATATTAAAGCACTGACAATGATTGAGATAGAAACATTATTCATAACTTTTATTTCCGCACTGGGCAGGGATCCAGTATATTTCATTTATGAGGTTTCAGCGGTGGAAAGAGAAGTGTTAGCCAATTCCTAAATTAAATATGCCCTGTTAACTTTTATAAATGATAGCCCAGGATTAGCTTCAAAATTTAAGCTTTCCTTTTATTAATATAATTAGTGTGTTTGCTGGCCTATAGTGCCCATTGTCTTTCATTCCACTTGTTCTGTGCTGGGTAACACGTGTTCCTGTCCAAGGTCTGATCCCACAGGCTCTGCCCATGGAGGGAAAGTCAGTTTTACTGCACCTGAGAGCTGCTCACCTTTGTGCTTGACACCAGAAATCTGGGTGACTTGGCTCTCCATTGTTAGGAGACTTTGTTTAAATTCAGAGGTTTAAAGGAACAGATTTCAGCTGAATACAGCAAACTGTTACTCCCAGTATTTCCAAGAAAGGGGGAATCTGGAATCTTTTCCTAACTGAGGATAACCAGGTTTTTCTGATAGATGATCCATGTGTTAAATCATATTTTACTGTTACCCAGTTAAAATGTGGAAAAGAATTTTCGCTTCTACTGGAATAATGTGTCACCTGTACCTACTTCTGTTCCTTCATGACTATGGGGTAACCAACCAAGTGTTTGCAGTGACAAAGGCTGTTTGGGATGTTCCTGCAGGGTGTGCTGGGGAGAAACTGAGGCTGGTGGTGGGTGGTGCCATCCCAAAGCTCTGGGGCTCGAGAACTTCCCAATACATTCCTCAGGATCAGGGATTTGATGCAGTCACAGGCATATTGCTTTTCATGTTGGCTGTTTGAAGGGTTTTCACTGAGAGAGGTATCACCAGCCAAAACAGTCCCTTTAAACTGAGCAAAGCTCCCAGGAGCTGGAATGTTTTCCTGAATGCTCTCTCCTGAAAGCACCGCTGAGAAGTGGAGCTCCCTGACACTGGGGGTCGTGTGTTGTCATTTACTCAGGGAGGATCTGAAGGTGCTCACTCCTTCTGAGATGCAATTTCAACACCCTGCTGACACAGCCATTATAACTTTCTAAAAGTTATTTCTATCTTTCACTTGATGTGATGGGTGAAATTCAACCACAAGCAAAGCTCCAGCACAAGGTCCAAGTGTCACTCAGAACCAGAAGTCAGATCCAGATATTCTTTTTTGGTGTGTCTATGCCTGGAGAGGGTCTGAATTCTGACACTGAGCCCCCATTTCCCATGGAGAGGCAAAGTTCTGGTGTAAAATGCAGTTCCCCAGTGTTACCATTCTCCCTTGGCTAAAATATTCTCAATTAAATGTTTTGAATAGTTACAGCTACAGCCTGTAGTCATGCAAACAATTTAATCATCTTGCTCAGACTTGGTTTCATGTTTTCCTAGAACCCAGCCTGTAAGACAACAGTAACAAAACTTGCTTTTCAGTGCAGCTTTCCAGTGACTGATCATGGTACATGTTAGAGTTCATCTGTTGTCAAGGTTAAAATAACTTCAGATGAATTGCTAAACAATTATAAAAAACCCCAGTGCCATATTCAGCTCTGCATGTCTCTGTACCTGTGTTTTACTGCATGCTGCTGTACATCTGTCCATGCCCACAGGCCTAGCCTTGATTTTGTGCTATAAAGCTGCAATATATTAAGCCTTGATTACCATAACAATAAAAGAGAAGTAATGAGGTATTAACTAAAGAAGCTCTTGAACAAAATGTTTTCAGCATTTTAATGATGCTAAAAATTAAAAGGAAAATCCTTTTTAAAAACCGCTGCGTGTGTATCCCTTCTATCCCTTCCCTTTTAACTTATTTTATTGAATCATGCCTGTTTTGTCCACGCAATCTGGACTGTTGGTTTTTTTAAATACAAAGCAAGATTGCAAATGCTCTGTGTGAACTTACCTGCTCACCTTTCCAATTATTTCAAAGCAATTAGCTTCAAACAGTATGATATACTGGCTTGAAGTTCTGGTGGGGATATAATTGCCTGTTGGTGGTTACCTGGCCTCTTCTGGGTCTTGCTCACAGCCATCTGTATTTACAGGCCCTTAGGCTACCATCCAGCAAAGAATTTTAGCTTACCCTTACACAAATAGGACTTTTTGTCTGCTTTAAGTATTTAGATAGTTGTTGAGTTAGTTTTGAAGAAACAGCTAAAAAAACTTCAGTGAAATCTATACAAAGCTCTAATTGAAATCATCAAGCCTGTGAGGAATAAAGTGGTCTTTTCTCTCAAGATGTTAATCAGGTAATTACATTGAAGACCATTTTGACTCTCATGAGAATTATTTATTGTGAGGAAGGTCACAGAAATATTTCTGGCTAACAGGGCATTCTCAAAAAAAAAGGGGCAACAAGTAGGAAAAAGAAAGTTCGGGGCAAGAACCCCGAACTAAAAGCAAAAATCTTCCAAAACTGAGTGTGCCAGGTTGAGAAATTTCCAAGTAAACAAACACAGAGGTTGTAGTGAAAAAATAAAGTCATTTTCCAAGTGTTTGATTTGTTATTAGTTTTGAGAGAAAACACAGTACTTGCCCAAAGTGTAACTAAAGAGATATTGGCATAACAACACCAAACCATCTTTCTTGCTGTGTCACCTGGGGGAGAGAGATTACAGTGCTGCTGTCTGGCATAGCCTGATCCATACCGTATACATATGGATAACAGAGTTTTCCTTGGAAAGGATGTTTTGTACAAGCTGTCATTAGGAACAAGAACCTATTTCATCTTTATCTCTTTGTCAAAAATAGCCAAGGTCATAACAACAGGCTGTTGTAACATCACAGCAAGATCACTTTTAAGGGTACAGCCCTGGAGCAGCTGGAGTGCCTCAGTCCTGAGACTCGTGATGAATGGGAGCAGCAGATCCTGTGCTAAATCTGAACAGGGTTGTTTGACAAGCCATGGAAAGCAACAGCAGAACTCTCAGGAGAAAAATGAAGTGTTTTAAAGTGAGGATGTGGTGGTTTTCAGGCTTGATTTTGGCATTCATGTTCTCCAACTGCTTTGAACTATTTCTGAAGAGGAAATGAAGTTCAAAGGAAGGATCCCTGGTTCACGAATTCAGACTCAAACAAAATTCATGTGGGAGGCTGATCTGCCAGAATCATTAGCTGATTTTTCATCCTCAGGTTTTTAGGATAGGATTAACCAGAAAACCACCAGAGTCCACCACAGAGGGGCAAAGGTGCAAGACCACAGCTCTTCTGAGCTTAGATCCAGAGCCTGTCCCTGAGGGACGTCTGTCCATGGCTCTTGTCTGGGAATTTGTCACTGTGGGGTTTGTACCTCAGTGACTGCTGTATCCAAGTGCCAGATGAGGTCACAGAACCAGGTACAACGTTCCTGTTTCCACCACAGCCCAAGTGTGTCATTTGCCATTCCAGCTGCTGGGTTTAGAGGCAGTTTCTTAAGATCTGTTTGAAGTTGTTAAACTGCAATTGCGATCCAGTCTTAATTATTGCTTTAGCTGAAACAGGATTTCATATCCATAGCATGTGAACTTCAAAGTTTTAACACAGTTTTCATTTAAGCCAAGCTCAAATTACAGCTTAATTTTGATGTGATTTGCAGAGTCAGTGACAACTGCATCATGCAAAGAGATGCAAATGTACAAAATCAAACTCCAGTGAGGCTCATACGAGGATCTTTCCATAGCAATTACAGAATGGAATTGATTTCTGTCTCTCAGTTCTAACAATTTGCTCTTCCTTAAACTTGAAAAACACCCATCTCCCTTCAATCACCACTGAACTGGTGTAATCAGGTAAACAGCTTGTGTTTAATTTTTGCCTCTGCTGGATGTCGGGCCCACGCACCAGGGCTCAGGCCCCGGGTTTCTGTGTTCCCAGGCTCTGTGGCAGCAGCTCTTCCCGGGCCCAGCCCACGCAGGACAGCCTGTGACAGGGAATGAGATGTAAACACAAGCTGCTGTGCAGTGCCATTGGTGGCACAGCAGCATGTCCTGCATGTATTTTTACACAGATAATTTGGCTGCCTTAAACCGGGCTAATCCATCACTCTTCATTCAGTGGGAATATTTTGTCTCTTGCTGAAGCTGTTGACGTCTGCCCAGTCTTTTGTGGCAGTTTCTCCTCACTTTGTGAGGGATGTGTATCCTGTATCCTCTCAGCTTCCATGAATTAACCACTTGGGAGGTGCTGCAAGCTTATGGAAAGTACTGGAGTCATATGAGGCTGGGCTTCTCCAACAGTAACAGGGCTGGGCAAAGGGCAAGGGTTGATTCTGGAAAAGGAAAATAGATCCAAGATTTACTCTGGGAGGGAACTGCTTTCTGTACTTCTGTGTGATTCATTGGTGATGAATAGATCAGCTGCCAGTTGTTCTAAGTCTTGTACTAAAGTGAGTGAAAAATAGAAATTCAGCACCCTGTGTCCTTTTACTTTTCACCTTCATCTTCCCTGTCAGAGTCTGGGAGAGTTCTTCCTTCCCTAAATCAGCTGGTTGTGTCTAAAGCCAAGGTAATGACAGATCATTTCCCCAGCACTCCCAGCCCTCCTCTGAGACTCCCTCTTTTGGATGATTTGAAGAGTCAATTGAGCTGACCTGACTCTGTCTGTTCCAGTCCCTGGAGTTCTGTCTTCCAGCTCGTGCCTTGCTCTCAAGGCTTGATCCAGCCTTGTACTTCATACATATGAATAGTCCTTTTAAAGTCAATAAGGAACAATCTTAACTTCTTTAAGTTAGATAAAAGCTTAAGCCATTACCTGAGTGGGAACTCGTGAGATGAGGTGGAAATCAGGTTGGTGAAGATCTTTTAAAGGGGCCAACATTTTCTGATGTCACCCAGGATGAGCAAGGGCACAAACATTGCTTGGGTCCCACAGCTGTCAAATGGGAGGTGAGAGGACAGGTAAGACCCAGTGACCACCTGGGCACAGCCCTGGTGAGCTATCCTTGAGCAGGATGGAAATTCTGTGTTCCATGGAACTGAACTGCAGATCTTTATGCTGACTATCTCTACAGAATCAGTTTGAATCCAACACTGAATTCCTGCTGAAAACTGAAAAGGGAAACTGTGAGCAAATCTTATTGTGTACAGCTTTACTGATTGCTTGTCAGTAGGGCAGTCTGTCAGGGACTGGTGCTTCCAAAAGGGACTGAGAAAAGGCATTTAGGTTTTGGGGCAGAGAGCTGGGTGGGAAGCTTTGGGAGCAGGCAGGATTATCTGGGGAATTTGCGTCCCAGAGCATCCAACAGTGTTGCTGAGGTGTTTGTAACAGAGCAACAGCAGAGCCCTCCCAAAGCACAGCTGAGCTGTGTGGCTGCTCTCTGATCTGGGGAATGGCGTGATGATTGACTCCAACTTTGAATTTTCAGGGTAACTTTCAGCAAATGAAACCATGGTTACAGGCACTGAATGGGCTGAACGCGTTCCCGTGCAGGTTGATGTGGTTATGCAAGAGGGAATTTGGCTCCCATACATCTTTCCTTGGCTGCCAAACTGGTGAGAGCAGAGCAGACTTTGCAGAGAGGCAGCGTATGTGTGACGAGTTGTTAGTTTCATTAATTTGACTGAGGTTTTTCTCACTTTAGACAGAGTAATAGCTATAAAAGAAAGAACCTACTAAAATATCCTCTTTAATGAACTGAATTGCTAATGCTGAATTTCATTGCTGGAGCATCTTATAATAATGTGGCTTTAAATGTGCACTACACAAATGAACAGACTTTAGATCAATTTAAAAGTGCCATTGGTATAATTTTATGGCCTGGTCACTAAGAGCTGTCACTCGGAGAAAAAGAGCAAAATTTCCTTCTGCAAGGCGTAGGCAAAAATCTCAGCTGTGGACACCCACTCAGAAATATTCCTGGGGTTCTTGCTTGCTAAAAAATACACACAAAAAATCAGTGGTCCTTGGGAAAGCTTCTAAACCACTTTTCCCAGTGTTAGCTAGGGTGAAGGATTCTAAGGCATGCTTGGAGAGGGCAGAACTCTGCTCACTGTCCAACACTAAGGTATCAGGAAATCCCTCAGGAGCTATTTCAGGCACCTGAAGCTTGAGAAGCCTCAGGCCTGTTCTGACTTTTTCTAGGTTATGAATTACTGTCCCCAAAGACAAGTGCTACAAGTGGGAAAGGCCCTACTGCTCCATCCCATGCTCTTGAGATTTTTTAAAAGCTGCTGTTCTTCTTAGTTAAAATACTGTTTTCTGGGCAGCCTTTAAGGATTGAAATCAAAAAGGGAAACCAAAGGTTTCATTCAAAAGTTAGAATTAAAATTTACCTGGGGCCTCCAGCAGCTCCAATTGGGTAGAAAATGGCAGATATTCATCACACAGTGTTAGACAGCAGCCTGCCTGTGTGGGGGTACCTGAGAGCTGAGGCACAGCCAGTAAATCATTCCAGGAGCACCAGGGAGTGTGCCCAGGCATGGGAGGCAGGCACATGATCACACAGCTTTCCCTGGTACTGAGGATTTCTTTGTTTAGGCTGAAATTTCAGGGTCTACATACCAAGCTACTAAAATACTTTATTTCAGGAGACAGCAGCTGGGTGTATTTCAGCTGCTCTTTGGCTGCTGCACTCAGCAGTCCCCATGGTCCATGTCCCCTCCCACTGACCTGGTGTTCAACGTGGGCAGTGTCTGCTCCAAGGGAAAGTGTTACATGCTGAGATTTGTCCTCAGGCTTCACCCTAATTTTGTGTGAACTTAGCTCAGCCTCCACGGGGCGGGAAGTCCTCATTTATCCTCGATTTCAGTGGGAGTTGAGTATATTTGTAGTCTGGATTGACTGGGCCCATGTTGGAGCTGAAAAGGGACCACAGTGGTGGGCTGGGAAGAGCTCAGCCACAGTTAATATCTGTGCTAAAGAGGAGGGAGGCTCTAATGTACAGCTGGCCTCAGTGTCTTGGGTGGGTTGCATTTAAAATACAGCCTGGAGGCAGCTTTGCTAACTTTAGAGATGTGTGATGATCAGATCTGCAGGAGACTACGCAGAAGTGATGCAACACGACAGCTGAAAGTGAGAGTGATAGCACCGAGCTCCTCCATCGCCTAATGGGGAGCAGAATGGATTATTCTGCTATTTATTGGCTTTAAAGTTCTTTCCATGTCAATAAAATACCTGTGTAGGAATAAGAGACCTCTTTAGAGATGTATCTGCCATCAGGTTGACACTGGAGTTTCTCTTTAGCCTTAAACTCACTTGCATTTCTGGTGGCTTCTCCGTGCAGGAGGAGGCCATGGTGATCTTAAATTGCTCTGTGTAAAATGAGAAAGTTTCAGGGAGTTTTCTTTGTTTTACCCAGTGTTTGTGCTATTCTGAGTTCGATAGCAAGGTTCTGAAGTGAAATATTTTCAGAAGTTTCTCTGAGAAATCCCGTTCTCCTAAATTACACTCACAAAAATCCCTCTTAAGCCCCTCAAATAATACTCTGACACTTACTTGTAGCCCTTCCAAAACCCTGAAAAAGTGCTTGCCATAGGAGCAGATACCTTGTGTCCCCAATGAGATGAGTGTTTGTTGACAGCTTGTCTGCCTTGGTGTTGGGGAGAGAAATAATGAGACAGCAGAGGAGTTTACCAAGTGCAGACGTGGTGTAAAGGCAGGGCTGGCAGATCAGAGCCCTCGCAGGTGAACGTTCTGTTCTCGCCGCTGATCAAGCTCGGCCACCGAGAGGAGCAGGCCCGCAGCTCTCCAGGAGGAAAAGCATGGAAAATGAGGGAATGTGTCGTGACCTGAGGAAATAAATGAGCAGATGGTGTGCCAGCATCGTACCTGACACTCCAGAGGAGGTGGTTGTAGCATAACCACCGACTCCAAACAGAGCTGTGAACAGAGCCCAAAGCCAAGAAAAGCAGGGGAAGGTGATATGCATGGAGGCACGGAATAAAATAGCAGGGCAAAAGAAAGATTGAGACATGACAGAGAAGGAATTCGGGGGAAAAAATGGGAAAATAATCAAGGTGAGATGACAGGCAGAAGCAGGTGGGGATAGGAAATGAGGTCAGTGTGCAGATAACTGACTTGAGAGAATACATGACTGTATTTGGATGCTTTACAAATGTGATGTGTGTGAGGTACCTACAATTTCAGCCTTGTATTATTATTGCTGCTCTTATCTCAACCAGTGGGTTTCATCCTTTTCCAGTTCCCCTCCCCATCCCACTGGTGAGCAAAGGCTCTGTGGGATTTTGTTGCCATCTGAGCCTAAACCAGGACAAGAATCTGAACCAGGTGATATCCAGACAGAAGAAGGATTTAGAGATGAAGTGCTCAGGTTTAAGTGGCAATTGTCTTTTTTTGGTGCTGGCAAAGAAACCTGTTGAAGTGTTTATGAAGGGATGTAAACATGTTTTACAGCATTATGGCTCCAATAAACACTATGTAATGTTTAAACACAATGTATTGAAGTGGGATGCTGGAAGTTATAGCTCATTCTACTGCCAAAAGTGCCTTTTCTTGGCCTGGAAGGATCAAGCAAGCAAAGAAAGTGCAGTTTTCAATAGACAGGGTTATTTTCAGGGTTTTGTCAGGGTTACTGACAAAAGCAGAGGTGAAATACCAGGAATTTTGCACATTATGGAAAATTTATACAGTCAAAAGTTCACTTGTATTTCTGTACTCATGAAAATACTTTACACCTTTAGTCTTGACCTTCCTTACACCATTTGATTGCCTTAAATGTGTGCAACATAACAAGCAGATCTTCCAGTCATTTCTGTTTACAGCTCCTAAAGACCTGATTCAGTGCAGAAAAACTGCAGGGTTTTATTTATTAAACGTGCCTGTGTTAGCCCAGCAGAATATCTGGATGTTTGGGAGTGAAAATGAGAGTTCCAAAGACCTCAGTCTTGTCCAAGAAAGCCCAGTGAAGGCCATTTGTCAGGGAAGCTGGGAAGAGACCCAAGTGTCACAGATATGGGTGTCACTGTCTTTGTAATGGCAAGAGCTCATGAAATATGATCAGTGACCTAAAAGATGAGTAAGGTCAGAGAATAACAATGCACAATGAGTTTCTGGGTTGTGCAGGGAAATCAAAGGGGTCCTACTGCTACACAGAGACTTCTGCTTAAGGAACTACAGGGGAGAAAGGTGGAAGAGGGAAAGAAAGCCTGTGAGAAAGGTTCCCATCCACAAATACTTCTTAGCAGTAGGTTTTGTCCACTTCCATGGCTTTGGGCTGTGCCCTGCCAGAAGGATTTAGGCCCCATTAGGAATAATAGTAATGCCAGATGGAAATGATGTGTGCATTGTTACTGAGATAATTTTATATCAGGAAGAGCCTTATGGGCATCAACCAGAAAAAAAGAGAGCTAAAACACTCATTCTTTGATCTTGGAGGGTGGTCATTCAACATGAAAAGTCTCTGCTGTTCATCATTTTCATTTTCTGTAACTTCTCTGCCTATCACACAGTGCCTGCTCATGTGAAGACCAGAGGCTGCCAGGTTTTATAACCCTGAGCAGGATGCTTAAAAATATGTGCATCAAATTCAGGGTAGAGGCTGGAATTAGCCAGCAAAAGTCAAATTTTAACAGAAGCAGATAAAAAATTAAACAGCAGCCACTTGGGGTGGTTTAGAGGTAAGGGTTTCTCAACCTTACTACTGCCTGCTTAAATCTCACCTTTCTGAACCCCATGTACAGAGCTGCAGTGTTCTCATTATGCAGCTCTGTGAGTAAATCATAAAAATTGATTACAGGAGAGTTTTTAGCGAAGGTCCAAAATCTGATGCCCTCTCTGACTTATCTACATTGCAGTGATAATTTCCTAAATAAAGATCAAATCCTGGAAACAAACTGCAGAAGGAGGCAGGTTTGCAGAAAGATATGAGGATTCATATGGAAGATCAATTTTTCCATAGAGATTGCACACTTTGCTGCTAGGGTGGGAGATAGGGAGACATAGCTGGAAGTTTGAAGAATTCTTGGGAATCCAGAATAACCTTTGCTTCATCATCCCCTTTAGCCTGTCTGTTAGTGCTTCCCAATTACATGGCATCCACTTCAGCTGGGATAGCAATAAGAAAACACATGCATTTCTGCAAATACTATCTCCTTCTTCTAGGATAAATTCCAGCTGGAATTCCCCAGATTCCAGTTTAGGAATACCAGTAGAGCATGCTACTCTCCCTTGCAGATTTGGTGGGGCTATGGGCCATAGGAGCTGCAGGACAAAGCCCACTGAATTTGTTTTTAACATTGGGTGAAGGATTCCTTTTATCAGTGCTTATTCAGAAATCCTTTGGGAAGGGGGTGTTGTTATTTAGCCCATTCATGGAATCTGCTGGTGGCAGCCCAGGGCTGGGTTTCTTGGGAACCCCCCCTCCATGACATTGGTAAAATCTCACCACTCTTCATCCTCAGCTTCTGCCTCCAGGGCTCTTCAGAGTGCTCAGGTTCACAGCTTAGAGCTCAATCAAGTACAAGAAGTGCCATTTAGCCATTAAAAACTCCTCTGCTGTAAGGGAGATTAAAGACTGGAATTGGCTGCTCAAAGAGATCATGGAGCCTGTCCTTGGAGATATTCAAAATTCAACTTGATACAGTCCTTGACAACTTGGACTAGAATGATCTCTAGGGGTCCTTTCTACCTCAGCTGTTCTACAATTCTATGATTCTATGAATTATTTTATTCCTGTAAATTTAGTGATCTCTGAATCAGAGCAGGAGGCTTAGTGGATTGCTGGATATGATGGAAAACATAAAATATCTAAGCAGCAGGTCAGAGCATTCTGAAAGCCCCTGGGAATCTTCTGTGTTTGAGAGCAGAACTCTATTATGGTGAGCCTGTCCAAAGAATTATGTGTTTATTCTCACTCCAAAATCCTGAAATGCCATGGAAATTCTTGTGACAGGATGTATTTTCATCAGTAAATTCAACAGTACTAGAATTCCTGCTCATATTCAGGAATTCAGTCCGTTCCCAGCTCTGTTTCTGGACTGCTGCATCATTCTGGACACTCCCTTTCCCTCTGTATTTCATTTTCTGGTTTATTGAATGGTGAGCCTGTCCACATTTGGGTGGAATACTGGAATTTCTAGATGAAATCTGCTCCAGAAGAAATAGATGTTTCTCCTCAAGTAAGTGAGATCCCTTATTGTGTATTGTGGGTGGATGCACATGTTCTATCTGACAGCAAGAAATGACATTAATTAATTACTCTGACATGCAGTCATGGTGTTGCAGTCGTATCTGAGCTGTCCAGATGCTGGGTTGTTCTTGCAGGATGCAACATGTTGGAATGCATTAGGAGGTGCATTCCTGCTCTCTGGATGACTCTGACAAATGGAGGCACAGCCAAGCTGTTCAGTTGCTCCCAGGCATCTTTCACGCTTCATCCATCCCATGAGTGATAGATGGTATTAAACCTCTCCCTTTTTTTTTGTGGGAAAAAAAACACATTGTGGATAATGGAGAGGAAATCATCAGCGCTAATATTTATCCCAACTTTGTTTTGTATCTGCAAGATCAATGTTTTTTTAATTCACTTCTCATTCTCCTCTGCTTCATTTGCTTTGTTGTTGTAAAGGACGTGGTGCATCTCGGGATCACATTTGGAGAGCAGTTTTATTAATACAGAACTACACAAGTGGAATTGTTCTGGGTCCATAGAAATGATAACAGAAACTCAGCCATTGTCAGGTGTTTGAAGTCAATATTTAACATTTCTGGCTGCTTTCTTTAAAGCAGGTACAGCTCCTCTCATCTGAAATTCCTTCTAGGCTGATTAGAGAGGAGACTTGGGTAAAGTCCACGTGTGACCTTTGGGGGTTGGATATCCCAGGAAGGGTCTGTTAATCCTGAGCTGGTGTGAGAGGGAGAACGTGGACTGGAGGAACATCAGATACTGAGGAGTGAAATTGCAGGGAATTCTCTGGATTGGTTTGGTATTGCCATAACAGGAGAGCAGGGAAACACAACCCAGACCTCTCTGTAGGGAAACATTATGTTCCATTAAGTAAACTAAAATGTTCATCTCCATTCTGGTTCTCAGGATTTTTGCAAATGCCATTTCATCTGCATTTTGGAAATCCCAGTAATGGGACTGTGACCAGTGTGCTGCCAAACGAGGAGGCTGCTTCCTCTCCAAGCTACATGTTTCTTTTAATATTTTGTTTTCTAATGCAGATCAAAATCCAAGTTCTCCTTTTTCTGTAAGTCTTTCACACATTTAAACCCATCAATAACAGTAGAGCATGTTAAAGAGAAATGATGGAACAGGGTCCAGTCTCAATCAGTTCTGTCAGTAGCAGTTTCCATAACATCTCCTATGTTTCTTGCACAACAGACACTTTCCCCATTTCTTTACTGAAATTGAATCATTTCTTTAATAAAATAAGCAATGATCAGGATTGGTGCATGGGTCATGCAGCTTGTATAGGAAATTGAGATTTTCATAACATCCAAGAAAGGCAAGTTAAAATTCTAGTAAATTAGGTTAAAAAATCCTCTTCGTAATTGAGAGTTTCTTCTTATAGTTCCATTTCAGTGGGATTCAGGAGAGAAGCAAGTTTTGAAGTTTTCTATTTGGGATAATTCACATTTATGACAAAATTCCTCTGTCAGTGGAAGTCTGTCCACTGAGCAGTTCCAGTGCTGCTCACCCCTCTGGGAGAAGAATGACACTTACATTTCAGTGAAGATCTCAGATCCAGCTCCAGTCCCTCCTAAAGGGGATTTCAGGAGTTAATTGATCTGGTATGAGCTCTCTCCAGATAAACTGAACTTTTCTTTCCCTGCACATGGCATAACAAACGTGTTCATCACCATCCCAACTCCATGACTGATTAGCTTATATTTGCTTTTCTCAGTGTCTTCCTCTAGAGCCACATATTTTCCTGGTTTCAATACAGAAATGGAAATTAAATGTCAAACTAGGCTCTGATATTTCAAAAGAGACAGACTTGAAAAACAGAAACATGACCAGAAGAAATATTTAAAATTTTAACATGGCCCAGTCCTCAGTTATCCAGCAGTGGATTGGATCTGAGCAGGGGCTGTGTGTAATTGCATTTTAAGGAAGTGAACAGAGCAGCCTCAGTTGCAGGATTGTTTGGTTTACTGTAATTTGATAAATTAATCAGTAGATTAACTTATAATGCAGAGCAGAGTTCTGAAATGAGTTGCAGATATTTGTTATTTTGTTAGGATTTAAAAAACAAACTCTTCCATGACAGGTCAGTGCTACAAAGCTACCGGAGCTCTGTGAGTGTGTAAGAGGTTTGAAACTCCATAAAAATAAAGTATAGCACAGAGAAAGTTACAACTGGGTTACTTGCTATTTTTCAGAGAAAGAAAGAGGTTTGTGTGAGTTAGTTACTGCACTTCCATCTGAGTTTGTAAGCATCAATGCATGACTGGCTTGGCCTAACATAATAATTTGAAAAAATATTTCAAAGCCAGGAAGCAAAGGGATTCCTCCCTGTCCTTTGCTTGTAGTGCTCCCAGTGACATCACCTGCATGATCCCTGAAATTGGTTTTCCATGCAGTTGGGGTGGTTACTTGTTCTGCATGAGGGACAACTTGTGAAACATCAGGGTGCAAAATCTCCCTGACCAGAACACTTCACACACAACCCCCTGTAAACACAGGGACATCTGACAGGTTGTGGTAAATATAAACCAGCACAGTCAGCTTTCTGCTGTCTCCTCACTCATCCATGCCTTCATGTCAGGCTTTCAACACAGGGATTGTCTGGACACATTAAACATGAATTTTGGTTTAGTAGTTGAGTGCAGCCCTGTATCCTATAAAAAGCTCACTCACAGTGAGCAATGTCACGTTACTAAAATGTGTTTGTCTCTCAAACACATACAGGCCAGAAAGCAGGTACAGGTTTTTCCTTGTTGGTGAGGGAGCTGGGGTTCACACTGAGGCATAGAACACCCTGGTCTTGAGGTGCTACTGCCACAGCACCTGAAGTGATGATCCTTTGTGCTGGAGCCACACCTGAGGCTGTTTGTCCCCATGTCCCCCCTTCTGTCTCTTCCCATCTCCCTCCTGTGGCATTTTGCTCTTGCTTTCTGCTTTTATCCATTCTTTTCCCGTGCTCCCCTACCTCGTTGCCTTTAATTTCTCCTCATCCCTGGGTGGGAAGGGCTCAGATCCCCCTGCTCCCCCCAGCTCTCAGAGCCCCCAGGCTGGGCTGTGCCAGGGCCTCCTGAGCAGCAGCTCTGCTCGGTGCCTCCTGATTGCCTTCTCCAGCAGGCAGGGAGTAAAGTGGGATTCAAGGAGCTGCCTATGGCTTCACCCACAGGGAGACGTGGGAACAGAGCAAGGAAATGGCTCTCAAGCAGAGCAGTGGCAGGATTTTAGTGCCTTGAGTTCTCTGTTATTCCTTGGCTTCCCTAGATTGCCCTGATGCTGCTTGGGTAGCCTGGCTAAGAGTCTACAACACCATTTTGTATCACAGAAAGATTCCTCTAATGTGTTTTAAAATGCCAGCCTGCCTTTCAGCCAAATACCAGCTATTCTGTGGGGTTAGTGTTTTAGCCAGTCATTCATCTGAGTGGAACTGCCAAGTGTGCCACTGGTATCACATTGGGGTCTCCCTCTCACAAACACAGGCAATCAGAAACACTTATTTAATATAATTTGTGATTCTGCGAATTCAACGTTTGCAGAAACTGCCAGGCTGCCACCTCAGGGGACTTCAGCAATGGAGTTCTATATTTGAACTTTAAGTGGGGGGAGGAGAAGAGAGGAATAAAAAGAGACATACATAAAGGCTTATGAGATATTTTCTAAAATGTAGGAAATAAGAGTCTATAAAACACACTTTAGTTCTAGTAATGGGGATGGAATTGTTTCTTCAAAATCAGAGATTGCTGCTGAAAAACATCAAGTCACCATCTGAGCCTGCTCTCAGATGGCTTTTCAGTTCAGGTGTCCCTGTTCCAAAAGTCTAATTAGAATGAACAGAGTCTCCATTTCTTCAGAAATTGAACCCAAACCAATCTGTGATGCTGGCAGGTTTGGAGAGCAGGTGGGCACGATTAGATTTCTGACTCTGACCAGACCCTGCACTGAGTCTCCTGGCACATGGCACCTACCTCATGTCTTTTGTTTGCTTACAATCATTAAAAAGTAATTAGAGAAATTAAGGAGTTCTGACTGTAATACACTGTCTGTTTGAGAACAAGATGGATTTTGGTGAAGAATCTCAATTTAATTCCTGGCACAACAGTTTGTGTTCCGCGCCAGGGATCAAAACATGCACGGCCAGGTCCCCGTGTTTGTCTCTAGGTTTGTGCCTTGGGGAAGGAAGGGCCTGTGGCTTCTCAGCCTACTTTGTGTAGCACTGCAAGGTGGGGGATCTGCTCCCTCTGCCCTTCCAGGACACAAACATTTCATAAATCACAGCCCCTCTCAGGCAGCTCTGCCTGTTGTGCAGCTGAGGGAGAGGTTGCAGCAGCCCAACACCACCAGGGCATTCTTTGAGCTGCTGAGGAGTCCCAGGGAGTCTGGGTGGCAGCAGCAACATCTCTTGGTAGAATTCCTTCCCTGTCACCCCAAAGGATCCTAAGCAGACACTGGTCTCAGGCTGAAGCCTCTGGAATTGTTGAGGGGCACTGCTCAAATTGCTGTTACAAGGTCCTGTGTGATGTCTTGGCTGTGCTCAGCACCTTCACTTTAATCTGTGAGTCAAATGCTAATGCAGTTGTGTATCCACTGTGGTAGAAATGACCATCAAGCTCCCCCACCTATCCAGAGTGAGATCCTTACCTGTGGCTTGACAGAGGGTGGATATGCAAATATTCTTTCTAGTTGTAGGGAGTTGAATTATTTGTATTCCACATAATTTTTTAATGCACCCTTTTGTTCAGCAATTAATATTTAACAGTCTCAAATAAAACTGTCAAACAATATGGTTTTCACAATACAGTTTTAAAATATCTACCAATCCTTCATCCTCTATTATAATAAAAGACTGGAATGGCTAATGTGAGTGGTGATTTAATTTGGTTATGTTAGTACAAAAATGAGCTTTAATATTCCTCTTTATTTTATTCAGAAACATAAAATTATAGAATGATTTGGGTTGGAAAGGACCTTAAAAAACATTCAATTCCAGCCCACTGCCATGGGTCAGGATGCCATTCACTATCCCAGGTTGCTCCAAGCCCTGTCCAGCCTGGCCTTGAGCACTTCCAGGGATGGGGCAACCACAGCTTCTCTGGGTTCCTTATTTCCCACAGGGATTTTTGTTTGTGGGTCCAAAAGAAAAGCAAAAAAACGTGAGTGCACAGGACACTGGTGATTGCCAGGTGTCCATTTGGTGACTTTTTCTTCCACCCATTTCTAGTCTGCCTGGAAATTTATCTCAACTTAATTCTCTGGTTATGAGCAATTTGCAACTTGAGCAATAATCCTCACAACCTTTGCTACAGTTGTGTCCTTGATGTAATAGGGAAGGTAACGCATTAGTAGGCACATGCTGAGCTCGGGCTGTACCTGAGATTTAATGATATTTAACTCTGGACCTAATTTCAGTTTACAAGCGATTACACGCTGTCCTCTGGGACATTGCTGCAAAGAATTTCCAAATAAGTTGCAAAATAGTGACGAATTAACTTGTAGTTGTGTCAAAATCAATTATCTTACATGACAGCTCAACTACACTTTTCTGTTTGCTGCACTGCAGCATGCTAAACATCAGCCTAAGCATAAACATAAAGTCCTTGTATGTCAGACTCTGGAGCAGATTGATCCTGTATTTCACGGGCATGCAAATCTCCCAGAGGCTCAGTGGAAATGTTTTGCTTACATTCACAAAATCAGAATATTCTTTCCTGCCATGTTTATAAACTGTTGCACCGTGCAATCATATGAATTTGATATCATTTGATCAAAATATTCTTGTGGATGGTGTCCTGGGTTGATCAAAGTTAAAAAGCTCCTCTCAGGTCAGTTCTGCCAAGGCAATGCCACGTAAAATCCCAGCCAGGTGCTTTCTGCAAACTCTTGCTGCAAGGGTTGCTCAGGTGAGGGAGGGGATCCCTGCTGTGCATCCTGGGCTGCCTTCACACTGGTGATGGGATCAGTCCCAGGCAGGGCAGGTAATGGGAAATGAGCACCAGGGCTTTAGGAAAAATGTCAACACCCAGTTGGATCCAGCCAGCACCCTCACCTTACCTGGGGGGGTTTGGGGAGGAAATGGGAACTGGAAGAATCCAGAGTCAAATCACTTTTTGTGTATGTGGAATTGAGAGGTAAATTTTCCACCCTGGATAACCTGGTGTAATCCAGCTGCACCCACAGATCTGACTGGGCCCTTCTGTTTCTGAGACACTCACTCTGCACGGAGCTGGTGTTTCAGTCCTAAACATTTAGGAAGGCAAAACGTTTCAGTTTGTAGCTGTAAAGGTTTCATCACATGCTGTGTGCAAAGAGATGCTATCTGTAAAAGCATAAACTCCTGTACAAAATCCTGTAATTATATGATTATAAAAATGCACAGAGCCACTTTATCATGGTTTATGTACAAAAGACACTTAAGCTGACAGATAGCAATATTCTGTAGGGCTGTGATCAGCTTAAGAGAAATAAAAGACAGTAAAGATACATCAACATCTGTTTAGGTCAGAATCACTGCAGGAGAGTGCTAAAAGTTTGGAGTGGTGTAGTGCTGGAAATGTGTTTTGCAGGTTTAGCACTTGAGCTGGCTCGTGTAGAGGCCTGTCAAACGTTACCACAGAGAGAAATACGTCGAGGACTTGTATCGCTTCCAAACTTTAATTCCTTTGATATATTTTGGAGAACAAGTGTTACTGAAATAGTAGATATTCCTGCCAACAGATTACTGAAGCAGGAAAATACTATTTCAGATGTAGTATTGCAGGTAATGAAGATAGAATAAATGACCCGGCCGTAGAAAATAACATCAGTCATTTATGAATTGCACAGCTATAAAACAAACATTCAAAACTAAGGAAATCCATTTGGAATGTGTTTTGGCTTGGAACACCCAGAAAATGTTGTGTGATAAATACCCCAAAGTTCAGGTTCTAAGGAAACTGTCAGGAATCAGCAAACTTAAGAGACAGAAACTTGTAGCTGGAGACATCAGAGCCAATTTCATATTGGTTATCAGAAGGGAAGATAGTTGAAAGAAGTAGAGAGAGTACAGATAAGTAGTAAGGAATAGAAAGCAGAACTGAACAGCAGACAAAACTATTTTGACTTAGAAGTCAAAATACATTAGGGATGAAGTGAGATTTGCCAAAAGTCAAGCTATGCCTATTATCAAAAATAGCAGCTGAGTAAAAAGAGACAAGAAAAGGATGGGGGAGTCCTGCTTTAGGGGAAATGGAGTAGGATGGTGGTGTCACCAAAACCAGGCAGATGTTTCTGCAGATTTCTGCAAGGATGATGAACGTGGGGTCAGGAAGATGATGAGTGAAGGGGAAAGAAAAGCCACAGCTGAGGCAGGAGCCCGATCTGAAGGCATTAATGTGCTCCTGGAAGGCAAGATGGGTGAGCTGCCAGCCCTGCTCTGAAACAGAGGCATAGGAAATGTGACCTGATAGCAGGGAGTGGTTAATGAGTCCTGCCAGGTGAAAAGGGCATTGTCAGAGCCCAGAATGTGCTGGCCAGGTTCGTGCAGGTGTTGCACCTGGAGGGGTTAATGCTTCGTTCAGAGTTTATTTGTTTGAAGTTACTCAGGGATGGGATTTAGCAGAATGAGGCAGCAGTGCACATAAAGTACACACAGATCACACTCAGCAGAGTGTAATCACAGTTCCATAGCTGAGGCACAATCCAAACACACATTTCACCCCTGCTCTCAGGAAATGCCTTCACCACCCTGACACTCTGTGTCCCAGGTGCTGGGAAGGACCCAGTGGGTAAAAACCCCCTCAAGCCCACTGCTCCCTTCAAATTATCTTCTTTATTCATGTTTTATGTTCCAAGTTAGGCTGAGCCAGATTAACACTCCCCGTGCTGGTCTAGAGAACTCAGAAAGACACATATTCATTCCTTGGTCACAGTATTGTGTAGCTGAAGGAAATAAAACATAATTCCTACATTTAACAGAGTGAGAAAATAGTGCATGTAGCTAGAGGCCTGTTTTCCAGTCCCAGTAATATAAACATAATGAAATACATTTTGAAGGAACTAAGAGAAACAATAGTCTAGAAGTAAATGAAAAATGGATTAAAAAAGAACATATATTTATCTAAGGTAGATAGTACAAAAGGCAGCTAATAACTTTCTTTGATAACATAACCAAATTTCCAGGCAAAGGAAACAGTACAAAATGCTTTGTAAACATAAACAATGGAGGCAAATTGCTGGCCGGTGGTTCCCTGTAAACGTTGACTATGTAGGAATTCTGCAGCTTGTGGGAAGTGAGGAAAAGTGCTGTATGAAAATACCAGCATGGAGCAGGTAACACTCCCTGGGAATCCACAGGGTGTGAGTGCTGCATCAGAGCCGCTGCCTCCTTGCCAAGCTGGGGCTCCAGGGCCAGGTTTCCATCCCTGCACTCAGACACCGAGTGCCAGGGAGGAGCCCCCGTTCCTGGGCTGTGGGGCTGCCTCTGGGGTGACCCTCACCCCCCTGCATCATCCAGAGCTGCTCTGAGCTAAAGAACTGCACGTGTCGGGGTGGGAGCTCAGGGCAGGGCAGAGCTGCTGCTGGGGGATGTGTGTGTTCAACTGTGGAGAGCAGGACACAGCCTTTAGTCTTCCTAAGAGGATGTTGCAGAAGTTTGAAATGTGCCATTGGCACAGAATTTGTGAAAGAACATTTGTTTCCTGATGAAAGCCCCTATTTAGGAGTTCACAGTTACTTTTTAACCATTAACTCAGCAAAGAGTTGACCTCTCTGGGCGGTTGCAGAGCCTGCAGCTCACAGCCAGGAGAGCCCATTGTGAAACCTCGTCCCATGAATGTAAAGATTGTTTTCCTACTGGGTGCATCCAATTCCTCATCTTGCTGACAGTTCCCCAGCTGCCCTGATAGACCTCTCTGTCAGACAACATTTCAGCTTAAAATCCTCTCCCGTTGGCCTCTTCATGTTGGATAAAGCAGTTTCCAGCTGGTGCAGGTAGAGAATGCTCTTTTATTAAAGCAGGAATTCATATTTTTTGTAAAACTGAGTTTGGCTATTAGCCTTATAAAACATCTCATTATTATTTATAGCTGGTGCCAGTGGGAGGGATGTCCCAGCAAAGTAAGAACTGCCTTGTGACAACCATTTAGATATTTGGAGTGACCCCACTGAAATGTCTGGCTGCTCTAATCCTGATGTAAATATCTGACAAGAAGAATAAATTCCTATAAATTTGTAAAGATCCTGGGATCCTGAAATGTGGCATGATACACCTGTAGGCACCAAACTGGAGCAAGGAGTGGAACCAATGGAACCTCTGCCATCAGAGTTCGTATCTGAATTCAACACTCCTCTGATTTCCAGGCACTTTCCATCATTCTCCTTGGTATTTTTTACTTTGGAAAGAGTCTGAGCATTTCCTCCATTGAATTCCCTTTGCTGACTCCGTTTTTCCCTCTTATTTAATAAGCAGCAGGAAAGGGATTACTTAACACACTGCATTAAAGAAAGGGTGACATTCTAGTCCTGGCAGACAAAGGGAATTTCGGAATTGGCTTCAGTGGGGTTTGGATTTCATGCACAATATTCCTCCTTTTTCAGGAATACTCACGTCTGCTCTAATGTAAATAAATATTACCATGGAAAGTTATCCAACTGCAATTACTTTTTGCATTACATCCTAAATATCTACTTGTACATGACATTTACTAAAGAAAAACACTTGCAAATTACATGTTTGATTAACATTACATCTTTCCCAGTTTAAAAAGGGTATGGTAATTGAAAGCTGCATTACTTAGAAACCATGAACTTTATTTGAGCTCTTCTCTATAACTGCAAATCTTCCCTTTTTTATTGAATATTTCACTGAACATTTATAATAGGTGGAAGGAAAGTCCTGTTAAAGCAAACATCCCAGAACATGAAGGTAATGAACAGTTCCTGCTTTGTCACTGAACAAACAAAGGTGCACGTGGAAGGAGACTTGGGTACAACAAGAGCCTGGCTTTTGTACTGTTGGTCCCTTCCATGACCTTCCTGGGCTCTCTGTGTCTCTGAGACCCCCCTGCCCCACTGAGAGGAATTCCCAGCAGCTCCCACCACTGTGCTGGGAGTGCACATTCCTGGATCCTGCCCAGACACTGAGAACAGGCACCCCTGAAAAGAGGTGATGATAAAACTCCCTGCTTGCAAGGTTCTTCACAAGCAGAACAATGTCCTGTGGAGTTATTCTTACAAATGCCACTTGGAATGTTGTCATTCCAGCCCTGGTGTCCAGACTCCACACTGGTGCTGTTCCAAGGAGCTCAGCAGTGTCTTGCTGGTCCCTTCCCAGAGTCAGTGATGGTTTGTGTGGGTGCTGCTGGATGAGCTCCTCTGTGTGAAGCTGAGAGGAGATGTCACAGGTGGTGCATTTTGCATTAGAAACAAGCTCCTCACTTTGGGGAGTGAATATTCTGGGACTGTAGCAGTGTTCCTGAGGGAATTTATTTGTGCTGTTTCCAGCTTCTGTATCAGCTCCAAGCCCAAAGTTGGTCAGACAGTTCCAGTGCAATTCCTGCTTGTCTTGCTGGGAATGTCAGGTCCTTGGGCTGTTGGGAAGCAGAGCTGATGACTCTTAGGGGAACAGGGTTAGTGGGAAAATGAATATGAAGAACACTGGCTCTAAACCTAAATAAATTTTACCTGTGCTCTTTTGTTGCCTTCTTATGATGCATGTATGATATAAATTCTCAAAATCTATTTTTATGCTATTGCCAGCAGCCTACAAGTCGAGTAAGTAAGAGTTATGGCTGTCATAACAGCATCACTTATGAGGAAATAAAGGAAAAGACAAACATGTCCATACAGTACTTATAAATCTATTATAAACTCTGGTCTGTGCTTTGCTACAACACTGTTAATTTAATCTCCATTGCAGGGTACAGTTGATACAGTAAAGAAAATTTACTGTGCATGGAACTTGAGACCCGATTAACTCATCTAAATATTGGAGTCAATTCTTGTATGTGTGTGTGTGTACAAACCTCCAGGAGCTTTGGGGTGTGTGATGGCCTTGTAGGGATGAAATCAGCTGGCTGCTAATGGAAAATGCTGTTCATCTCTGATTGCAGCTGGTGTTCAGAGATCTCTTCCCCAGCAGCTGAGGCAGGGCCACGTTCCAGCACTGCTTACATGTCACACCTTGGGATGGATGCTGGAGTCACAATCCCTGCCATGGTGTGGATGTTCCTGATGGCAGGAACAGTCACCTGTCCTGCTCAGGGCATGGTGTGGTCCTAAAACCAGCCATGCATGGGCAGCCACAGCTCAGGTTGTTTGCCTGTGAGTTAAATGTCCTGGCTTGGGGTCATTTCACCACATGGGCCAGTCAAGTTCAGCCCCATGTGAGGGATTCATCCCATCCCATCCCATCCCATCCCATCCCATCCCATCCCATCCCATCCCATCCCATCCCATCCCATCCCATCCCATCCCATCCCATCTCATCCCATTGGCTGCTCTGGGAATTGGGATTCCCTGCCAGCCCTCTCAGAGGCAGAAGTGCTCAGGCTTTGATGACCCTGGAATTCACTTTTTGGCTGTGCCTCCTCCCTGCAGCTCATTTGGGATGCTCTGGGGTTTTGCTTCCAGCCTTCCCTCTGGTGTATGGCATTTCCTGGGTTGTTGCTCTAGAAAAGATCTAAGTGGAAGGAAAAATTGAATTAAATGAAAACAGGAGTTTTGTGAGAACACCTTTAAGACAGGAACACACAGTGAAGTCCTGTGGAAGTTTCCACTCTCAGCCAGGGGTTTATGTTTCTTTAACCCCTCAGGCCACCCAACTACATTCATTTTACCTTCTCATCTCATTATTCAGAGGTTGGCCACACTGCTCCCAATGGCATTCCTAGAAATGTCATGACTTTTTTCCCTTCCTTGGGGCTTGGCCCTGTGCAGAATGCTCATTTTCGGTAAGCTGTGCTGATTAATAACTGTATTTCTCTCCATTTTATTTCTGAAATGCCCTTTGCACTCACCAGAGCAGCCAGGTCACCAAGCAGGAGAATGAAAACTGGAAGGAACCACAGTCTAAACACTCAGTTGGAAAAGAAATAAATAAATATCACACCGTTTTTATGGAAAACATTAAATAAACTGAATGTGAGGAAGATACTGCACTTGCACTACTCAGGCCTTTGAAGTACAGGTCTATAATGTATTATTTGTTGTGCATCTGCCACTGCTGCAATATCAGCTAATGGGGGAAAGATGCTTTAGATGTCACTTTAGAGAGTAAGAGCACAAGACTCAGTGAGTCCTGGGCTGCAGGAGGGGCTGCAGGTAGCAGAACTCGCTGCTTTTCCTGGCAAGTGGTGATGGAGTGCATCCTGCCCATGGAGAGAGGGCAGGGCTGCAGCCAAGGGGGGTTCTGTAGGTGAGCTAAGGGCTGTAAGAAATCCAGGGAACAGCCACCTCCCTCATCAGCCCAGGCATCCCTGGGAAAGGCTGGCTGGGTGCCCACTCACAGCTGCTTTCAGGGGCTGGGCACATGGGCAGCTCTGGGGCCCTGATCCACTGGGCACGGCAGGAGTGTAAATCCCACTGAGATCCTGCCAGGAGGACTTTGGCTGCCATCCCATCCCATCCCATCCCATCCCATCCCATCCCATCCCATCCCATCCCATCCCATCCCATCCCACCCCATCCCACAAATGCCCCTTTGCAGGGATGAGAGGCACTGACTGTACCACATTTGCATCTCATTGTGTCTTCATCCATCAGAAAGTTTCTGGTAGGGATCTTCCAACAGTTTGTCATTCCCATTGTTCCTGCAGAGCTGTACTGGGGAGTAGGTCAAAGAGAAAAATCCACCTTTAGCTCTGCTTCTAATTCAGCATCCCAAGAGGGAAGCAGATGTGACCTTCCTGTGATGATCCATGGCTGCTCTCCTTCATGTTTGGTGGAGAAGATGAATCCTGAGGCACTTCCACACAGAGCCTTGCTTTGGGAGGGAACATCTCTGGCACTTGGAGCAAATGTTTGACTCCCATGATTGGGACAAACTTCCTTCCACTCCAGCAGCTCCTTCTGGGCATGGACCTGGTGTGGGACCAGTGACCATCAATGCACTCAGTCTCCTCACTCAAATGATGGAGACAAAATCAGTCCATGTAAGATTTAACCCTAAAGCACCCCAGGTTTTTCCAAAAGGAAGCCTGTGTTTGAGGAGAAAGAACCACTGTATCTCTCCAACACATGGCTCAGCTGAAACTGGTTTAAATATCTGTAAAAAACATTTATTTAGAAGTTGCATAAGCTCCCACTTGCTCCTGTACAGGAATTAGAGTGGATTCTGTTTCAGTGTTACTGTACTTCTCATATTCGCCACTGACAGCCTATCTACATCATATAAATAATCTCTAGAGCACCTAATTTAGTACTATTACAGTCCAGATGAAATGTTTATGTAATTTCCCTTCTTTTGAGATAAACTTCAGATACAGAGAGAAAATTGACTGTAAAAATGACATTGTAAGACTCTATATTTATCTTCTTTCAGTGATTTCCATAGCAAATTTACTCCATTTACCATTTGAAGGCTTTTTTTTTCCTGTTGCCTTATTGTAAGCATGGCAAACTGAGCATGAAATTGTACCATCATGGTGTGTTTCTCCAAATCACACTTGTCACACTTGTAATCTCAGTAGAGGCAAAAGACAGATTTGGCGTCTGGGCTGCACTTGTAGCAGTGATCCCTCTGTAATTACAAAAAGGCTGTTTTATTAAATACCACACCTCTGCTATTCCTAGGCTGGAGACAGGGAGGGATATGCTGGGATTAATATTTACAGAGGTGTTTGGCAGCCCCAGCCAGGAGCAGCACTTTGGTGTGATAGGCATTGTCAGGAGACAAAATTTAAAAGCCTTTGCCTCCAACTGATTAGTCCCATATGCATCCTTTGATGCTTAAAAAAAGGGTTCTTTTCCTCAGGGCAGTAATAAAATCATCCTTTTCTGTCTCATTGTCTAACTGCAGCCAGAGAACTGCAGTATTTTTGGATATTCTGCCAGTCTGCCAAAGGCTGTTGGTGGGTTAAAACAAGTTCCTGGTGAGGAGGGGGAGACAGTCAGGCAGAAACAGACACACAGAGACAATATAAATCTCATTTAAAGAAGGAAACAAAAGGGATCTTTTACACCAGATTTTTTTTTTCTTTACCTTTTACTTTCCTGATCTTTTTACTTTTATGTCTTGCATCAGTACTGCCTTCAATCCAGTATATTTTCAGCTCAGATTCTTGTCTAAATGCCCAGGATCTTCAGTAAAGCAAGGTAAAACTTGCTAGAATTGTAGAAGGTCAATCAAACCTCTGATGTCAATCAAAGCCAGGAAAACATCAGCAAATCCACTGAAACCAGAGAGCAAACTGCCAGAACTCCCAACCCCACAGGAACTACTGTTGGAGAACACCTAGGGCAGTGGGTGTTTGTGTGCACAGACATCATGGAACAAGGGATCTGATGGATGTGGAGTGGTGTAGAGTAGATGCATTTAAATATCACAGAGATTTCATGAGGTTCAGAGTATGTGCTGGAGATGAGATTAGGCAGCATATGGTCCTGGTATCTGTGACTGTCAACACATCCCTTCTCCCTTCATCCATAGAAAACTCTCTTCAAGAGGTAACTTGCTGGTGGGAAAAAAAAATCACTTATTTATTGGCAGTCTACTCCAAAAGCCTAACTTAAAAAGCAAGAGTGGCATATTAAAAAAATATTAAAGATCCAAGATTAATTTCAATAAACATCCCTGTGAAAGGTTTTGATAGATGGCTATATTTAAAGGGAGTGGCAGAGTCCTTTTGGATAAAAAGCAGTGCTCTCAGTGGTTTTGTTTTGCCCACAGAGGTACAGGAGACATTCAGTGAGAGCCTAACTCCTGACCTTGGAACTGCTCCATCCACTACGTGGTGTTGGTCCCAAGGAAACTCGGTGCTCAGCTTTCCCTGGCACTGGATGGGGGAGGGAGTTCCTGACTAACATCCATTTTTGATGTGCAACAAAAATGCCATATGGAGTCAAATTGGTGATCATGGCTGCTTCAAATAGAGTGTTATTTCTTATTTGTGACATCTTAACAAAAAAAATCCCTTCAAGCTTGTCTTTTAGTGCTGAGCTCTCACATCTTATTGGCCAAGTCCTTGCTGAAAACAGGGAACGATCTGGAGAAGTCGGTTTTACACAGGCATTTTTCTGTGTTTTATTTCAAAGGCTCCTATTATTAATGAATTGTAAATAACATTCTTTTAATCTCCTGCTGCACCTTCTCGTTTCCATGAATTCATTTCCTGTGATGATCGTGGCAGCACAAAGGGTGGCTCTGTAACTTGGGGCTTGTGCAGCCAGACCTGACAGTGCAGGGTCCCTGCAGCACAAGGCGTGGAGTGTTCCCAGCTCCCAGGTTTGGGTGGCAATTAGCTCCCTAATGCTCCCAACCTTCCCACCTCCCACCTCCTCTCACTGGGGATAATATTGACATTTAGAAGCTGCAGACAAATGCTGCAGTAAGGACGGGAATGCTTTTTTAATGGAGGCTTCTGCCATAGCTGGGAGAGAGCAAATGTATGTACACAATTTGCATGCATTTCAGTGTGTATCTCCTGATGAATTTCAGGGCACTGTTTGTTTCAGGGGGAAAAATAGCTGATGTAGTCACCATAATTGAATGAAATCTATTTTAAATATTCTAATGTGGGAGAAAACCATTCCCTGCAGAAGGCCAAAGTGAGCCTGTGTACCTAAGAAATCACATTTCAGTCCTCAGAATAATCCTGGAGTAATACATAGACCTTTTTTTTTTTTTTTTTTGCTCCTGGCACAGATAAAAGTCCCTCAAAAGGCTTCATGGCAGTGATGGATCCAAGACAGTGCTAAAGAATATAGAAGAGGTTTAGGAAATTGAATACAGTCATGTTCCATCCCATAAATACAGCACACACAGCTTCTTGTCTATACATGTGTTTAGTTACTCCTCATGGTCTTGGGTTGAACACTTCCAGCAAAATCCATCCATTTGACATTGGGGATGGTCCTGTGCAGGCCCAGGAGTTGGACTCTGTGGTTCTTGTGGGTCCCTTCCAACTCTGCATATTTTGTGATCATATATACACATATACAGTAATACATAATTTTATATATTCATAAGATTTAAAAAATGTTCTTTACCCTTTTGAGGGGTATGAGCTGGGAAGTTTTTTATTTTGTGGAACTTGATTTTTAAAGAACTCAAGACACCCAGGAAAATGGCAGAAGTGGTGCAGGGTGGAGCAGAGGCAGGCAGGCAGCAGGGATTCCTAAAACACAGCAGCTGGAATAACACAGATTTGGCACTGAGCTCCCCTCTATTGGTACCAATGCTCTGGTGACTCTTTGAGGTGAATTAGGGAATGATGGAAATAGGAACCCATGTAAGACATGCATTATTATCCATCCTTTATCCACAGCAAATTTTACAAAAGCGACAAATTCAATTTATTTTCATTAAATTTTCCAGTTGCCTGAAATACCAGGAAACAATGTGATCCACCTGGATTTTTTGCCTTGTCTCAGACCTGAAAGGAAATCTCTCGTGCACAAATGATCAAGATTAGTATTTGCTTTGCTTTCATGAAAGGTTACCTGTAGAGTGCCTCACATTCATTGGGAAATTTATTTCCTGATGAATCCAATTTACATTAATGTGGGCTCATTAAAAGATAATTATTGTGCTGAGAAGAGGACCACAGCATCCATCAATAGAACATCTGTAATTGTTTTAGTCGTATGATAAAGAGATAATTCTGAGTTCAGCTTTTCATAATGCCACTCTTATAAATGTCAAAACTGGATCCTTATTGTAGCAGCTATGGCAAAACTTAATTACTCTGATAATTATTATCAAGAAGCAGATGTCTCACACCAGCTCACCTTCTCTCCATTAGCACAGTATAGAAACCTTTAATGTTTTAACAATCAGGACTTTGAAAGGGACTACAAGGGTCATAAATGTTAAAATATCTGGATCAGCCAAGCTTTGCTTGGAGGAAATTAGCGCTTTTGAAGGCAGCATTTGGAGAACTGTTAAGCAATGGTCCAGCTGCAAAACCCTTTTGTACAGTTTCCCAACCCTGGAATAGATTCAGTGAAGATGCTAAAGAGAAAAGTTGTTTTTATCTGACGAATTTTGCTCCGTGTGTGGAAGCACACACCAGAGTTCTGGTTGTGTTAGCAGGCTCACCCCTGATTCACATTATATAATAATAAAATAACATCCTTACATTGGTAGAGCACTAGACCTTCTTGTTCCAAGTATTTCATAAAGCAACTAATTAAGCATCAGAGCACCTGAATAAACTGGGAAGGTGCCCTGTACAATAGAGTTCATGGTTTTTAGCCTTGATAATTTCTTCTTGGGGTAGGCAAACACACACTTGATAACAGGGAGGAGAAAATAAAGGAAGTGAACAGTCAGGAGGAAGCAGGAGGGCAGAAAAAGGAAATCAGTGGAAATGATGTGTGAGGTGCTGGGCATGTCCATGTGTGCTGCTGGCAGAACAGGAAATTCTCTCAGCTGTCAGGAAGAGTGTAAGAGCCAGCCAGCAGAAAATTCACTGCCAGGGATGCCCTGGGGACTGGGATTCCACAGCTGGGAGTGGAACCAAGGGGACAAACAGAGCTCACACTGTCCCTTCCACCAAGGGACATCCACCCTGGGATTCTGTGATGCCACACAGGTGCCTCCATGGCAGCAGCAGCTCTGCCATTCCACGTGCAGCTCTCCAGTGAGCACTGGGTGAAAACACTTTTCTCTGCCCTCTGGAAAATTTATACAGGAAAAAAATATTTACTGAAGCCTCTGACAATCAGAAACCCAAACAGTCGAGAGTGAATTCATAAACAAACTGACTACAGGGGCTCTAAGTGTCCAGCAAAAAGAGAGAACTAAAAAGAAGAGAAAAAACTCAGCACCATTTGATTCAAAGAACACGCATGAAATTCTCATTCCTAAGGTTTCCTTTCTAGTTTGTACTTGCAGAAGGCACTTGCAATTGTAAGGACATTTTTCAGCCTGAATCTTTGCTCATCTGTTTGAAGAGCACCCTCACTAGGAACCGAGTCACGCACCCAGGTTTGGAGTAGCTGCTGCAATCTACCACTTTGATTAAAAAGTCTAATTTAAAATTACAAATGTATTTTTCAAACCATTCTTTCAGCTCCGTAAACGCTGAGATTCTTTGTGAAGTGTAATACAGTTACTTTTATGTAGTAATACAGTTCTCAGTGTGTCTCAGATAACATCAGGCTCTTACATATTCTGACTAGGCAATGAATTTCAGTTAATAATGATGTTTGGAACATTAGCACCTTTCATCTGGAAATACTGAAGAAATACAAAAACAATACCGAAACCTCAGAGCAGGATTTCTAATGGGCTGACCAAGGCACGAAATGTGGGCCACGATTCATGTCTCACAGTGGGTCAGGCTCTTCTCTTTCCACCCCGGGCTCTCAGATCATTCCCGTACAATGGGCTCGGAGCCAGATCTAACATTGTATTTTTGTGGCGCTGCAAAGCACAAACCACCTCCCACTGCTTCTTACATTTCACAAAGGTGGGAATAGGCTGCGATCCGGCTCCACTCAGGAGTTCATCCATATTTAGAAAGGCACTTAGCACATCCCAGGCCAAGTTTACCTATGCATATGCATGGGTTGGAGCAAAGCAAACGCTGTAACACCAAAGCCAGCTCGCATGAGGAACATTCAGTGCTGTGACACGGCTGCAAGACCGAGCAGGGGGAGGCTGGCATGAACCCCAGGCCTCTGGCTGCCCCAGCTGAGTGCTTCCACACTTCCCTGCTCTTCTGCCCCACAGCCCTCCTGTGCCACATGCTTTGCAGCAAAAGTGGTTCCCAAAGATACTCCAAAGCCACACAGCATCGTTTTACTGGAATTATTACAGAGACCAAAGCTGTTATGAATCCACCAGGGCAGATCACTGAGATAGCAATGCTGTTTCTACCCAGGTTTTTTATCTTAAACCATCCCATGATTAGAAGCAAGTTCTGTATATCACAGTGAAAAGCAGGGATCCTTGAGTTCCCTCCAATATTTTTAAAGGCTATCACTACGGCAGATAGGGTAGAGGAAATGTTCCTGCCTGTGGAAAGTTAGATGGAAATAGATACAGACTGTACCTGCAGCTGAAATAATGACTGAAGGAGCTGTCTTCAGATGAAGAGCACACTTCTGAAATACCCTGTCGCAGAGCATTTTTTTCTGAAGTTAAACCTAGACACAATCTCTCCTAGGAATAGGGAAAATTGATTTGCTTACTGAATTGCTCACAGGAAAAGCTGATGTTGAAAGTTAAAGTAATTACAAAGAATGGAAAACAATTGGGTCCAAATCAGAAGGTTTTTTAAAATCGCTGCTCCTGCCTTTGACTTAGGCAGTAATGCAGGGGTCTGCTCCCATCACAGAGAGGATTTGGAATGCATAAAGACATGAGCACTCATTGAGCATATGCAGTAATGTCTGAAAAACAGATCTATAATTTCTTTCTTCTCCCTCTTGCTTGGTTTACCAAGGTGTCCCTGGGGTGTTCATTGTTAAACATATTCATAAAAGTCCTCCAACTCCAAGAGAAGTGAAAAATACAGAGAAAACTCCTGCTTTTGGTTAGAGCTGAGCAGCACCAGTAGAATTTGCCAGTGGCTCAGCTCCTCCCTCGGTGTAAATTAGCACTTACAACTCCAAATGGAGTTTTGTAGTTCCCACCAGCTTGTTCTGCTTGCAGCATTACAAGTGACAGCTGAGTTTGGCTCGTCCTGCTAGAACAAATAGGAAAAGGAGAGAACAAAATATCCTTTGCCAGCACTTTCCCAATGATCTTTCTTTGTGATAGAAGTGTTTGTATTTTAATAAGTGCCTTTTTCACACAGTCCAGCTACTTTTTCTTGAGCCTACGGAGGGATGACACAAGCAGATCCTCAGTGGGGGCCAATTGTTGGAGCCTCAGCAGTGAAATGGGCAAATTCTTACAGCACAAACCTGTAATTCCTCGCCTGTAGCCAACAGCATTGGTGCTGTGAGGTGGGGCTGGTGCAGCAGCTGGGAAAGGCACCTGAATTATGCAGTGTTCTGCCACAGACTGGAATTTTCCCACTGAGGAAGTCCCTGCTTTAGTGGTGATTATGCAACACCAGCTCAGGTTTGTTGCTCTTGCCTTTCCTTGTGTTAGAAAATAGTGTCTGTACTCTGCAAATCTGCACTTTCCTGATGAGATCTCCATCTTGTGCTTTAAAATCTATATTGTATGAAATGTCAATCTGTCCACTTTTGTCACTCTGAATACAGTAAGTATCAGGTTAATAACAGTGACTGGTAGAAAAACAGCTCCATGGGAATTGGGGTGGGTTAGCTGAAAAACTCCACTGATTGAAATGGAGTTAAAAGCCATGTCATCCTGTCACCTTGCAGTGTGACAGTGCTCCCTGCTCAGCCTTCATTTCCCCTCCATCTCAACACCAGCTGCTGCTCTGACAATTCCCCCAAGGATCCAGAGACTGGAGAGGGCTTGGCCAGACAACTCATCCCTGTTCCCTGACCTGCAGCACATGGGGTCAGCACACCTCCACTTTTGCTGGTCTGGAACATTCTCCTTAGGAATCTCTGCCTGTAGGACACTCACCAGACCCCAGATAAGACAGCAGAAACATCAGTGCTATTTTTAAAATGGCTCTAACCTTCTATTGTCCTCATCATTGATTTGGGATTGGAAAAAAAGAGCAGAGTAGGATTTGATAGGTGACCTCTGACATGAAAGAACACAGCAGTGCACAGCCAGAAAGGGAAAGAAAGAGGGAAAAAAGATAAAGGAGAAAGTTTTAGGTATCTGTAATGCATCACATGCACGTATATGACTGAGAAAGTATAAGAAACCATATGTTTCTTATTCCAATTGTCCTCTGCACCCTTCTCTCTGAAGAAGGGATAGTAATGAAGTTTTATTACACATAAAATTAGCTTCTCTAAGTGCTACCATTAACTAGATAATAAAAAGAGTTGCCTGAATCTTGCAAAAGAATTGTTTTTTAAAATGTCAGTTAATTGCTAAATGACTCCAGCTCCTTTCCAACTACTTTATCTTTGCAACAGTGAAGACTTCAGCAACTGACTGAAAGCTTTTATGTCCCTCTTCTTCATCCCCTGCAAGGAAAGGCAAGAGACAGAGGGAACCTCTTACACATTGCAACAACTTGGAGTTGGAGCCTCCAGTGTGTCCCTGGCCCCTTTAGTGTCCCCAGGACGGGCTGACCCAGCAAATAACAACTCCTTGGGGTGTTCAGGGCTCTCCCAGGCCCTGGCTCAGCCCTGGTGTCACCTGGGTGTTCCAGAAGGAAAAGGAACCAAAAAATCTATCACAAACATGCTTTCAAACGTAACTGAACATCAAAAAGAGTCTTCTTTGGATTGGTGGGGATGGATCTACAAGCCCTGAGTTGGGGTTAAAGCTGGTTCAGGTGAGGTGTCCTTCCCTGGAGCCAGGGAGGAACCATCAGTGAGCAAAGGAAGGCAGTGGGAGGAGGCAGAGATGAGGGGAAGATTCACCCCAACAGAGCAAAGCCCAGTTTGGGTCCCCTTTCAGACACATTCTTCACTTGTTGGGGACATTCTGTGTGAGGCTGGGATCCCATTCCTGCAGCCCCTGGGACCTGACTCTGCTTGGCTTTGCCCAGCTCCAGTTCTGTGGATTCCTTTACATCTGCTCTCCCTGCTTGTGGTATCCACTCATTTAAACCTAGTTCAGCAAAGCTTTGGAGAGCAGGTTTAACATTAATCTCGTGCTTTGTTGAATAGAAATAATTTCAACTGAAGCCTGTGGGCAAGTGTCTGGCTGGGGTAAGTGCTGCTGTTGTGAGCAGCTTTGGGAAAGCCCATCAGCTGTGTGCCTATGCCTGAGCAGAGCACTCTTGTTTGAGACCATTGGCAGAAGGCTTTCTGGGCTTTCTGGCTTTATCCACAGCCTAAAGAATCATCACTAATAGAGAACTGCTTCATTGTCTCTTCCATATCTCCTAATCCTTCAAGAGTTCTGTTTAGATTATTGTATACATCAGTATGAATCAAGTTTGACTTTGTTTTTATCCAAGGATGCTGTCTAAGCTCTTCTCATACTGTACAAAAAAAACACTCCTTGCCACCAAATCCTGTCATCTTTATCCAGTTTTTCTTGGATGACATGTCTGTGGGACTCAAATGTCATGCTTAGTTCCAGTTTTCTTAAAATCTTACAGGATCTCATATCAAATAGGTGGAATTTTCTCCAGCAAAAAGGCCACCTCTAGGCTGTGGCCAAACTCTGCACCAAGTTTTAATAGGGAGCTTAGAGAATTAATTAGGTATGTAAAAATTGTTGGCAGTAATGAAAACTCGTGTCCAGCACCAAAGCTGGAACTTGTGGTTGAAGAGATGAATTACTTGGGAGCACATCCAGCACTGATTGTTTCATGTGAGATCCCAGTGACTTCCATGGGAATTCCTTTATGGAAAGTCAGAGGGATATGGCACCCTGCTCATTGCTCCTTAGGAGACTTTAATAACTTCAATGATTTCTGTGACTTCAGCTGCCCCACAAGAGCAGGATTTTGGTCTGACCCACGTGATGTGGCTCTGGGGTGAATGTGTGGGTGATGCAGGAAAGCCAGGTGAGAATTAAATGGGTTATCTGAAGTGCTTGTGAATAAAATCCTCATCCTACACTGTCAAATTGTCTCTTCTAGATAGGTCCACAGGAAAAAAAAATTTTTGACTCATGTTTGCAGATTTATATCATATTCCTGAGACAATTTTCAGTATCCTGGCACATGAAAATATAAATTTTCTTTAGGTGTGCTGACGGTCCTTCTGAAGAGAGATCAGAGGAATCTTAAATGTCTTAAAGCAAACCAAGCTCTCCAGATCTGGTTGTGCTTTTGAATATGCAAAATATCATGGAAATGACTGGAAGGTCTTTTAGCCAGGAGTCTCTGAGCTGATGTTGTTCAGGCCGTTGACAATTCCAGTTTCTCTTCCCACAGTGCAGATGTTCACAGAGCTGAAATGCTATTTATGGGTAAAGAAAGATGCTATTACAATACTCTGGTAATGAAGGGAGAGTTCTGTGGGTTCATTGCTTCTTTGTTAAATAAAAAACCCAATAAAGGGATTTGGAAGATGTCTGGGAGGGATAACTAGCGGAGAGTGGAAAAATAGGGAAAAGGAGAGACTGACAGAATGGTATAGATGAGAACACACACAGGCAATTCCTTCTGGTTTACATTCTGATCACACAACAGTGTTACTCTGCAGTAACTCCTTGAAGCTAATAGTTTATAAAACAAAATTAGTCTGGAGAGAAAAGCAGGTATTACACATTTGTAAAAGGGGAAGAGGAATTTGACCTCATGGAGAGACATTAGTGAGGAATAACTGGGGGGGAAATTCTCAAAAGTCTTAAATTGCACTTGGAAATGGATGTAGGAGCTGTGTACCTGTGATGGCAGAACGTGCACAAGGACAAGGAGCTTTGTGCAGCTGCTCCTGGCAGCCAGGGCTGGGTTTGGCAGTGCCCCATGTGTGCTCCAGCAAAGCCACAACCCCCTCAGACAGCACAGAGAAATCAGCACTGCCAACAGTCTGCACACCTAAACACAGCTACACATCAGCTTGTAAACTTTCTGTCACTTCTGAAGTAAGATTTACATTCCTGATACGAAGGACTTCTGAAGATTTTCTTCTGCTAAAGCAAGTCAGTGATTTCTGTTTCCTGGGTTATGTGGGTCTTGCCTTTGGCTGCTGGGGCCAGTTTAAAAAGTGGCAGTCACTGCATTGGGTTTGCAGGGCCAGATTTTGTTGTGGGTGACCACAGGGGTGAGAAGATTCTGTGAGAAGCTGCCAGAAGTTCCTCTGTGTCCCATGGAGCCAACACTGACCAAGGCTGAGCCTGTCAGGGGTTTACTGGAATGGCAGAGTTAAGATGGGGAAAGCCCCAAACCTGTGCATTTGCAGTTGGTGGGAGGTGTGAGAATGTGTGAGAGGAAGAGCTCTGCAGACCCCAAGGTTGTATTTTCTGTCCCCTGTCCAGGTGAGGAGTGACAGAGTGGCTTTGGAGGCACCTGGGCCACCCCACCCACCCAGGCACTGCCAAGGCAGCACATTTGGACTCTGTTTGCCAAACTGTCCTGTTAGTGTAGGCTCTGGAGTGACTGGTGATTTCAGGATGTTGTTTTCTAAAGAAATTGGAAATGCTGGGAAATGAACTCCTAAAATACTGTGTAACGTGTGTAACTAATTTGAAAAGTGTTTTGGAGTATCAGCTCTTGGAGGAGGTGAGCACTGTGCATATTAAAATGATGCCTTTTCAAAGCTCTGAGCTGTTGCTAAAATGTTACAATAAAAAAGTCATTCCCTCCCAAACACATTACCAGTTAATGCAAACACAGGATTTTTTAAAAAGCCATTCCATTTCTTGGTGCTGAGAGTAAGGAAACAATCCAGAGGCTGCAGCCTCATGCCAGTGACCTCCTGAGCTCCTCTGGAGAAGAGCATCACGCTGGGGCTATGGCTCTAATTAGGGGACAATGGGCAGGAAGACCTCCAGAACTTTGGAATGGGGTCAAGAATACCTTTTTTGATCAACTAACAGAGGCATTTTAGGATAAAAGTCATGAATGTTAAAAGCCATTTCCAAACAGCATTGGAATAAGATAAGCAGCACTTCAAGCACCTGAAATCAAATAAGCAATTGTTTTGTGGAAATTTTTATCAAAGAGACAGCAGTTCCCTACCTGCTGCATCACCAGGCTGTGAGAGGGGGAAGTAAGCACCAAAATTCGGGTTTATCTCAGCTTAAAACACTGCACAGGCATGGGCAGCTCCACCCTGCAGGAGCTGAGGATACATCCCCACCTCCAGCACTACAGGAAACAACAGAAGTATTTTCCTACTTGAGTTCCAGATGCGGGGAGAAAAAAAGGATGTTACCAAGGGGAAAATGCAATATGCTGACCATCTGCTGAGGCACTTGCAGGCAGGGTGAGATCTCAGCTACAGGAATGGATCCCCCACATCTCTCTTAGCCAGACTGCCAGGCAGCAGCCGAGATGCAGAAAAGATTTGGCTATTAAGAGGTGCTGTGAAATACCACGGTACTTGAGAGGATTAACATAACCAAGTGCAGGCTTCAGCTGCTTGACTCTTTGTATGTTTTGCACTTATGTAACATAATGTAGCAATAAATAATGTAGTATTGCATTAGACCATATGTTGAACATTAGCAGGAGTGATGTCACACGCTAATTACCGTGAACAAATGACCTGTGATTTCAAATCCATTATTTCAGAAATGTGCAAATTTATCCCTGTTTAAAGTGAGAAGGACCCAGCAGGTCCTTGCTGAGGAGCCTGGGTGAGGTCAGGCCAGGGTCTCAGTCCATGGGATTGGGATCAGCAGGGTCTCAGTCCATGGGATTGGGATAGGCAGGGTCTCAGTCCATGGGATTGGGATCAGCAGGGTCCCTGGGCAGGCAGAGGCCTGGCTGGGACAGAGCTGGACACAAACACAGCTCCAGCTTAGCTCAGGCAGTGGCTGAGGGTCCAGGGCTGTGGGTGGTGGTCCCAAGGGAGGCTGGGCAGGGCTGTGCTCTGCACCCAGGACACTGAGAGCAGGACTGGAATGGCCCTGATGGGGGTTCTCTCCAGTGAGGCACTTCCCCATTGTCCAGGAGCCCTTTGGAAGTGACTCCAGTCACTCCAGCTGTGCTAACCCTGTGCAGAGGGTCTGCTGTGTCAGATCATGTAAGAATCAGTGTTGGAAGACAGCCCCAAGATCATCCAGTCCAGCTGTGGGACATTGTTTCACTTTGACCAGAATTTGGCCTTTTTGCTTACCAAATGGAGCTTCCTTTCCAAGCTAACTTTTTAGCTTCATCTTTGAGAACCTTCCTCAGAGGGTTGGGTCAAATTTGGAACAAGCTGTCAATGCCAAATTCTCTCCCTTGTGCAATGCAGAGGTTACATTGGTGTTCAGCCTCTAGATTCTGAAAGTTGTGTAACAAACTAATGTTTACAGACTATCATTCCTTATTTCTCTCCTTGGAATCAGGCACAGCATAGACATTTTTGATAAATTATTAAATATATCCACCAGGTAGTCAGGTTGAGCAGTGTTCATCTTAAAGGCTCAAAAAATAGCACATTGCAAGTGCAGCTTTTACTTATTATGCAAGACTTCTTCTGCAAGCAGAAGTGAAGAGTGGGAGAGGTGGAGATACAATCCCATGTGTTGATGGAGTGATTACTTCAGGAATTCATTTATGTTTGCTAAAAAACTTTATGCAGATTTGTCCAGGTCGTTTGGAGCTCTGCCTCTCAACTGTGCACACGCTGAGGATTATGAAACCCCACTTAGTTCTCATCTCCTGAATTCCTTTTATCTTGTTTTCACTTTGGGCTGCATCACACTGAAATTTAGTGGGAATATGTTACTTCCCTAACTGCAGAGTTACCAAAATGCATTTAACATGGCCTGCATATCAATTATGTTCCTCTAATCACGGATTAAAGGGTCTGGAACGGCGCATAGAAAGAAATCAAGAATTTAGTTAGGTTTTATAACTGTGAGCTTAGAGTCAGTGAGAAGTAAAAATGCATGCAGACTTAGTTTTCCTTCTCTTCCCTTCCTTGGGCAGCTGCCCAAATGTTGCATCTCTGAGTTAGAAAAAGGAGTTGGGTTTGGCTCCTGTACAGATTCCACATTCACTGAGCTGCTTTCTTCATTTAGTGAGCGCTCTCTCTGAGCAACACTGGCCACATTCATCTTTATTAGGCTGTAATGGGAGTCACTGCACGGGAAGCCTTGATCCTGAGCTCTGCATAAAACTGCAGCTTGCAGATGCTCTAATCCTAGCAGCTATTAGCACAATAAATTTATAATTGATATATAGGTGTAAGTCTTCCACTTCACCTACCTGAAAGCAAGAGTTATGAAATTTAATAAACTGCCTGTGTCCTTGGAGCTGTGATCTCCCCTCATGGAGGAGAACAAAATGTCCATCAGTGCTCCTGACAATTATTAGAATCGTTGTTAATGTACTATGAGGAGTAATTCACCATCAGGGCAAGCTCCGAGACGCAGTAGGCAAATTTAAAATATTTTATTGTGCTAATATTACAGTTACAAGTGATATTTTAAAGCAATTTGCCATGATAATGTCAATGCAGTGCTAAGTAGTTCCTTTTAATGCTGTTCACAGAGAAGCTGATATCCACACAGACGTAGCAAAGCTTCTGAAAGACCAGCTTAGTACAAGGGGAAAAGCAAAATCCATGTGATCCAGCCCAGTTGTGAGGAGGGAGATGCTGGGGGTTCTGGGAGGGTGCGAGTGCCTGAGAAACAGATTGCAGCCAGGACACACCAGTGACTCCACCACGGAACTGGTGCAGTGCTATTTACATCTTTTTCTTTCTAAGAAAAACAGAAACACTACAAACATATGCAGAAATAGTTAACTGTTACCTCCAAGGCACTATTCCACCACATTTCTAGGACATTAAGACAAACTAATCAAGTCTTGCTGTTTTTCCTCAGCACTATGCGAGGGAAGCAGCATCTTCCTGGAGGTGTATATTTGATGAACTGCAGCACTGATTATTTGATTGATTTAACTATCAGAGAGGTTATAATAATAATAAACCAATTCAAGACACCATTAACTAGCAGAGCATTTGAAATAATACAAATGAGACAATGATTCATGGGCGTGTTCAGATTTATTTTTGTAGACTGTTGGGGTCCTTAGGTTTACACAAGATTATGGACACTTATATAATGCTGTTTTCTGAGAGAAATTCTTGATCAGAACTACTTTGGAATGAAGCAGAAAATAAAAAGAGCATCTAGAACATCAAAAGGAAAGAAACAATATCTCCAGAAGGAGTCAGAAAAGTGCAGAAATTTACAGAGAGCTCAACATGGGCTAAGAGTGGGAATTACCTCCAGCCACCAGATATTGGACAATTGGTTACCTCAAATTTGGTTTGGAAGGCTTTGGAAAACAAATAGTTCTTTGTTATGCTTTTGTTTGTGCTCCTTCACCTATGGAAGTGTTTAAGTATGCAAATGTGTACCTTAATACAATTGTGGAGACAAATATTGGTGATATTTGTGAGTCCTGTGCGTGCCTGGGGTAGAGGCTGACTTTTGAGACACATGTGGAGCTGCCATGGAATTAAAGAAATGTAATTTATAAATGCATTCATTTCATTGGTGCAACACCTGAGTTCCCATTGCTGTCTCCTGTAGTCCATGGGAGTTTTCCTCCCCACACTGATGGTTTGAGGATCAAACAGAGAGTTTGCAATAATGGCTTCCCCATCTCTCCTTCCTTCTGCACATCCTTTACATCCAATGGGAAAAATGATCTCCTGCAGAGACTTTGGCAGCCACAGAAGAGGCTCCTCTTCCCCTCCTGAGCCTCACCTGAGACCAGGTGGCCTTAACGTGGCTATTGGAGGTTTCATTCACATTTTCTACAGTTCCTCTTTTTTGCTGCAACAAAAGGCTTTCTTTAACTAGGCCACCCATTAATGATCAGATACTTTTATCCTTTCTTGACAGACCCAAACTCTTTTCTCCTATCCGTAGTATTCTTTGGCTGTTTCTGTTTCATAATCAATGTAGGCAGTTTTATTAGTTCCAGGATCTAATTTAACATCAAAAGAATCAGACCACCTCTCTGGTGTGTGAATGAGTGGCAGACCTGATTCAGGGAGGACATGAGGCACGTTTAGTATTTTACAGAACCAGGTTTTCTGTCTGCCAGCATCGCTGCCTTAAATGCAGGGAGAGCTAAGGGAAACCATGATGGGTACAAAAGCAGCAGTAAAGAGTTTTTTGTGCCAGATCCCCAAAGTGTGCCTGTAAAAATATTTCCTAAGGCGTCTCTCCATCACTGCTCACGTTAAACCTTTTAAGTCCGTGTGTAATCTGGTAAATCTTCTTCATCCAGATAGATGGATTTGAATGAGAACTCACCCTGCGAGGAAAGACTGGCCTGGAGAAGATAACAGTTCTTATTTGTCATCCTCTGTTATTGTAACCATATTACAGGGGATAATGAAGTGCAAGGGACAGCAATTAGTTGGTGGCAGCACAAGTGATAAGCACGGCACCAGGACTTTCATAAAGTGCGGTGTGCAACGCAGCCTATTGATTTAACAGCAGCTTTTCTCCCTTTCACTCTCCAGTAAAAAAACAACACCGAGATTTATGTGAGCAGCGCTGCTTTGGAATACAGAGCAGGCTGGAGAAACGCCGGTGTGAATCTTTGGATGCTCACAGTTTAAAGAACCCAGGCTAGGTTAATTCATGAAGTGCTTTCCAGACGGGCTGGATGCCGTGCGGTCCCCGGTGGGGCTCCTTGGCTTTGTTCCTCTCACCTGACTGCAGATTAATCTGCCTTTTAACTGTGCCTGCGTGGAGCCACACATGCTTGGAGCCACCAGCAATGTGTCTCTCCCCAGGCCCCTCCGAACTGGGTCACCCTTCAGCTATTGCTTAGTGGGAAATGATTCCCTTTGAGATTCCCCAGCCACTCTGTGGGGCTGTCTATTGTCATGTTCTGGCACTGAGATTGTAGAACAGATTATGGGCAATCTGTCAGTTCAGGCTGTTCCAGGAGAGATGAAAAATCAGACACGTGTTGCTCTCACACACTGAGCAATTCGAACAAAGACAACAGAAAAAATATTTTTCTCCATTTAATACTCCATTATCATTTCCTATTATAATGTGGGAAGTAAAGCATGAAGTGCACCTTGAATAAAGAGCTCTAATGATGTATGGCCCTTGGCAATATCAAAATGTTCCTGTGGATCTCAATAGAGAATAATTTCAGGTGTCTTATGTTGGTTTTGATGTTCAGCTGCTTCCACAGACCCCTTGGATGCTGAACCCCACTCCAAAAATCACCTCTGGTTGCTCCTAAGAACACACTTCCCTTGTCAGGGCTGAGGCCATCTACAGGGTGATGATGCCTTTAGATTAGTTTGTAATTAATGTTTCCTGGCACAATTTTAAACTTGAAAATGAGAATCCAGAATTTATTGTTGATCTTGGAAGGGATTTTAAGCTCAGTTGAAATCATGGCCTTTGAATACAACCAGGCCATCAACATCATAATAATCCTTGTATGGACTTCCAGAAATGTCCAAAGCCAGGTTGGATGGGGCTTGGAGCAGCCTGGGATAGTGGAAGGTGGAATGAGATGGTCCTGAAGGTCCCTTCTCCTCCAAAGCATTCTCTATTCCTCCCTCTCTAACCTTGATTTATGTAAATAATGAGTTGCAGGCTCTGCCTTGAGCAGGGTATGGCTTTTTTTTTTTTTTT
>WEIU01018222.1:159203-236266 GCA_013389925.1 Aegithalos caudatus
CTCTGATAAATAATCATTTGCCAGTGAGCATGTTTAATATTTTCACCTAATACTGTAGGTTAAAAAGAGAATTGTGTTGGAAATTTCATTCTGGTAAAAAAGCAGTGAGATGACAAATACCACAGAAAACAGCTCAGGTCACTGCAATGTTTAATGTTTTCTACTCTTGGTTTTATATCAGCTTCCAATTACAACTACAAAGGCAGAGCCCCAATGTTGATGTAATTAGAAGACATAAGCAAATAAAGAATTGAACACATATTTCAGAGCTTAGAATAAACAATCCTAATAACCTATTTAGCCATTAAAGAAGCCTCTTTTTTTTTGTTCTAAATAAAGCACATTCTGGCAATGGCTGAACAAGGATGAGCAAGTTTTGGAGAATTTGAATTAGTGGGATGATTTATTGTGAGGCAAGAATTCCCTCCCAGCCCTGGCCCTGGTTTAGATGGTTTCTTGTTCTTTCTCTTGGCCAGGACAGTCACTGGCTGGATCCTCAGCTCTTGCATTAAACCAGAAAACAGCCCCATGGATGCTGCATCCCCTGTGCCCTCAGGCAAGTTGTAGGAGTAATGATCCAAAAGGGTTTAGGAGTTTTATTGAGGCAGGGAGGCAGCAGGGGTCAAATCTGCACCAGAAAACCTATAACTAAGTCTGTAATTCTTTTATGGGCAAAGCTGCAGGGATTTCTGCTTGATTAAGGATTGCATGATTGAGGCCAGTGACATTAACAGGCACAGTGTCCCCTCTGCATCTAAAATAGTGATCAAACATGACAGGAGAAGCCATGTAATAGCAAAATCCCAACACTTTCTTGCTGCTAAGAGTGGCTGCATGCTTCCCGTGCTTCCCAGCTCTATAAATGGGGTTAATTTCTCTTTTTTTTTTTCTGCCATTAAAAGCAATTTTTGGAACTTCCCTGTTGTATTTAATGCATACCTTTTGCCTGTCCAGGCTCTGAGCTTCCCCAGCTTTGTTTTGAGGCTACATGATCAATAAATGTCACTGCTGAAGTGCTTTGCCCGTTCAGGTAGCAGAAATGAAAACAGAAGTTCCAACTCTCTTTTACTGCTCGTGACAAATTGATTCTTTTTGGTCTACCTTGCATTTCTCTCACTTCATGTGGCTGAAGAGAGGGGGATTTCTCACAGCCCTGCTGCTGGGCCAGCCCGAATTCCAAGATCCTTTAAAGATTTGTTATTAAATTTGCCTTGTGCTCGTGTAAAATGATGGGATTCTTATAATTTGAAACCATTTGTGTTTTGGCAGTTAAAAATACTAAAACAGAGAGTGTGCATGCAGTATGAACCTGTCCCTGTAATTACAATTTGTCCATGAATACTCAGGGCTGTGCAATTAGGTGAGGAATTATATGCTTAAAGGACCACTTGGGCACTTTATGGCCAAATAAAATCATAACTACTTGTAAGTACAGGTGCACGTGTGTTTGCTTAAAAAGAAACAACAAACAATTATTGCATCCCCAGAGGAACCATCTATTCCCTTCCCCAGGAAATAAGAGGACTCACTTGTGCTGAAGGAAGGATTTTTATCCTTGCTGCACGAAACCTTACCAGGCTTGTTTTCCAATTACTGTTTTGAGCAACAGCACAAGTTCAGGAATGGATTAGTCTGAAACTTTACTTGTAGCTCCCTGAAATACATCCACAGTTTACTCTGTTTTGCAGCCAGTTTTGCTGAGACACAGAAGTGCAGAGAGCTTTGCCACTCGGTTTAGCTTTTCCCCCATGTGTCCATTAACAAACATTTACTGTTCTTAAGAATTTGTGACACATATGAAATGTAGAACTTACATTTCTTCAGAGTCAGTTAATGAACAGAGTGTACATTTTTGTCTGCTGGAATCTATCTGTAAGATTTCCAATTCCTTCTGCTCAATTTCTGTGTTCTGGAAGTTTTTAAAGTGTCAGCAAAGATGTTTTACCAGTCTTCACATTATGGCAGGAACTGAACCCTACTTTCATTAAGGGGTGGAAAGGGATGCCAGTTGGATCCTTTTTTCCTCAGATCCCATAGCAGGAGGTGAGCAAAGGCTACCACTACAAAAAAAGAGAGCAGGTGAAATATGTACCCTCTGAAAAAAGAATCAGAGGAGCTTTAGTCATCTATGCAGAACACATACGACAATTAATTAAATCAGGTTTCACTGAAATTAAACTAAACGGCCTGAATTAATGAATGCAGCTTGTGAGGAGCACTCAGCTCCCATTGTGCAGGCAGACTTTACACGAGGCATTTCTGATAAGACATTTTGGGGAGCAGAAGCTGTCCCAGCGTGTTTGTAGCGTGGAGAAGGGCAGAGGACAGGACAGAGATCTCTGCTCCGGCACCTGGATGTGTCCCAGCTCCTCTGCTCCCTGCTGGGTGACCTTTGGCAAGTCACATCTCCTTCCTGACAGGCTCTGAAAGCATTTTGGAGTCTCCTCAGGAGTGGCAATATTTAGGAACAAAGCATCGTTGTCCCAGTAATGTGTGATTTGCTTGCTGCTTTATTCCACAGGATGGGGCTTAAACAAAATTGATGGGAAATGCTGCCTTGTGCTGGATCTCTGCACAGGAGTGAATCTTACCCAAGATCAACAGAGTCATTCCCCAGTCCTGTGGGTTTTGTGAGTGCCACAGCATAAAGGAGCCAGGTCCTTCCCCAACAAAAGCACTATGCCTCTGCCTCAATTGTTAAGCTTAGGGGCTGGATAAATACTAAATTCTGGTTTTCCAGTGTTTTCCATGTCTTTGTGACCATTAATGACATTAATTACAGCCCTGCTAATAACAGTGTGACATCCTGGCCATGGGAAAGGTATGTGGGAATTGTCAGCAAATGCAAGTTGGAGTGAAAAAGGTGCAAGTCCTCACCTGTTGTTGTCCTGCTGACTTCATTAAGATTATACAGTGTTTTCAGGAATGCATGGGAAGTGTCATTTTCAAGTTATTATTTTGATTTTCCATAAGATTTGGCCACCTCTGATGGGCTGGGGGAGTCCAGCACCTCTTCGGCAGAGACTGGTGGGAACAGCAACTACAACAGTGAGTGGTTTCCAACAAATCCAAGGGCTCCTGCAGGGTGGTGGGACCTGAGGGAGCTGCTTCCAGCCTGTCCCTGGGCATGCTTTCTCTCTTGAATGGCACATAATCCTCTGGACCCCAAACCTGAGGGATGCTGAGGCAGAAACTCGAGGGAATTGAGGCGTTTCACACAGTGTTTCAGTTAACTGGGTTGGATTTTTAAGTTCATCCCAAACCTGTGCTTTAGGCAGCTGGATGGATGCAATTTATAGTTCCATATCCTTAAATTCTGCACTTTGTGCCACAGGCCTGCCTGGTGCTCACCTGGGCTATCTGACACCTCCAAAACACCCACTGGACACACGAGACTCCTTCTGCTTCTCCCTTAATGTGATATTCTGAGGTTGAAGAGATGGTAAAGCTTCTTCTGATCACTAAAGTCCTCATGGAGTTTTACCTTAAGCCAGCTCTAGGTCAGTATGTCCTGGCCACATTTCAGCTTGGGTAAATCACAGGGCTCAGAATTGGATGTTCTGGCTCATTTTATGCTTCATCCCCCTCATTCTGTTGTGTATCAGTAACACTCTGAGGACCAAATCTTCTGGCATCAGCTGCCTGTGGTAGAACTGCATCCACTCCTACCCAGAACCACTTTGATCTCATTTCCTTATGCAAAACATCTACTGAGAGCACTCAGAGCAGGCAGGGAAAAGAGAACCTCAACTGTGTCGGTATTTGCTCCTTTAATATATTTTGGGATGTGTGTGGGTTTATTTACAAAGCACGTGTAGTTAAATGTCATTGAAAAATATAATTAAAAATCAATTAAGAGACCATTTTAAAAACAAGAGGTTGTAAAAATGGAATTTACAATAATAACCAGACTAAGCATTTGGCATTTACATGTCTGCACCAAACAGCAATTCCCTTGTTAGTTGTGCTTGAGTGACAAGGTACTTGCTTATCTCCTGGATATAAATTCCAATATTCTTGTTATTGCTGGGACAAATAAATACCTGCATAAAGACTTCTTGCACTGCCAAGTAACACCAACTGATTAAATTCAGACAATTTGTTTTTTGTTCTTGTCTGGGCCCAGTGCCAAAATTATCCCATTGTATGGAGGGCCAGATTTTGCACTCAGCTTATGCTCAGTTAATGCAAGGTAAATACTGTGCTACCAATACAAATTTAAGCACACAGAGACATTCCAAAATGTTTTAATTTTCTACATAAAACCTGAGCATGCAGAGCACATAGAAGCAAAAATGGAAGAGTATTTGGGCTCTAATACAACATGGTGGTGAAGGCAATTGCTGTGACTGGACCTCTCCAAGGGGAAGGACATGAGTTGTGCTTGGAGCCTGTGAGGTACAGAAGTCCCTGTGACACATTTTGGCTTCCTGAGAAGTAACTGGCAGGGTCGCCATAAATCCTCTGGAATTCCTGTATGGACATGTGGAACTCATGCCTGCACACTCTGGATCTGGCTTTAAATGGCAAGAGCTCAAGGACTGTTTTGCTGTGGGATCAAATATCCCAGATTTTTAACCAAACCTGAAGCCTTTTTCTTTGTTCATGCTCATCCCCTTCCTCTCCCATCTTAATCATGAACAGTTGGGGGTTTTCCTGAGGTTCTTGTAAAAGAGGTGAAATTAAATATCTAAAAAGCATTTTAAACATCCTGAGCCCATAGGAAATGCTGGGGTCAGTGGTAATGTCCATCTGTGATGGTTCCACGTTGGAGGGGATGGGGCAGCATTACCCTTGGAAAGTTCCCTGCCTGTGCCTGTGTCCACATCCCTTCCCTTCCTGGCAGTGCTGAGGTGAGTGGTTGACTCCTCCCGAGTTTTGGAGTCAGCCTGGAGAGCAGGGAGCTGTGCTGGAGAGCAAAGTGCCTCATCCTGGGGTAGGTGGAAGGTTGGTGGTGGTTCTGCCTTGGGCCATTTCTCTCAGGTGATGTGTGAAGCATCCCACACCCTCCTGTTTGATTCTGTGCTGATTGGGTTCTCTCCTGTGCCTGCCTTGGGCTCCTCATTACCTGCACAGACCAAAATGAATCAAAACCCTCTTGAAAATCTGACATTGCAGCCCTTTGGAATTTGGATGATATGGAGAGTCTGTTTCCCCTATTTATGACTAATCAGAGGCTTCATATGTGCCACCCCATGCTCTCATCAGTTCAAGATGCAGAAATCAACCCCTTTCTTTTACCATTGCATCCTTCTTTGTCTCTGAAGATCTCCATTAAAATCTTACTGTAATACTCAATCTGCATTTTCCCCAGTTTTTAGATCCATGGATACACTGCAATAACACACACTTGTTTTATGAGGAGGGCTGACTGCAAGTATTTTATTCCATTTTTGAGGATTTTTTCCCTCATTTTTCAGTCCCAGAATTCAGGCCATTCACAGGGGTTGTTGTGCCATCCCTGCACCCCTCCCAGCAGGCAGCACCCTGTGGATCCCTCTCCAGACATCTTCCCTCTGATCCAAGCAATTTGTGCTCAGACTTGGATGGAATATGGGTTTTTTGTGTTCGCAGAAGAACATCTGCTTCAAATTCCCAAGCCAAGAAAGACAAGAAGCAAATTAAACTATTTGTTCTTCTTTCTCTCTCTTTAATATCAAAGTCATTCCTTACATGCTCCTTAAGCTTCCACTTTTGATCAGGAGATATTAAAAATGGATCTAAACAACTCACATCTTAATCATATTCCTTTGTGAGCAGGATGAGAGTGAGGGGAGCAAGGGAGAGAAGCCAAAGCTGCTTTGCTGCTCATGCTCAGAATCCAGCCAATATCCAACACATCCACATTCCCTGCCCTGGCAGCAGAGGGGAGTCCCTGTCCCTCCTGAGCTGCCCTGTGCAGAGCACGAGGCCTCTGGAAGGTCCTGCAGCTTGAAATCAATCTCTGCCTGCACTGGAGCAGCCTGGGAACAATTCCCTGCTGCTCTCTGAATTGTGCTGGAGCCCTGGAAAAGGGAGTTTAGAGGATGACTCAGACATTGCTTCTTCCCCCTGGGCTTTCCTGCTGTGCCAGCCCAGCAGCCAAGTCGCTCTTCTGGGTGCCTCGGTGCAAGTTCTCAAAAATCTCTTGAAGAAAATTCTTTAAAATGGCTTTTGAGAAAAACCAAAGAGGAACTTGAATGTTTTCACAATCCTGTGCAGATTTTGGAAAAGATGTCGTTCACTTTAGGAAGAAAACCAGGAAGTTATGGTGCTGTTCAGATTCGGTCAATGAAAAATCAAAAGAATAAAATTTAGCATTTCACAAGAAATTGTTCATTCTACACAAACCTAATTTCGTTCTGTGATGAGATCACAGATTTAGTTGCAAGTTCTATTAGAGTAGCTGTGCAAATAAAATAAATTTTTGTGACATGTTTGATTCACTACTGAAGGATATTCTGATTTAAAAATCAGCACTATGCAATTATCAACAACATACATTAATAATGGAATAAAATCTAAATGACAGATCTCAAAAAGCAGCTGTCAATGTGGAATAAACATCAAATGTATTTCTGGTGGGTTTCTGCTATTCCACATACTCCTATCAATATTTACATTACTGATCTAGGAGTAAATATGGAATCTCTGCAGCAAAAATTTGTGAATGACAGAAGAACTGGCAGAGTGGTGAGTGCTGATGGGCACAGAGTGTTCACACAGAGCCATCTAAACCAGCTGACAAATTATTTTAGCATTTCTGGAGGAAGGCTGAAATTTATCTCCATATTATTGACATCCCTCCCCATGGCAGGGCGTTGGAAGGAGCCAGTGTTTAAGGTCCCTGTGAACCCAAACCATTCTGTCCTTTCCAGCCCAAGCCTTCCTATAATTTCTGAGATTCTCTTATTCCCTGCAAGGAGTTGTGCTTGTTTTAGTAGGCACTGAAGGCTCTGGGAACTGAAAGATTGCATGTCAGGCAGGAGATGACAGTTTGCCAAGCAAAGGATCCAAGGAAACAGGAGCTTTGTCCTTGGGCCAGGTGATTTTCTGCCCCCGAGGTTAACTGGAAATTGCACAGCCCTGGAATCCAGGCTCCCTCCCTCCTGCAGCAGAGGAGCTGGGGGCAGTCCCAGGCTGACCCTGGCTGTGTTCCCCGGGAGTTTTCCCACTGGAGCTGGAGCTGATGAGGCTGGGGAGGCAGGAGGAGGGATGGGAATGGAAATGGGAACGGGAGAGCAGCACTGCACACACCTGCAGCCTCCCCGCCGCCAGGAGCCTCTGCTGCTGCTGCAGGGCTGCTCTCGGAGCAGGGAGGAGAGGAGGAGCAAACACCGTCCCTCTTCTGCTAATGAGGTGAGAGGGCAGCCTGAGAGGAGCCTCAAATGCTTGAAGACCCCAGAAGTGCAGAAGGGAGCCCTGGATTGTTTCCAGAAATAAAAACAATTGGCACCTCATTTCCATGTATCTGAATTCAGTTCGGTGTTTCTGTTTTAATAGAGAGTCATCTTAGGTCAGAGGGAAGATTTTTGATTTATTTAGTGAGGTTTGTACTGGGCTTTGCAGCCCTGCTTGCCACAAACTCTTCCCTTTCCCTGTGGCTTAAGGACACTGAGGAATGGAGACCTTCATCCTTCAGGGACACATGTAACTGTGAGGATTTTTATACTTCCCCTTGTGCCAGCTCAAAGTTCATGGATAAGTTAAGAGCTGCTCTTCCTTGTGCTCTCAGTTGGCCATCTGTCTCTGACACTAAAAACCCTTGGAACAGGAATATTACAAAGCTTTGGGAAAGATCTCACCATGCCCTTAAAGGGGTGTGAGGTTTAGTGGGCAGCTGTAGAAATGGCTTTGCTTTATGGACTTCACATGCTATAAAAAGGCAACTCACTACCCACAGTCTTAATTAGAGTGCTCTGGACTGTTAAGGGGGATGTGGGAGCTTTGTCCAAGCCAGACAGAAATCAGCCAGTGTGGATCTTATCTAGGATGCAATTTTGGCTATAAAGTTCCTCTGTTTGGACATTGTATTCCCAAAACATCTACTTGCAGTAAAGTATCAAAACAAGACATTTTGAGGCTCACACAGAACTCATACCTTTTCCAAATAGTGCAGATCTGGGAGTCTTTGAGCTCCCACAGGAGTTAAATAATGATATTTATAATCATTTGTAAAGCCATTCCCTTGGAGGTGTGACAGGAATGAGCCTCACACCTCTTACAGCACACACTTCCTAAGTGAGGAATGAAGGAAGTTCACATCTTCTGATGATTTATACCCTGATTTCTGATTCCAGAGTCACATTGCTGTAGCTTGCAAGCCAGGGGATCGTGACAGCAGCTCAGGCCTCCTCTTTCTGAGGGCTCTGTGGGCACCTAATGAATTCACTGTGAATTTCCCACTGTCTGTTTAAGGTTTGACTCTAAATGGCAAGATCAGTCTTTGTCTCTCCTTCTACTGAGGGAGCTTAAAGCAAAGTTCCCTGAACAGCCAGGACTAAAATAGCTGAACACAGCAAAGAAACCTTTCTCACTGAGCTGTCTGACATCCATCCCCTCTTCACAGGTACTCTGCAGGTCAATAATACCTCCATGAACCCAGAAACCAACCTGGCAGACAGCTTCATCCTTACCCCCTCCATCCCACATTGCCTTTTGGCTTTGGATTGCTGTGCTTCCAGTCATTCTCTCCTTCCTCTAATAGGCAGACATGAAGTTGTCATCCAGACAAACAGGAGTTGCAGGGAAAAACTGCATCTTTGAGTCACACAAACCCATCCAAACCTTTCCAAGCCCATCCAGTTCCAGTGTTAATGAGCTGCTGTGTGACATCTCATGGGTACAACATCCCATAACATGGGGAGAAGAACCTCCTTCAGCCCAGGAAAAGCCCCTGGGAGCAGGCAGACAGGAGGAGCTGCTCAGCCTGGGAGCCACAGCAAGGCTGCAGAGGCTGCAGTTCCACCTTGCCTTGTAATATTGTAAGATTTATTTTCAGATCTTATCAGCAATTCACTGTGGGCTGTTCTCTGCTGAGCAAAATTCATCCATCAATCTCCTGGTATGGCCACATTCCAGCCTACACCGAGGTGACAGTTCAGTTGTGCTAATGATCAGCCTCACATCCACATCCGCATTCCCCCTTGGTCTGATTCTTCTTCTCTTATGATAATTTAATTGATTGAGCACACTGGCTTCTAGTCAAGAAGCTCTTCTCAGCTTAACTCTCAGTTTTAAAAAATCACCGCTCAACATCTCTATAATTAGAGTTAGTTGCTAAACCCTGTATCCAGGTGATTACTGGTATATGAGAGGGACATAACTTGAACTGATCAAATCAGGGATTTAAGCAAAATGCCCTTGGTCCATGTTTCACAATTCGTTAATGTCTTCTGCTTTGGGTATTTTTCCCCCTTTTTTTGGTGTTAAATATAGCTGGGTGAGGAAGGTTCATGTAGAATCAGGACAGTTAGGGGTAATTTTTTATTCATATCCCTGTTATTGTTTGGGGAAGCTCAGTAGGGTTCATTAATATTGCATTTCCTATGAAAAGGCACTCAAAAGCCAAACAGTTCAATTATATTCCGAAGCTGCAATGCGATACAAAAATGAGCAGTGCAGTGATGGTTTAACCCAACTGCTCCTGTCCACTGTCAACAGCACCACCTTCCCCTTCCTTCCACAGGGCAGCTGCTCCACAGTGCAACCCAATCCAAATGTCATCATCTGAGGGCTTCATTTGGGGTCTTGTACTTGAGTCAGGTTCACTGGGAGGCTCAGGAACAAGAGAAATCTTTGCAGTGACAGAGCCTGACTGATGCTACGTGCTGACCCTACTTCCATGAAGGTGTTTATTTGCAGGAAAGCTCCCACTGCAGGGATGGAACTGCAGCTGCTGGAGTAGGGGAGGATGTGCCAAGCTCCCTGTTCTGCTTTGCATTTTCTTGGTCCAAAAGGAGCATCCAGAACTATACAGAATTAGGAAATGTTCCCTTCCCATCCTGGCTGTCCCCCTGCAGCCTGGAGGGGAAAAGGTTCTGGGGAAACCGCACTGAAGCCTTAAAGAGAGTTATAAAAAAGAGGGAAAGTCACTTTTTACACTGATAGATGCTGACAGGACATGGGAGAATAGTTTTAAACTGAAAATGAGAGAGATTTAGATTGGGTGTTAGGAAGGAATTGTTCCCTGTGAGGGTGGGCAAGCCCTGGCACAGGTGCCCAGAGCAGCTGTGGCTGCCCCTGGATCCCTGGCAGTGCCCAAGGCCAGGCTGGACAGGGCTTGGAGCACCCTGGGACAGTAGGAGGTGTCCCTGCCCATGGCAGGAGGTGGAATGGGATGATCTTCAAGCTGCCTTCCAACCCAAACCATTTGTGATTGTGTGATAATACCCTACTCCTCTGAAAGAGAGAGTGAGAACTTGTGATTGATTCCAATGAAAGTGAGATCGTGCTTTATATGCAGAGGCCTCTGATTTTCCTGATGCAATGGGATCTGGTTGCTTGAAATGATGATATATAAAAATTTAATGTTTTGGAAGTTTTATTATTTTTCTTTATATGAAACACCAAAGTCAAATTTGATTTTGCTGGATTTATGGCTTGATCACTCACCCTATTAAGAGTAATGATTCCATTCTCTGACCTTGTAGGGCACAAGCTATGAAATTTGAGATGATGGCCCAAACATTTTTGCAATACAACTCTTGGCTAGTGCATGACAGGCTATTGACTGAAATACTGGCAATGCACAAATGAGATTATAACCAGAGAAGGTCTTGATTGCTTTGGTCTGTTATTCAATACCCTTCTCTCTCCAAGCAGCTTCTTGGCATTTTTTTCAGGCTAACGTAGACCTTCCTTCCCTGACAAATGACACATGAGTTGATTGTATAGACAGACTCTTTGCTGCAGTTTTTTTATCTGCAGAAGGCTTCTCCCTAACAGGACTTGCACTTGCTGTCTGCACTGCTCGAGTCCTGTGCTCTGTAAGGGCCTCTCAGAGCCTGCTCAGTCCTGCACAAAGCGATGGAGAGAGCAGGAGCAGCCTCACGTGCTGCTGGGCCAGTGTTCCATGGCTGCAGAGGGAAAGGATGGCCAGGGTGCTCAGCTTTCATTTCATTTAAATGAGCAGAATTGCTTTACTTCCCCCCTAGGTATAACAATTATTAAGAATTTATATTGCTATTCATGCTGTATAATAATGAACAGAAACTGGCTTTGCACTCTTAACCTTTGCTGTTAGGTAGAAATGGAGAAGCAGCAACAGTGACTCTTATGAGACCAGATATATCTGCACCATCACACTCACTGCCTCCTTCTGCACTTTGGGAGACAGGGAGTTTGTGCTGTATCATCTTTGCATGTCCCCAGTGTGAAAAATAACTAGTTAATGCATTTTTTACTTTCTTCCATATGTTTCTTAACTAAATCTATTCATCACTTAAACAAACCCACCCAGCATTTCTCATGTATTCTGATTTTTCGGTTAAATATTGTTTGTATTTAAATATAAATATTGTTCAAAATGTAGCATTAATATTTTGCCTACTGACAAGCAGTTCTGTATCTTATTAAAATTTAAACAGCCATTATGTACACGAAAGTTTTTTTGTTGTAGTTTGCAAGGTGCTATAACAATAATTACCCGAGTGCATCAATCATTTTTCATTGCCTCATTTGTATCACGGGGATAAGTAGCTCCAATTAAAATCCCATTTTACATAAATAGATGTGGTTTGAATCAAACCACAGACTGTTTCCACTTCTGAAACGCTGGCCATAGGATATCTTTTTCATTATTCAAAGTGTATGATGTGTACTGCTTATCTTTTTGTGCTTAAAAAGGCATAAGTCTGCAGGCAGACATGTCTTAGTGCAGGTTTGGCAGGGAACAAATAATTGTTACTGTAATTATCTATCAATTTTACTGTTCCAAATATTTTAGCCAAAAAGCTAACTAGTATAATCACATGTTTATTCCTGACACATTATAGTTTGAGTAAGCAGAACTGAAAATGTTTAATATGAATTAAGAGCTTCAGGAAAAATGATAATTTCTCTATTACTCGTGATTTCCCCTCCACCGCGGCAGCTTTTCTGCTAAATGTGCTCGTATTGTCAGCTATTGTGGAAAAGCAAATGAGGGGAAACTTGGGGAATTATCTTCTGCTGCACTGTGATTAACTCTGCAAGGAAATAAATCAGACTTTCCCTTCCACACTCTCCCAGAGGCTGCTTCCACTCCCAGGCTACACCACAGGTAAAGGAAATCTCTGCCTGCTGTTCCCTCTGGGGGTGGTGGGATGTCTCTGCCTTCCCAGACTGAGGCACTGCCATCCACCTTGGCTTTCCTTCCCCCTCTCTGCTGGTTTGGCCCAGCCTTCAGATCTCATCATCTTTCCTTACAAACCTGGGAACACCTTGGTTCCAGAGGGTCAGCTCAAACCCACCTTTTCCTGCAAAGCCTTTGTACACTTTCAAAGTTGGAGTGTTCGAATTGCAAATGGATCAAAGTAATCTGTGCTTCTCCAAGGGGCTTTTAATATAATTTCTGCAGAATTTGATGAGCAGAAAATTGCAGAAATCTCAGTGACTCCAGCAAAAGGGCTAAACAGTAGTTTAGGTCACACTGTACCTTCTTTATAAATTCCCTTTCTTTTCTCAGCCCAGTGCTCTGCTTCTGGAGAAGCTGGGGACAGCAGTGACATTTGAGAGAGCCCAGGCTGTACCACGTGTGCATGGCCTGGACATCTGCAGCCTCTGGGAGCACCCTCAGAGGGGAGCTGTGGAGAAAAAATGGGGAAAAAACTGAAACAAGACTGGAAATTCAAACTGAGAGGAAGTTTGGAGTGAATATTAGGAGGAAATTGTTCCCTGTGAGGGTGGGGAGGCCCTGGCACAGGGTGCCCAGAGAAGCTGTGATTGTCCCTGGATCCCTGGGGGTGTCTGAGGCCAGGATGGACACTGGGGCTTGGAGGTACCTGGGGCAGTGCAAGGTGTCCCTGCCCATGGCAGGGGTGAGACTGGATGAGATTTAAGGTCTCTTCCAACCCAAGCCATTTTCCAATTCTGTGATTCTACAAAAAATGCAAGACTCAGGCTCAATAATACCTTAAAGTCTTTATCCCAAATATTTAAGCATGTGCCTAAAGAGATGTTTTGGGGCTGCCCAAAATGAGGACAAATTAGGAACTTACACCAAAAGATTTAGCTGAGTTCTGCAAGGACTTTTCTAACTGCTGCCTTTTTGCCTCAAATCAGTGTCTCCCACCTTCACGTTCCTGCTGCTACTGCTGTGACTAAACCCCTTATTTGTGCCATACCTTAATCACCAGATTCCTCCTCTGGAGTGCTGAAGCAGTAGATAATGTCTGTGTTTTTATTTGTCGGGTCAGGAGCACCAATTCATAGCTCAGGGATCATCAGCACCGTGAGCTGACACCAGAGTCTGTCCAGCTGCTGTTTTCTTACAGTCACACAACAGAAAATCAATGGTGTCAGGAACACTGGGATAATTCTACTGTTACAATCAATACATGCTGATTAAACCAGTTGTGTCTGTTGGGTAAATTTGCTGCATCATAATTAGAATTATTAATTAAAAATAGGAAATCAATTGACACAAATTAAGCAAAAAAAGAAATCTGCTTTATTTCTTTGACACTCTCTCCAGAGGCCTCAATAACTGTGACAACAGGGACGTGACCAAGTGGCATTTGTCAGTTTTTTAATGCTGTCCCAAGTTTTAAAAATTGACTTATAAACCCTGCTAACGCAGCTCCCAGGAAATCAGACAGGAGATGTTGTGTGTGCAAGAAGCAGCTATTTATTTTATTACAGTTAGTCATTATTCCCTGCCTATCCAGGAGTAAAAAGCAGGAGTCGTGTGTGTGGCACTGGGGAGGGGAAGCAGCTGGGGAACGAAAGCCTTGGGGAGCAGGATGAACTCATCCCCTTCCCACGTTGTTTTCTGTTTTCAGATAACAAGGATAAACAAATTGATCATTTCTGTGCTGGTTCTAATGGGCTTCTCATTGCTGGCTACTTCCTATAATGTGCTGGTGACCTTCATTATTTTCAGGGACACGTTATGTGGGACACTAAGGCAGGGACAGCAGGAATTCATGTGGTCCTTCATTCAGCTCTTTATTTCCCTCTCTGTTTTTTTCAGGATTTTATGTAATTGAGGTTTTTATTCCTTCTTTTAACCTATCTCAGTATTCTTTTTCCTACATACTCTTTCTCCTTGTTTCCTCCAACTCTTGGTGGTTTGCCTTTTTCTGTTTAATACTTTCCATGCTTTGTTTTCTTCCCCCTGTTCTTGCACACATGAAAGCAGGAAAGTGCAGGATTATTTTAGGTCTTCATTCTCCTGTGTTTTGCTCAACCAAAGCCAAATATTTTCTCTGAGCTCTCACATCTATGAAAGATGGGAGGGCAGAAAAGACAACTGGTTTGGGTAAATGTGTGACTGGTCACTGCTGGTGCTGGTTAACATAAATGTTCTTTTAATAATCATGGGTGGTTAACTGGGACTGTGTTCTTCAGCCTGAAGTAGGGAAGGCTTCAGGGAGAGCTCAGAGCCCCTTCCGGGGCTGGAGAGGGACTGGGGACAAGGGATGGAGGGACAGGACACAGGGAATGGCTTCCCACTGCCAGAGGGCAGGGACAGATGAGAAACTGGGAAGGAATTCCTGTCTGAGAGGGTGGGCAGGCCCTGGCACAGGTGCCCAGAGCAGCTGTGGCTGCCCCTGGATCCCTGGAAGTGCCCAAGGCCAGGTTGGACGGGGCTTGGAGCCACCTGGGATAGTGGAGGTGTCCCTGCCCATGGCCTGGGGATGGATGATCTTCAAGCTCCCTTCCAACCCAAACCATTCCAGGAGTTTATGATCTCATTCATACAGCTTTTCTAGTCCTAAACCTGTGTTTTAAGGTGTTTTACAATAACAGTATTTCATTGACGTGTATTTCCAAGACCAGTCAAAAGTAAGAGCAAATAAAAACGTCTGTAGTTTAAAAGCCAGGACAGATTGAGTGGTTTGCACAAGAATCAGGAAAAGCAGAGTTGTTAAAAGTCCCAATTCCCAAGACTTATGGCCGTGTCTCAGGCAGGCTCAGCAAAGCTGCCAGTTTGGACCTCCCTGACAATGCAGAACGTATGGAAGCACGAGGATCCATCCACTATATCTGAGCACAACTGTTGAGTACCTTAAAATGAAGCTGTAAAACCTGGGCATCAATAAAGAGCTTTACAGCACTCGTGTAAATAGTGTAAAATAAGGTGGATGTAGTGGAGCAGTGAGAACCTGAGAGGGGAATCTGGCAGCTACGCTCGGGGTGAGTTGTGCTCCCACTGGGGAATAATAAAGAGCTCCCACAAGGAAAATGGTCCCATAATTGAGACTTGGAAAACAAGGACTTGGATCGACAGCTTCAAATCTTTTTTACTAAGATTCCACCTGGCAGGATTTTGTGGGCAGCAGCTCGATGCTCTTTTGCCAGGACAAAGCTGAGGATAAATCAGGTTATAAGGCTACACTGGGAAAAGGAGGGGTGTCTTTTGCTTTCCTTTCACTGGGCTCTGGATCAGGGCTGTAATTAGAGTCTCTGCTTTATAAATCTTTGTCACAGCATTTGTCACGTGTCACGCCTGTGGCCCTGCTCCACCACGGGTCCTGTTGCCATAAGTGAGATATAAACAGTCATCAGTGGTTCCTCTGGAGCTGCAGGGCAGGCAGGAGCAAGGGCAAGGTTATCTCTCAAGGTGTAGCCATGATGAGCTACAATTACTGGTTTTTTTCAGAAGCTTTGAAGATGGAATTAGTCAGCTTATGCATAAAAGTGCTTGTTGTTTCTTGGCAGTCAAGTGGTGTTTTGATTTTTAATGAAATTCACAGTATTTGCATGATGAGGTTATAATTATTTTTAAGTCCATGGGTCTAAGAATAAGCCTGAAGTCTTTTGGCTGATTCAAAGGAAAGTAACATCTAGAAATCTGTGTTCACCTCTGACACGCTTAAAAACTTGAAAAAATATTGTTATCCCCTGTAAATTATTGATTATAGAGCCCTGCTTTTTAAAATGTACAGAAACTGATCCCAAAGTTGGAAAAATTGAATCCTTTCCCAGACTGCTGTTACAAAGTTGGCTTTAGCTCTTTACACAGCTCCTCTTGCATTGCTAGGAATTGCCTTGGTTTCAACAATGACCATTGGTGGCCACAGCCACCACAGCTGGGAATTAAGAGATTTTTTATGCAATTGCTAAAAAATTGTTGCTGTGCTGCTTCCAGCTCCATTCAGCTGCTCCCAAGGAGCCATTCCATGATCCACTGACCTGCTGGGTTCAGGAATCACAAAGTTGTTCTATAGACTCTGGAAGGAGCTGATTGAATTGCCATGTTTACTGCAGTTTCTCAACAATTTCCTTGCTTTTCTAGCAAATTTAAAAGGTTAAAAATGCAGATTTTTAAAATTATGTGCACCTGTGTTCTCAAGTCTCAGTGGGAAGTCACCTTCTTCAGCTTTTAAGTGCAGAGACCCAATAATTTCCCCTACCTTGATCCTGATCCCCCAGTTTAATTTTCTGTGTGCCTTTCAAGAGTTGAGGATAATTCTTGGGCTTATAATGTTGCTTTCAATCTTCCTTCTCTCAGATCTGCCTAGGAATGAGTGAAATGAGTCAACAGTAGAGGTTTTTTTTAAGCCTTCTTCAAGTTTTACACCAGCTCCCTGACAGAAAATGTCAGAATTCTTTTAGTGTGACAGAAATTAAGGATGTGCCAAACAGAGGAGTCTGCATAGATGGGAGTTGCAGAACAATAAAGAATTTACATTTGCTGGCTGTGAGGTCTCTATAAGGGCAAATCCTTCTGGTGCAATATGAACTTAATTTATTTACTTGTAACAATTTTAATTAACAAATCCTCGAAGAAGCTCCAGCAGTCTCTGTCTGTGGAGTTTTACTGCCTTTTGGATCCCTTGCCTTGCAAAAATTCCAAATGTGCAACCCTGGCAATCAGCAGGGAAACAAAACCTACCAGGTCCCAGCACAGTCTGTGGAAAATTTTGCAGCAAATATTGTGTAACTTGGGTTTGGTTTGTTAGAGACCAAGTGAGGGAGAAGATCAGCACAGGTCTGTGAGAAACACTGCCAGGGTTAATGGGGGTGGAAGCAACTGGAGAGAAACAAACCTGGAGAATCCCAGGTTTCCTGAAAGAGAGTGCTGGAGCTGGGACCTGGAAACCAGCAGGGACAATCCCAGGGGGTGTCACTCAGTGTCCCAGCACTGGCAGAGCAGGATGGAGAGCCTGGGTCCCTCCCCACGATGTTCAAGTCCTGCACCAGCCACACCCCACTGCAGTTTGCATCCCAGGGATGCTCTTTGTACCAGCTTGCCACCTTTTAAACATTCCTACTGATGAGTAACAGAAAAATACTTTATGAATTAATCTCTGTATACATTAGAGAGTCATTTTTCATCTGTTTAATTCAGCACAGGATTATAAATGTAGTGAAAAAATATACTACAGGGTACTTATAGCATAAATTTACACTTTAGATCTTGGTGCTGTCCTATCTCAGTGCTACCAGTTCGTTCCTGGAGAGTTTTGTAGTTTAATGTAATTTAACTGTCTCAGTTTCCCTTCTATGAAAAGGTGATTAAATACATTTTCCAGCTCATAGGTGGACTCTGAGAATTAATCAGTGTTTGCCTGGGACTGGTGATGGAGGCAATTCTGTCAAATGTGCAAAACCACATTTACCTACCTACAGACCCTCCGTGTTCTGATCTTATTGCACAGTTTAGAACCCAAATAGTTGCATATTGTCACTTTTTTCATTACTCCAGCATACCTTGAATTTTATTTAGTAATGTACTCTGAATAATTAATCATTCAACTAATAATTATCCATTCCAAATAAAACGACTTGATTACTAAGGCTGATGAGGAAAATCCAGTCAGGAAAGAACCCTTTCAAAAACAACAACATTCTGCAGATATCCTTAATATTTAAAGAGTGAGCTATATTTAGTAAATTCTTGTGAAGCAGGGGGAGAGGAACGGATGCTAATTTCCTGTGTCATCAGATTTGTGCATGTGTGTCAGCAGCATTCCTAAATCACCACCTACCACACTCACCATCCTCACAGGCATCAGGAATATCCAGCATTTCCCTGGTGGTTCCTGTCGTGGGCTCGTGCCTCCTGCTCAGCCATTATTTAATATTTGGGGGGTTTAATATTTGCTCTGAGCTGTTCTACAGGGAGCAGGTCACCTTTCTTAGGCAAGGAAAGAGCAAAGTTGTGGAAGCAGTGTCATTTTCCAGATGGCACTCACTTAACCCACGGAGGCCAGCCCTTATCAGGGATGATTACAGATGATGGAAGGAAATTCCCTGGCTGCAAAGGGCACTGGGGTGAGCCCAAGGTGCTGCTGATGACACTGTGCAGCATGGCCAGTGACAATTTAGGTGATGGTCTCATCAGACAACCTCTTTTTTCTGTCATTTTTTTTTAAGGCTCATCTCTACTGCCACAGGAGAATGTAGAGATCTGAACCCTAAATGGAGTCTGGCATTTAAAACCTTTAATGCACAGGTGCTGTGCTCTCTTCCAGAAAAATCCTGTTTGCTTCCCTGCTGCCATCCAGCCAAGAAGTCATGTGTCTGTTTTTTCCTTGTCAGTGGCAGTTGTCAGTAAAAAAGAGAGAAATTAAATTAATCCAGAGGTGAAGCTGTTCCACAGCTCCTTGGACTGCAGCTGAACCTGCAGGAACTGACACCCCACCCCGGGATGTGGAGCTGCTCTGTGGATTTTCCTGCTTTCCATGAGGCTGACCCGTGGATAATGCTGCAGGCACAAACAGGTTGTTTGTAAACAATGAGGAAAAACATGTGGAGTGATGATTTAGTGTTTCTGCCTGCCTGACACTTGATGGCTTAATGCAGGAATCCACAATGGGGAAACTGTTCCGAAAGCACCGGCTTCCATATGGCTGGGATTTTGTCAAAACATTTCAGCTCACTACACCCATAAGTGATTGTGAGCATGAACAGTTTTGATCAGCCTGTTTTTCAGAATGTAAAACAGTTTAAGAATTGTCTGTTTTTAACATCATAACAAAAAAGTTTCACTTCCCAGTTTAGAGCAAGTTCTGCTTTAGAAATTGGCATTAATTTACGCTTCTGTGAACAACATTGGAACATGTTGGGAAGTCAAAATAAAATATCAAGGTTTAGACATCCAATCTCAATAATTTATGAGACAAGACTTTCTCCTCTTGCCTGGCTCTCCAGAAGGACACCCAAGCCCCACTGGTGGGCAGAGGGAGCTGTGGGGACACAGGCAGAGGTGCCTGAACGCTCTGCTCAGCACTCAGGGCTGGTGCTTTGCTTGCTGAGGCTGCTCTGCTCTCTCAGCATTTGCATCCTCAAGAAGTGGTGCAGGAGAGCTGCAGCAGTGGTGCAGTCTGAGGAGCTGCTCTAGGGACACTGGAATTGCTCTGGCATAAACCTGTCCTGGTGCTGGGCTCTGTGTCCTCTGCCTTTCCCAACACACCCAGGGACACGCAGGCTTTGGCTCCTGGTATTTCAGCTCTGCAGTATTTGTCTGCCTCGTGATTATCTCTTTATTGAAAGCACATCCCACATCTCCGTGCCTGAGTGATGTAAAAGAGAGTGTAATATTCTAGTATTTCAGTATTTTTGCTTTTTTTTCCTCATCAGTAGTTTCAGACTTGCTATTTTCTGTTGGTAAATATCAGAAAGGTTCTGCAGAGATTGTGCTGCATCTCACAATGTGTTTCCACGAGTGAATGTTCCAGTTTTTACTGGGTCACACAGGGCAAGACTTCTTCACAAAACTGTTTCTTTTTCTGTGCCTGAAAGGGACATTACTATTAATGGTTTATAAGAGGAAGACAGCAGTGTATTTAAGATATCTTGAAGATATTAGGTAACATTAAAGAGCCATGTGAAGGTTCAAGTATGCCTAGAAGAAAAGAGAACAGCAAGTAGCTGGTGTGGATACCTGCACACAGCTTTTTGCAAGCCTTTGAACTGTTTTAGATATAAAAGGCACCCCTTTTTCAAAGGCTATTGGGCTTTCTGCTGTTCTAATTCTCTCTGAATGTCTATAAGTAGCAGAATTCATACTAGAAAAGGTAAGATTTTTTCCTAGATACAGTTGCTGGGGCAGAACATCCTTTAAGCTAATGTTGTTTGGCTGAAGAGCAGGGCACAGGTGACCCAGTGACAGGACAAGCGGGAGAGGTTTTAAACTAAAAGAGGAGAGATTTTGCTTAGATGGTAGGAGGGAATTCTGCCCTGGAAGGGTGGGCAGGCCCTGGCACAGGTGCCCAGAGCAGCTGTGGCTGCCCCTGGATCCCTGGAAGTGTCCAAGGCCAGGCTGGACAGGGCTTGGAGGAGCCTGGGTTGGTGGAAGGTGTCCCTGCCGTGGCAGGGCTGGAACAAGTTCTGTAGGGTCCCTTCCTACCCAAACCATTCCAGGATTCTATGATTAGTCATGAGGAGGGAACTGTAGCAAAGAGAATAAGTGGTTCTTTTTACTCTCCAGCTACACTGTTGGAAATAAAAGCAAATACCACAATCCACGGTGTTTACTTCGTGTTTCAATATCAACACAATAAAATAAATTGCTTATTGACCGTCTTAAAAATGACTGATGAGTCAGGGCTGCGAGTTCTGTTATGCATGAAGGATGTGCTCATCCATCCCCTTGAAGGGGAAACTTTATGGCACAATTTGAAGCTGCTGAGGTGGATACAGCATTTCTTCCATATCCATGTCTTGATTTTCCCCAGTGCTCGGCCAGTCCTGATCAGCAAATCCAGATCTCAATTCTGCTCCCTTTGCTCAGCAGCTGCAAGAGAAGGGACACATCCCTGTGTGGGAAGGACAAGGAGAAGGAACATCCTCTACCTCTTGTTGTAGTGACAAGAGCTTTTCTCCTTTAAGCACTGCTTTAAGTGCAAATAAAGAGATATTGCCTATCTGGCAAAACATCAGCAGGGTGACCTTCGACAAGGCAGGATTTATGCACTGTGAAAAACAAGGAGCTGAGCACATCCCAGAGCTTGGGCAGCCCCTGCTCCATCCTCTGCACTCACACAGGGTGGGAAGGTGACTCCAGGGGTTGGGTCAGGTTCCTTTCCACGTGCTGGATTCCCCAGGTGAGGGGTGAAGCTGTCCTGCCCCGCTGCAGGAGCTGGGGGAGGATGTGAGTGAAGGACAGGCAGCCTGGCAGCCTCCTGCAGCCCCCAGAGGCTCTGTGGGACTGCTCCAAACTGCAGCAAAGTCAGCTGGAATTCCTGAACCAAGGGGGGCTCTGCTGCTGCTCCCACAACTGCCTTGATTGTTGATTTAGATTCCTTGGAGTAGGAAGAAGCCCATGTGGATATTGCATGTGGCTTTTTCACACCACAGCTCTGAATCTCTGGGGACAAAGGCTTCTCTGAGCAGCTCTGCTGCCACCACCCCTGAGCCTCTCCAACACTGATTTCTTGAAGGCTGCATCTCCTCCCTGTCCCTGTCCTGCAGTGTTTTATGTATATCCAGTGTATTTCTACCCCTTCTTGCAGGCAAAACTGATTTTACTTCTGTGCACAGGCATTACCAGAAAATTTCATTACCTAGTCAATGAAAACATCTAAAGTCCATTACAGATGTTGAGAGAGGGAATGTTTTACCCAGTTGGAAGACGGAATTTGGAAGTAAGTTACTTGCAGATATTATTATTACAAGCCTGTCCTAGACAATAATAATGAAGTATTGATGGAAGTTTTGCCAGAGCAAAGACTGCTGGGTTTCATACAGAGGAAAGATAGTATCTTCATTTAGTTTTATTAGACTCTTGATACTCTGCCCATGTATTTTTTAATTCACCACAGTAAAATTCTAATTAAAGAACAGACTTTGCCTCCCATTAATATGACACTAAAAAAAAAAAAAAACCCAACATTTTAAAGAATGCAGCCTCTTCTCCACAAAAATTATAATGAGAAGACAAGCTGCCGGTGTTGTATAGAATGTTGTCGCTCCCTTATGAAGCGTTTCACCATTTTAGACTCCTTGTAAGATCCAGAGTGTCAGTAGAGTTAAAGGCTCATTAAACAGAGCAGTAATTTCTACAAAAAGAAATAGGAAATATTCTCAGTTTTTTTTTAATGTTCTAATTTTCACTTCTTTTGAAGAGTCTGTCAAAATAGCTCATAGTAGAAATTCTGTAAGCGCCACACTTCGATATCTGTCAGGAGTAGAAGTTGTTTCTTCCTTTTTGCTGCTTCCAAAATATATTGAGTTCATTACAGGGTTTGATGGGGCTGACATCCAAATACTTAACTTTTCTTTGACTTGGAGTGATTTTGTTTTCATTTATCCAAAAGACAAACCTCCATCTAGGTAAGTGTTGTGAGCATTCTGCAGAATACCGTAGGAATGTTCTTTAAACAAGAATTGTGTGTGAAAGCAAATGTTTCCTCAGAGGATTCTAAATAAACTGCAGGGCCTCTAAAGTGCTGAGCCTGAGTTAGGTACCACATGTTGGAGAGTCAGTGACTAATGAGCTCATCATCCAAGATTAAATCAGGGCCCAAATCAGCCACATGTTCTGTATCTGATTCAGAGCAGGAACTTCAGGGAGAATCAGCAAAATCTTTCTTGAAGGATGAAAATCTGTTCTCCTGTCCTTAAGAAAGGAAAAAAAAATCCTAAACACAAAATGAGATTGATTTCCTCCTGTGAGTAATAATTTACTCATTTGGGGGAAAAACAGCTGATGTTCCCTTCCCAACTTTCCATTTCTACCTGATGATGGCTGATCCATAAACTGGGAGGAGGAGACTGATTGCAAGTCCTGGCAGGCTCAGATTAACCCCAGGGGTTTTCCTTTTGGGTGGATACACAAATGCATATTTACATATGCTAAATACATTCTCTGGGCAGTCTTGGAGTTGTAAACACTGAGACTGGCATTCTCTTCATTATAATTGTGTGAGCTGTGACTGAAAATCTGGCTTTGGAGATAAAAGGAATCCAGGTTTGGGAACCTTAAGGCTGCAAAGCTACAAGCTCAGAAGTCAGCAAGTGCCAGGGTACCCTGTGCTCACATAATTAAAGAAAATATCATAATTCACAGGCTCAAGTACTGAATTACTGCTGTCCTTCCAACCTTTACTCTGACATTTCATTTTTGTGACACCAAGTCCTTAAGTCAAATGTCTTATTTACATGGGATGCTCCCTGTTTGGTTTGGGGAAACAAATGAAAGCTAATGAAGAATAAGAAAAACCTCTTCCAGAGTGTCATCAGGCTGATGTTCATCAGCAGGGACAGAGCAAACCCTGACATGTGGGTGATGGCTGAGGGCACAGGGCTGTCACCCTCCCCATGGGCCACTCACTGCACAGAGATTAAACAGCCAGGGCCCATGGCTGCTCCCAGGAAAAACTGTGGAGAGGAGTCCTGCTAAGGCCCTGAAGTCTTTAATTGTAGATTGCTTTTAATACAGTTGGAATCTTTGAGGAAGGTAGGTAATGAATTATCCAGGGGTGCCACTGAGTGTCTGCAAATTGCATTTTTTATGGTTTGATTGAGGACAGGTAAATTTCCACTGGGGACACATGAGCACACCCCTGGGTTTATCACCCTGGTATTATCCCAGCTGGTGAAATCATGGAATTAGAATGTTCATCTCTAAGCATTTGGAAGAACATCTTTGAAGGGCACTTCTGAAAATCTGGGTTATTTTGAGTGTTATTAACATGTGTTGGATGTTCCAAGTGTGATCAGTCTTATGAGACAGAGGTTTTTTGGGTTAGAACCAAGCAGGTGATTTGTCAGTGACCTGCTCATGCCTTTGGCAGTGTGTTGGTGTCACTTGAGGGCTGCTCAGAAACAACACAAAGTGCTGGGAAGTGTCACTGTAGGGGAATTCCCTCTTCATGGACCTTATTCCAGACCTAGTGCTTGGATTCTGTTTGCAGAGGTGTCATGTTTGTGCAGGGAGCAGACACAGCTCAACACAGGGCTCTAATTCTCCTGCTGAAAAAGTGCACAGAATAAAAACCTAATAGGTTATTTAAAATTTTCCTTCATTACATTCAGGTATATGTTTTACCTTTTGCTGTTTCTTTGCCTGCTTTGCATTAGCTGGGTCAACCATCTGATTCTGAAACTGAATTAGACCAAAAAAACCCACCTAGAGATAAGTCCACATTTCACCTCAATTTGTATGCATAGAATCATTTTACAACAGTACAGTTACATTAAGAGGAGAATCTAGTCCTAATTTCAAAGTAAATTCTAAAATAATCTCTCTTAAACCATGTCCTCCTAGATTTAATAAGTTAATTTTATTTCCTGTTTGCATTTTTAAGGGCTAGTATCTCATTTAAACATTACAAACTGAATTTGGAAATATTCCAGAATATTGATTATCGAATATGAGCACGTTCTGTGCTTTAGCAAATTTGTAGAAAGCATCTTTAAAGTGTGAATTAATTGAAGTTCCCCATCAGCCCAGTATGGTCCTGAGTCCTTGGCAGTCAGACACTGGGGTTTTTTCAGCTGTGCCTTGTGCAGGATGTTTGTGAACATCCCACTGACTTTGCAGACCTGCAGCACAGAACAGGTCTCAGCTATAAAAGAGCCACAGGGAGGCTGGTGCTGATGAGAACAAAATAAACCCAGACCTTGAGACCACAGGTTGTGGTGCTGCTGTGATAGATAGAAATTCATATTAATAGTGTGTGCAGTGATGGAACAGCTCTGGAATAGAGCTTTTGACTCTCCCTCGTTGGGATAAGTCACTCCATAAATGTCAGCCCTTCCTTGGGAGTCCTTTCATTCATCTGTTACCTTTTCAGACTCCTGTGTTGGCTTCATTGTGTCTGACTTGTGCTGCTGCTCTGGGTGCTGGGTGTCTCCACTGACCCAGAACACAGCAATTCCCCACTCATTCCTACAGGGATAGGCAGCCTTGGGGAGCAAAGCAGCCCTTCCCTTCCCTGCATTATTTAGCAGGACACAACTGAGAACAGGATGCCATGCACGACCACAGCAGAAACATTTCTTCAGTGCAGGAGTGGTTAAGCTCTGGAACAGGTTCCCCAGGGAAGTGGTGGAGTCACCATCCCGGGAAGGGTTCAAAAAGAAGCAGATGTGGCACTCCATGATATGGTTTAGTAGGCACGGGGGTGTTCAGTTGAAAGTTGGGCTTGGTGATCTTGGAGGTCTTTTCCAACCTTAACAACTCTATGATTTGAGGATTCTACATGCAGAGCCTGCAGGAATTAGCCTGCAGGAATTAGCCCTTGCTTCAGGGAGGAATTGAGGTTTCAGTGTGGGAGTGAGGATGGCAGAGGAGGAAAACCCTTGGTGCTGCTCTGAGCATCTCCATCGAGGGGTGACTCCCTCCTGTCACAGCACCCTGTGCACACCAGTGTGATTGTGCTCAGGCACCCAGCCTCATCCCTTACAGAGCCACATTCATTTTTACTGGTGGCAGTTAATCTCCAGCCATATTTCTAAAAGTTTAAAAGTGAGGAAGTTAGCACATTTGCCAGGGAATGCAGGCACGTACCTGAAATACGGCAGCTCCCTTCAATGTAGCATCTCCCAGGAGAGCAGGGGCTGTTTCAGACTCATCCCTCACGGTATTGACATCCCCACATGGAGCTAAGGGGAGCATTTGTACCTCCCTGACATCACCTCTCCCAGGTTGCTTTCCTTATTGATGGTCTGGTTAAAGTCTCTGTATCATTTTGACATTTTTAATGGCATCTGCATTTACAGCAGAGCGCTCGTGTGAGCTTTAATCAGCTCTCTGTTCACACGTTGTTGCTGTTATTATTTATCTCTATTACAGTAACACACTGAGGCAATCAACAAGAACAGGATCAGACTGTGCTAGGCTGAGGCTGGGGTCTCTCCTTGCCCATAGCAGAACTTGCTGATGATCCCAAAGTGCAGCAGGATGCCATGGCTCTGAGCCTGCTCTGCTCTCTGTCTCTGTCCCAGAACCAGTAAATACCAGGATTTACCATACTGGTGTATAGAGAAAAAATACCTTTTGGTTGCTGAAGTCTTTTGTTTCTTCTGTTTTATAATTTTCTACCAAGAGCTACTGGATCCCAGTCCTGTAGCCAGTTACACACTCAAGTAATCTCACAGCTGAATGAGTCTGCTGAGCTCAGTGGAGTTAATTGTATGAATAATTACTTGGATTTTACCTTATCATCCCTGTATCTACCTTGGTAAAGGTACAGAAGTGCCCACAGTGCAGATCTCAAAGTTATCATTGTATCATTATATAAACATCACACTGTGTTCCAACAAAATGACTCCTCAGTCACTGGAGTCATTGGAGTCACTGCAATATGGTACTTAGAGGAAAGGGGAGAACAAAACCAACAGGAATTGATAAACTTTGAGCAGCAAAGATCTTATTTTCATGTGAGGTTACTGCAGTGTAAAATCAGGTGAGGATGAACTTTCATTATCCAAATTTTACACTGACACATTGCTAACAAATTTCACTCAATTCCCTTCGGTGAGATTGTGGGGTGAAATTTGCCACAGGGAGGAAGCAAGCATGTGACCAAATACTGATTGTAAATAAGTATTCAAACAGGATGGACTTCCAGAAAAGGAGCTGTGTTTGGGGCAGGCACTTTAAAGTTGAAATGAGGTGCTTGAACTAATGATGGGAAATGGTTTTCCCTTCCTACAAATGGTTTTATTTTTCCTTCACTTTCTTTCAAAGTGAAAAACACAAACCCAGCAGACAAATGGGATGCATGGAGCACCCACCTGAGACACGAAAAGCAAGGATAGAATCATATCTTCTAATGAGTGTTATTTATTCATATTAGGGAAATTAATTGCAACTGGAGCTGTATCAGCTCAGAAGAAGCCAGAGTTTGCACTTGGGGCTCTGATGTGAGGTGTGGGAAGGCAGGAATCAATCCCCAGAGCACACAAGGTGCAGTTTGATCCCTGAACTCCACTTTCCTCTGCTGAGGGACATCAGCTGTGCTTGTGTGGTTCAGATTTGTGCCCTTTATGGAGGTGCAGAACTGCATCCCTTGATCTTCAAGTTGTACAGAAAACAAATCAGTGTTTCTGGAATGGAAATTGCTGGGGAACTCCAGCAGCTCCAGCAGCTTTGCTCTCTGCCCCAGAAGGCTCACACAGCCTTAGCAAGTGTCTATGTGAAATAAAGATAGATCATCTCTTCCCACAGATTCTCAGTAATAATTTAAGTCTTATAAAGAGTAAGATTTTGTTTGCTTGGCTCCCAGTGGTGTTAGAGAGGAACTATCATCTCTGTTTACAGCTGTGGGGGAAGTGAGGCAAAGCAATAAATGATCTGGGGCGAGGCACGAGTTGGATCGTGCACGTGGGTTCTTGGTGTGCTCTGCTCCCTGCAGGACACAAAACCTCTGCACCTGCATCCTCTAACACCCTGCAGATCTTTTGGAGACCTTGGAATTGTCTTCTGGGCTTTAAACACTTGCTCAAGAAACACAAATTTGTAAACTGGTAATCAACAGTGCAAATGAACTAAGAGCTGTCTTCTTTTTCTGCTGGATATCCTCACACTGATCAATGAGTGTCCTCCTTCTCAAAACGGAGGATAATAAATAAAAATTGCCAGAATTGATGGATAAAGGCAGTTTTCCAGTGTGGGTTTATAGCCAAGCACTGTAGAGGGACAGGGCTATGAAATTTCTAGGACAAAAGCACCAGGCTTAAGTGAGCTTTACATTTACCTCGCTAATCCTGGCAACAGATCCAGGGCTGAGAAGCAGCGCGTGTCACCTGGGATTAGTTTCCATGTTTGCAAATAAACAGTTCGTGAAAACATCCCTGTTGCTGGGATTCCACTCTCCTCTCCTGCCTGGCAGTGGGATTTACACCACTGGCAGGAGGGTTGGTGATGAAATTGAGACCAGCTTTGAGCACAGGCAGCTGTACCTGGAGAGCATCAGTAACTGCATCCTTGCAGCAGCCTGTTAATAGGATGAGGGTTCTTCATCCTCGCCACAGCTGTGGTGAAAGGCTGCTAAGTTGGGTAGGGCTGCTGAAGAAATCCTTTGTTTTCCTGCTGACTTTTTTGCTGAGGAACCTTGACCTCAGGTGTTGCTTGAGCCCTGTTCAGTGTGTGCAGCTCAAAGGTGTTGTGCAGGTGCTGTTTTGATAGCAAATCAGGATAAAACTGTTCCTGTGAGGCTGATTTCCCTCTCCCATCCTCCACGTGATCTTCAAAAGAGATCAGGCAGGATTGTCACATGAAGGGTTCTCCCTGTGCCTTAATGCATTCCATAGGGAACCTCCTCTGCATCAATGGCCAGAGGGTTTGAGATCCTTCTGTGTTGCTGTTATTAGCACAGGAATTACCTGATATATTCACTCCATACCTTCATCCCTGAGCCTGGGCAGCCTCAGGATGTCCTGTCTCCAGTGTTGTTTTCTTCTCTCCCATCTATTTAGTCCAGACAACAACAGAAAATAAATAAGTAAATCAGAAAAACAACACCAAGGAGAAAGCTTTCTTTAGATTATCTTGTATGCTATCTTATGGGAACATAACAAAGAAACAATATTTGATGACATTATTAAATCGACAGGATTTGCTTGGCAACATCACCTGCCATTAAACGCACTGCAGGCAGGATGTGACCCTCTGCATCTAATTCCACTATAAATTCATTCCTTCCAGCAATCTAAAAGCACTAAGAAACAGGATATTAAAAGATTTCAGGCCTGATCCAATAAGGTGTTAAACAAGTCCTCAACTTTAGGTGTAACAGTGGTGCCATTGTGTCCTTGCACCCTAAACCTGGGTTGGGGGGGCAGATGTTGAACCTGGACCGGGACAGTGGATGCTGAAGCTGGGGCGGGGTACGGGCAGATGTGAAAGCCGGGTCGGGAGGAGCATTTTGGGCCCGGGGGTTCCTTTGGAAGGCTCCGGCCGAGGCGCACACGGGGCTGTGGGTGAGGCAGCGCCGTGTCCCCTCCCGGGTAACTCGGTTTGTGTTCGCAGGCTGTGACAGCGAGCACTGGGGGCCCCACTGCAGCAACCGCTGCCAGTGCCAGAACGAAGCGCTCTGCAACCCCATCACGGGCGCCTGCGTGTGCGCCGACGGCTTCCGCGGCTGGCGCTGCGAGGAGCTCTGCGAGCCGGGCACCTACGGCAAGGGCTGCCACTTCCAGTGCCAGTGCCACCACGGGGCTACCTGCGACCACCAGACCGGCGAGTGCCACTGCGCCCCCGGATACACCGGCGTGTTGTAAGTGCGGCAGGAGCGCGCTGCGGCTCGCAGAGCCCGGCCGCGTTTAATCGGCCCAATTGACACCCTGATGTACGCTGGCCTTTGTAGAAATCAGGGAACGGGGTTGAAGAGGGATGGAGTGATGGGAAGCTCTGTTCTTGCTGCTGGTTATACTTGTGTCCCTGAAGGGAGCCTTCAAGAGAGCTGCAGAGGGATTTAGGACACGAGGGTGTAGTGATAGGACAAAGGGGGATGGCTTTAAACTGCCAGAGGGCAGAGAGAGATGGGATGTTGGGAAGGAATTGTTCCCTGCGAGGTGGGGAGGCCCTGGCACAGGGTTCCCAGAGAAGCTGTGGCTGCCCCTGGATCCCTGGAAGGGTCCAAAGCCGGGTTGGTCAGGGTTTGAAGCACGTTGGGATAGTGGAAGGTGTCCCTGCCCATGGCAGGGAATTGGATCTGGCTTCAAGGTCTCTTCCAACCCAAACCATTCTGGAGTTCTATGATTCCATGCTATTAAAATAAAATATAGTGCTAAAATAAGCTTAAAAATCATTTATATTTTCCAACTCGTGCAACAACTCTACCTGCTCCTAATTTCAGAATGTGAATACAATCCAAATTACAGTGGAGTTTTGATAAGCAGTTGGACTCTCCTCATTAGCAGTCCAGTGCAGCATCAAATGGGACTTTTCCATCCCCAATTTATTTGACTTTCAATCTAACTGAGAAAGCATTGCTGTTAACTATATCAGCTTAGTATCTAGGGGGTAAATTTTAAGCACAGAGAGCAGGGATTTAGCGGTGTGACTCCTATTAACTTTAACGAGAATCATGTAGCTAAATCCCCATCCACCTCATGGAAAGTTTACCAGTAGGATACACAAAATCTGCATATTAATTTTAGGACAGCAAGCAATAGTTTCTTGTTTAAAATTGCCCACAGTGTAACATCAGTTCTCATTAGAGATCTTTCAGTAGTTTCAGAAGTAATTATGTTTTTCAGAATTATTTAAGGGGAAAGGAGAATTTAGTCACTGAATTTGGTTGGAGATGTATTATAGGTGAGTTAATACTTTTGCAGTCTATTATTATTTGTTGACCTGCATGAAGGGGAAGGTAAAAATAAGGACAGAGTTAACCCTCATAAATAAGTGATAGGCCTTGTGAATATTTTATTTTGTACCTGATTTCCTCCTAGACTTGTGACCTCAGTCGTGGAAGCACTCACTGCTGAGGACTCTGCTTACTCTGGGGAGTGCTCCCCTTGACATCAGAGTGTCAGTTCTCAGCAGGACCAGCCCCTGAGGTTGTAGGAACATCCTCCTCACAGGACAGTCAGTTAAGGGCTGTTGAACATCCTGTGCTTTCAGAACCTCGATGCTGAAAGCTCTGATGTGCAGATGTAGGAGACATTGGGTTTTGCAGGGATTACCCTCACATTGCCCCCTATGAGTACTGAGAGAGACTCAGTGAGCTTAAATAGCCTTTAAATGATGTTGAGTCCTTGCCAGTCCATTATACACTGCAAATGTTAACATTCAGTGGTGACTGGAGAAATTTCCAGCATTTTAATCCCATCCTTTTATTCTGTTTGCAGCTTCTTTTATTGCCATGTCATAGAAATCACATTGCAGGCTTCATCCTGCAACTCTTATTTTCCTTGGCTATTTTAATGGTTATGGGTTGTCCTGTTGAGCTGGGTGTGATTTGGTACATGAATAAAGGTTACACACATACATCAGCCTCACATAAACAACCCCAGCAGAAATAAAAAGAATCTCAGCTAATTGGCGGTGCCAGCTGCGCCTTACCGAGGTTTCATCATTTGCATGAGGACTCCCATGATGGTCTGTGTCATGGCTTTTCCTCATTTGCTGCTTCCTGTCAGTTCTTTAAACCCATCTCTTTGTTTTGTGTTGTTCTCTCTCCCCAAAGCTGTGAGGAGCTGTGTCCCCCCGGCAGCCACGGAGCCCAGTGCGAGCTGCGCTGCCCCTGCCAGAACGGGGGAGTTTGTCACCACATCACCGGGGAGTGCTCCTGTCCTGCTGGATGGATGGTGGGTACTGCTCCTCCTCAACAGGCCTTGTTCACTGCTCACTGTCTCAGCCAGGCAATCCCCAAACTGGCACCACGTCTGCTGGCTGTGCACAGCACCTGCACAGACAGGCCACCAGTTTGGGACCTGCCACCTCACCTGGGGGTGTTCCAAAAACCTGGGGGTGTGACACCTGGGGACAGGGGTTGGTGGTGGGCTTGGCAGGGCAGGGGGAATGGTTGGACTTGATCACCTTGGAAATCAAGATCTCCCCTTTTCCAGCCTGGGTGGTTCTGTGATTCTCTGACTGGTGGGTGCCATCACAGAGTTTAAAAAGAACAGCGTGCCACGAGACAAGAGAGTTGTTTGTGAGCTCCAGTTACTTGGAATATTCCCTGCAGCCTTAGACAGGGCCTCACACAGGACAGAAAGCTCAAAGCCCAGCTCAGCATTGTCAGAGGCACCAAGTGTCCTGTTCCCCTTCAGGGCAGAGGGAGAAGCCAGGGGCAATCCTGGCTCAGGCAGCAGAGCTGAGCCCAGGGCACAGAGGCCAGCTCAGTGTCTGTCCTTGCTCAGGCACCACTGCCATTGATTGCCAGAGATTTGCTTGTGTCAGGGCTTGCACTGCAGAGAGACAACTGCCCTAACCTTTAATCCTTCGTCAGGAAAGCAAGGCCAAGCATTTTCAAAGTCCTCAACTTTATCAATAATGTAATAATGAACTCTCCTGGGCCGTGCCGAGTCTCACAGTTCTTCATCCCATTTAGCTGTACTAAACTTCCTGGCATTTCTCCTGTATCTAACAATTAGTCTCTTGGCAAAGTTGCTGGAATTTAAAGCATGCAAGTACTCTGAATTTTTATTTTTACACAGAAGGCCCTGCAGATCATCACACAACTGTGACTTCTGATGGGGACCCTCATAAAAGCTGAGAGAGAGATTTATGATCCATTTGTACATCAGCTGATTTGAGTTCAAAAGTACCAGCTATGAGATGCTGCTGTACATCAGCAACGTGGGAGAACATTGCTGTCCATAAGTTTTGGTGGGAAACATCTCTAACTGGAGAGCTGGAATCTCTCTAACACCACCCACCATGGCAAGGGTGGGGATGAGGTTATTCCATTTCAAATGGCAAAGGCAAAACTTGTCAGAAGTATGAATATGGCCCCTTGCCCTCATCTGGCAATCAGTGGTGGCAAATAAAAGGTTCTTTCCTTGAGTGCTGGAGCATTAGGAAAGCAATTCACATATCTTTGAGGGCCTGTCAGTCCATTGTGGCAATCCCCTTAAGAAGTGATCAATAAAGTGATTCACATAAAAATATTACTTTTTTTCATCTCTCCTCCTGCATGCCAAGATTTCTCTGGATCTGAGTTTTGCTGTATTCTTCCTTACTTGTGTTTTATCAGGACTTTTCTTTTTCAAAGTTAAAACATCACTAAACAAATAAGAATATCAGAATGGAAGAGGAATTTTTAGATGTCTTTTAGGATGCAGCACAGACCCTAAGAAGAACCAGAGCACTGCACAGCAGCTGTGGTTGTATTCTGGCCCAGTCCTGCCCAACTCCTTACAGCCTGGAGTTACTTTTATGCATTTTTAGGAGCCCAGAGAGACTTTTCTGAAAACTGTGTTGTTGGCTGCTCTGTCCCTGGAGGAACCCTAGAGTTAACAATTGATGTTTGAAACAAGCATAACTGAAAATTGAAGAGAGAGATCAAGTCTTCTCCAGAAAGAAACTGAAATTATAAGTAAAAGCACTCAGCTTGTAAATGTTGAGATTTTAAGTATAAAGGGTCTCTCCAGGGTTTTAATGAAAAGCTGGTAATTCAGTATACAGAGAGAGATACAAAGTATGTTTTCATGCTATATTTTTAACTCTTGGTGGTTGGAATGGTTTGGGAAGTGAGACATGAGGGGGCTGTAAACGAGCAGGCGAGATGGGATTGCTAGACAGCATTCATTTTATTTCACACCACGGATTTCTGTGGCACCAGGCATTTTACTTGCTGATTTTTGGGCTTGAGACTGCACATATGTATTGAATATACCATCATTTTGGAAGGGGAGAATTCTCCCTAGATTTATACAAGTGCAAATCCACTTGGACTTTATTGCTGCTGGATGAGCTGCCACTTTTATCCTTTCCTAGGCTGGCTTATTAACAGGAGCTCAGCTCCCTCAGGATTTGGTGGGATGGGAAAGGGGAGGCAGTGACTTTTAAAGGAGGAAGTTCTGGGGTTCTGAGGTTCTTCCTTGGATCTGCCATCTTCAAAGCCTGGTTCTTTTATGACTTGTAATTTCTTTCCTCCCACCAGTGCAGAATCTCCCGGCAGCACGAGTTCCATGGACGCTGTCCTGTGGGATTTTACTGCCCCATGGGTTCTTCCCCAGCAGGATGGTGGCCAACAGCCTCTATTGTTGAACAGTCAACAGAACGTGGCTTCCAGCATCCCACAATGTTGGGCTTTTTCCACTTCTGTGCCTTTGTGGCTGTGGAGTTTAGTGGGTGGCTGCTTTAGGGCTTCATTAACAATTTACAGGTTTAATTCTATACATCTTTCTCATTTGCAATATTAAATTCTCCAAGCGCTCTCAGGAAGTGGGGAGAGAAGTTAATTTAGCATTTACAATGCTTTTCAGAAGCCCTTTTGAAGGACTAGAGCTCTGTGCTCAGGGAAGCAGCAATATTTCCTGATGTGACAGAACATTTGTCACTGGCAACGCCCCCTGGTTGGCCCCAGACCCCCTTGCCAAGGCATCGTGGTGCTGTGGTAACACAGCACATCCTGCTCATCACTTCTCTCTTATTGATTCTGGGCTTTGTGAAGCATCATTTGTATTTTTGGCTATTTTTCTTTCTGTTATGGATTTTAAACTTGGGGGTGTCTGAGAGAATGGAGCTGAAAAAAAAAATCTCTTCTGTCCTACAAAGTACAGCAAACAATGTCAAAAGCAGAAGCTGATGAGAGCAGGGCCTTAAAAAAGGTGCTGATGGGGTGAACTTTGCTGATTAGATGTATAAGCAGCAGGAAATGTTGGTCTGACATTTGATCCTCTAGAGAGGGATGTTTTGAATTCCCTTAGTACATATTAATGCAAAAAGTACAGCTAAAGATTCTCTTGGCTCCGGGGGGATGCATCCCAGAGTATTGCTTTCTCATCATTTGTTGATAGAAATCCTGTTCCTTTTGAGACATGAAGGGAGAAAGTATTTATTATCAAGATAAATGGACACTTAGGTTTTCAGATATATGGTGTTGTGTATTACTCAAGTCCAGAGACACCAGTTTTTAACACTGTAATCTGAAAGTTCTTGAACTGAGGCCAACCTGTCTGTTTTACAGCCATGGAGTCACATAGCCCTGGTTGGGAAAGGCTCAAAGTATCTGTTTTATGGTGACATTGAAGAGCAGCCTCTTCACTTTGGGGCTGTTAATACAGCTAAACTTCCCAAGCCCCGAGGAGTGAAAGCAGCCATTATATTCCTGGTTTATATTTTGAGTAAGTTGTGTCTGATACATTCTTTGTTCAAAACCCAGAGCCCCCGGGGCTTGGTTAGGGAAACAGAGAAGTTAAACCCAAATAATCCTGTGGCCAGACACTGTTTCTGTCTCACACTGGGCACTGTGGTGGCACTGGCAGCAGCACCACTTGCTGCAGATGCCAAACATTTTCCATTATAGGACCACAACTTCAGATCCCAGCACTGCCAGACTTGTTTTGGCTGAAGTTCCTCAGCTGGATGCCAGCCTCAGGCTTTATATTTGCTCACAGGGAGAAAAACATTCATACAACTTCTAAGAAAGTCTGGGGAAATCCTTGTAAGGCCTTGATACTTGGCAGGGACATTATGGGATACCTGGGGGGGAACCACCTGAGTCTGGCAGGAAAATTCTCCAAAGGCAGGCCCCATACAGGGGTGAGCATTCCCTGCCTTGGGGCTGAGCAGCTGGAGAAGGGATTGCCTGAGAGCTGCTTTACTGGTGAGCAGTGCCAGGGGGCACAGCAGGGACAGCCTGGCTTTGCTTCACTCCCAGGCCTGGTTAAGCAAGGAGGGAAAGGAAGAAACATCTCAAAGATGAGCATTTGGGTCTGCATGGAGGAGAGGATTCAAAGGGAGGCTGCAACAGGGATTTGGAGTGGACTGGAATGAAGAGGCAGGAAAGCATAAAATGGGATGTGGAGTTGAGGCAGGTCAGGGACTGAGATGTGGCTCCAGGGTTGGGGATAAGGAGCTGGGAGGATGCTGGATGCTGCAGCCTGTCACTGTTTAGGGATTAGGCAGATATTCCACTGCAAAATTCCTTCTTCTGGCCAGAAGGCTGCTGCAGTGCTGATGTGGGGACTCACATGGCTTCTTGTGCCATCATTGGGGACTTTCTGCAGCTGTCCTGATCCTCATTCCCATCCTGCCCTCCATGGCTTTCCCAAAGCTCTGGCAGATCCATTCTGTGCTGCTCTGAGAGGTGGATGTGGAGCTGGAGAGAGCAGAGGGAGCAGAGTGAGGGGTGTGAAGGGCAGTAGAGGAGTCTCCAGCTGCTGTGTGGGGTTGGATGGATGAGGCTGGCTGAAGAGGAGAGATCATCACACACCATCAAACCCAGCACAGCTACACCCTCCCAGTGCAGCCTTTCCAACAATCCCTTCCTTCCCAAGCCCTCTCTGTGCAGCCTGTGCCCAGCAGCTTTTCAGACTCTCCATTCCACAAAAACCCCAGGAGCACACAAGCAGCTTTGTAAACTTCTCTGGTTGCCTTTAACTTCTCCCACATCTTTGTGTGGCTTTTCAAGGGGCAGTGCAAGCCCAGCTGCAGTTTGTGGGGGACATCCAAGGAAGAGAGTTATCCATGAGTGTGCAGTGGTGAGAAAAATCCCTTCTGGAGCCAGGCCAGGCAGGCATTTACTGTGGTAGTGGAGTTTGCAGACTGTCTTTAGCACATCTTATGCAGATAAAATATTGCTGCTACATTTACATCCAGTTTTAGCAAGAAGGACAATAAAATTCCAAGCTGCATAGAGATATTTATTGCATTATGAGTGTTGACTGAAATATTGCTCTTTCTGCAACCTCACCAGGGGCTGGTGTGTGCACAGCCGTGCCCTCCTGGAACCTTTGGAATTAACTGCAGCCAGGACTGTCCGTGCCACAACGGAGGACACTGTGACCCTGTGACAGGAAAATGCCTGTGTACAGCTGGCTACATAGGAGACAGGTAAAAATCAACCCCCAAAGCCTTTCATTTTAACCACACACTGCCAATATTTATATCCCTTCTAGGACAATCTTCCTCCCTGAAAAATGGTGTTATGTTTCTATTGCTCCAATTAGGTTCATCCTTCTGAAGCACTTCAAGCAATATAAATGTGGCAATGTTATTACTTTTTATTGGCAATGCTCTCCATTTACAGGGGGTTTTAATATAACTTTTAAAATTTAATGGATTAAATTTAATTTAGATATTTACAGTGATAAATGTAATAGAGAGCATTACATGTTTACAAGATATGTAAATGAACTATCTTTATACAAATTAATATCCTCAAGAGTAAGCAATGCAGCAGTTTAATGTCTCCTTCATTCCTCTGTGCTGCTGTAGCCCTGATCCATCTCAGCCACCAGCAAAAGGTGATAAATCCTCAAAATTTATAAATGAGAGCCTTCACCCATGAATCGATCAGAGCAGATGATAATATTGTTTTACCAAGGTGTCATGGATTCAGCAAAATGACTACACAGCAAAGTCAATGAGGGATTGCAGCACGTGCTGCCTTAGCCTCCAGCTAATCCTGACTAACAAAGGCTGGGACGTGCAGTTAGAGCAGCTCTCAGGAGCACCTTGCACGGGGCCTGTGGCACCAGGGTGTGCAGAGATGCACAGCTCACCAGTGGATGTTGTGCTAAAGAACTTCCTCCTCTATGTTTCCTTTTTTATTAGCTCCATACTGACATATGCTACAATTATATTTTTATGCAACAAAGCCCATTGGAATTTCTCATCTCTGCCTTCACTCAATAATCAGCAGGTTGTTGTAGCACAGACATCCAAGCCTGAGCCCTGTGGGAGGGTCAGAAGGCTGCTCCTTCCCCTTGCATGTGGAGCTTCCCTATTTCCATTTTATGGACAGTTATAATTGGAGGGGGCTCTGAAGTTTATGTCAGGATTTGCATGGGGTTGAATATGGAGGAAAAACTAATTATTTCCAAGTAATTTAGAGGAGAAGACATCAGTGTTCCTCTCTTCCTCGTTCTCCATCTGGAGACTGTTTCCAGATGTTGTGGTACCATATAATTCCTGTTTCTCTTTCTCATGCTGGCCATGCTGAGGAAGGCTGACAGAGCCTCTCTTGCTCTGCTCATTCAGTTCTTGCACACCCTGATGGATTCCTGGCTGTAGCTGAATCAATCCAATCAAGTGTTGGAGCTGTTGGGAGCTCCCAGCCAGCAGCCTGCATCCCTGGTGGGGATGAGGGAAGGAGAGGAGAGGATTTTACTCCTGGCAGCCCTTGGAGAGGGGCTGGAGAAGGCAACTCAGAGACACAGTCAGAGGAGGCACCTCAGGGAAGACATGGCAGGAGCTCACAGGGATTGTCCTTGAGCAAAGGGAGAGTGGATTCATGAGATCTGTACAGGGAGAAAAGTGAGAGAGATTTGGACTCCAAAGAGAGATGTAACTTGGGAAGGGAGACAGTAAAACTAATAAGGCAGAATCAGTTGGAAGAAGTGGAAAAGAAGCCAGGGAAGGTCACATTCTGGACCTGCATCCAAGCAAAACCCTCAGGAATGGCTCAGCTTCTCCATCCCAGAGCAGGGGGAAAAAAAACACTGAGGGGAGAGGCAGGAGAGCAGAAATGCAGCTGTGTGAGAGGATGAATGAGAAGAGGATTGAAAAGGTAAACAGGCAGTTAGGAAAGCTCTGCTGCAGGGTAAAACTGGATTAGCCTAGAAATTCCCACCTTTCCAATGGGTTCCTGGAAAGTTAAATTGTGTTCATCTTTCAGTCTTTAATCCCCCTTCCATAAGGGAAGGGAAACCTTAGGCCACTTGTATCCAGCTGCAGTTCTGCTTGCTTGGGCTGGGCAGCCCTGGTTTGTCCTGGCTGCGCTGGTTTGTACTGGTTTGTACTGACTGTACTGGCCTGTTCTGAGCACACAGCTGCCCTCACCTGCCTGGGGCCCTCTGATTTCAGTGAGGGACGAGGTCTTTAAAGACTCTGAAGGGCTTTCCTTGGTTTTGTGCTCACACCACAGGGACGATGGGACAGCTCCAGTTTAGCTCACAGTGTTTTACCCTCTGCATCTCCTGCAGCTGTTGCAGTGTCACAGCAAAAAGGAGAGCAGGAGAATCTGCTGCACAACAAAACACTGCTTGCTTTAACGTTTTACAAGGCATTGAAAAAATATTCTTAATAATGACAGATGCTGTGAATAACAGCAATAAAGACATAAATACATTTTACCTGCTATAATCTTCAAATTGTCAATAAGTACTATATAATGCAACAGTTCATCATCATGTGCAGAAGATAATAACACAGAGTTAGATAAATATCTGTGGAGATGAAATGGTCATAAAGGTCTGTGTGAGTGTAATTGCCACACTTTTGTTCCCTACCTGTTTTCCAAGAGTGGCACTGCACTAAATCTCTAGGAAATTGGCAGCACTGTTAATAACTGCAGGATGCTTTGTGCTCACTGAAATGACTGGATCTGTCATGGAAATATGTGTTTTACAAACTGGAAAGGAATAATAGCAGAGGCACAGTTAGAAGCTGAGAATGGAGTGTTTCAGAATTCAGGGAAAAGTGAACATGCTGATTTAGCTTGGTTTTCCATATTGCCCTTAAACCAAAAGATTAAATCTTAACAGAATAAATCTCACATTTATTAGAACTATATGGGCAGATTTACTCTCCTGTTGTTGTGTTTGTATTTGTATCTCTTATCTGCAGGTTGGTGCATTTTGGATGGCTTTTCATACTTGTCTGTGCTACATAAACGTGATCACTGTTTCAAAACAAAGAGGATAGCCTAAAAAACTTTGCACCATTATCCCTTAAAAAAAGAAAATTGTGGGGGAAAATGTAGGAGCATGTACTAAGTTCATCTGTTAAGCAGGCTGTCTTCTGTTTAATATTTTGTGAAATTGCTTCCATTAATTCTACAGGTGACAGCCATATTATCCTATCCCAACCCAAATAATTATGGTACATATTAAAGTTCAGTGGATATTATAATACGAATCTCCCCAGACAGGCAGAAAGCAATGTAAATTAAACAAGAAACATAACTAGGGCTTAGCAGCTCATTTTGTAATTTAATTGAACAATGTATTTGGTTGTTAATGGTGCTATGGACACATTAGATTGATATGTTGCAAAGGAAAGATGTTTAAGTAGAAAGCTAATTCCTGCTGTGATTATTCTCATGTTCCAGAGGAGTCATTATTAGTATTCTTTGTATAAAATTCATTAGCGGAGCTGCTTGATCTCCAAATAAATAAGTTGGTTAAATTGTTAGTAGAAAAAGGCTAATTATGTAAATGGATTAGGTCGTCAATATTTCATTTCCAGATGCTTTTCTCCCTGCTAGGTAATGCTTCATCTTCTATAAATACAGAATGATACAGTGCACTATTGACTGAGAATTCACCCCGTGGAGCTCGGAGCTCTCGTGCTCACCCAGGGTCTGTGCAGCAACGGGGACGTGAGGAGCTTCATTGTTCCTCTTGCATTTCATTTGCTGGGAGTGCTCCAGCCCCACTGTTCCCATTCTTTGCTGCCTCTTTCCTTTGCAGCTGAACCCCCTGAGAGCAGCAGGGCTCTCTCTCTCTGCTGCCTCTCCAGACTCTTTCCCTCTTTGTCCCAAACTCCTCTCACTTTGGGTCTGGGATGAACTCCTCAACTCGGATTTGCAACCAGCGGCTGCGTTGTTGCCTGCTGGAATTAAATCACCGGCCGGGCCCTTTGCTGTGTTCATTTATTTTTAGTAAAACGTGATAATCTGAAGCTGCAAAAGTAATGCCCTTCTTATATACTGCCTGTGTTCACTGCAGTTTTGCCTGGCTTGCATCACACATTAATCTTTTATTACTGATCATTATATTAACTCTCACCTGCCAGCTGTGAAATGACCTGCAGAAAGACATTTAACAATTGCCTCCATCCACTGAGTTTACAGTATACACTTTAATCAATGCTCAGGCTTAAATTAATGCTGATAGGCAATTTCCAATGCCTGGCATCCATGTGATAAGGGAATTGGGCTTTTCTGGGCTTCTTTTTCTGTTTTTATTAACTGAAAAGGCCTATCTGTATTTCACGGTGGATCATGTAAACTGTGGTACTGACTCATTGCAGACTTTTGAAACCACTGAATTATGTCAAGCACAGAATCGGTTGCTTTCTTCAGGACCTTAGCTGAGCTTTTCCAAGTAGGAAATAATCTGAACTCTTAAATTGGTTGTGTAGGACAAGGAAACAGACTTTTTGGCAGATCTCAGAACGTATCCAAGTAGGGAGATATTTTTAACAGTGCATGGAAGGTGCAATTTAAAACAATCTGTGTGAAGTGTTTGCAGGCTCCAATTTTATGTGCATCAAATATTAAAAATGTTGGCAATTTTTAAGAAGATTCTCCACTAAGGAGCATGAAAATGGTTTTTATTGAGATTTTATACTACTGAGCTACCCTGGAGTAGGAGAAGAAAAGCAAATTTAAACTTTTAGTTACTCAGAACACGCAAAACACAAAGGGGTTTCTCTTCTCCTTGTTGGTATAAAACTGGTGCAATGACAGCAAAGAGGGCAAGTAAAACATAAAACATTGGAGAACATTTTGCTCAGTATTGCTAAATACACTTCCCCTTTTAACTCTTCTCATCACTGAGAGGGCCATATGCTTTCAAGGGAATTGCACAGTCCTGTGATAAAGAGATCAAACAGCTGAGGGGTTTTATAATAAAATATTTTATTGCCTATCAATTTCTTACCATTGATGAACACAAATGTCAAGGTCCAGGAAAGAAGAATGCATTTTGTGAATGAAGGCAATATGAACTAATGCAAATTTAGCAGGATATAATTGGGCATGGATGAATGCAGTTTCTCTTAGCAGCAATTTGCATGCCCAAGGTGATATCGCTCCTGTGATACCATCAGCTCAGTGTGTTACTGAAATAAATGAGCAATGATTGCTGTGCTTGGTATGGAATTCATTAGCAAAGAGGCTGCTGTGCAGAAGCAGTGTCCTGCTGAGGATGTGGCTGTGATGTCCCTGTCCCCATGCAGGTGTCAGGAGGAGTGTCCCATCGGCACCTACGGCTTCCAGTGCACGCAGACCTGCGACTGCCAGAACGGGGCCAAGTGCTACCACGTCAACGGGGCCTGCATCTGTGAGCCTGGCTTCAAAGGCATCCACTGCCAGGAGAGGATGTGTCCTGAAGGCTTCTATGGCCTCAAATGCAACAAGAGATGCCCTTGCAATATTACCAACACCCTCAGGTACGTACAGCACGGAACGTTCTAGTGCGGGGATGGGTCCAAGAAAAGCACTGGGGAAAAAAATCACTGAACTACACCTATTGTCCTTTTCTCTGTGGTTTTAAGTACAAACTCAGAGAGTTTCTCTGGTTTGCAAACTTTTGATTTAAATAAGCTCAGGTTTGGAACCATAAGCCTCAGTCCAGCCAGATACTAAGCATGGATCTGTTAACAGTTCTGGTAACACCTGACACAGCCTGACATACAGTTTTATCCTGTAAATCTCCTAGGTGTAAGAACCACCAGGTGATGCTCATATGTGTGGATAATAACCCACTAAAGTTTAAAAAATAGATACCCATTTACTCAAATCCATGAGTTTCCCTCCTTTTTTATGACATGGGTTTGCTTGTTAGATCTATAGACAGCAAGGGGACTTTCAACATGAAACTTAATTTGCTTCAGCTGATGTCTCATGGCAAATTACCTTGTTGGAAACACTTGAGGCAGATGTATAAATAGACTGAAATCAATATCCCTGAGTCAGTCTGTGGAACTGTAACATGGTTGACATTGTCAAAATAGACTCCTCATGTGAGCTTATTTTTGCTCTTCATTCTCTTTGTGTATGAGGAAAATATTCAGGAAAATAAATACCAGGGAATTATACCTACAATAGAATGAGCCTCACTTAAAAGGTCAGGGTTTGATGTTTTATTCCCTTTTTTGCTTTTTTAAAGATCTGATTCTTGAGGTTCTCTTTATTATGAGACAGAGCCACAAACAGACTTGAGCACTTTGAATTTACTTTCCTTTTGCAGGCTTGAATAAGTTTTCCAAGCATTGAAAAGAAGGAAGAATTTAAGACTCTTCCCTATTATCCTCTTTGTTACCTTAAGTAACTCATTGCCTTGTTTACTGACTGCTGGAATTGCTGTTTGAGAATCCTCACTCCCTGTCTTGCAGTGAAGGGAGCATGGACAGCCCAGACCCCTGGCCTGAGCTGTCTGATGTTCTGGAGCCACATTTCCTCACCTGCACAATGCTGAGCCCCCCAGCTCCCCCCTGGATTCCCTCCTTTTGCTGCTCATCCCTGTTCAGCAGGCAGAGCCAATTTAGGGTTGTGTAGGCTTCAGGGGGAGATGGAGATAATTGATGCCCAGGCAAAAATGCCCTTGATACAGACATCCTTCAATTTGGAAGCAGACAGGTGAGGACCTGACTGTCCTGCTGATGCTGACAAGCCCACCTTGCCATCTTGCTGCTGCTAAAATATAAGCACACTCACTTATGTATGCAAGAAATGGCACCTCATTTGTGTGCACACACAGACACATACACACAAACACTTCAGGCAAATCTGTCTGTGCACTTGAGATAGACCCTATTTGTCTCAGTCTTGGAGATAAACAGGTGATTTTCCTGTGAATTCAGCTGTGAGCGCTGAGGCTTTGCTTAACTGAAAGTCAGAGCTCACAATGGATTATTTAAAAACTTGTAATTGTGGTGATGCAAGTCCTGTGCAGCAAGAGAGCTCCAGCACAACTGGCTTTGACAGCCAGGATCCAAAGGGTTTGAGGCTCCCAGGGAGCTCTGTACAAGAGTCTCCCATCGCTTCTGATTATGTTGTGTATCATGAAATCATTGCAAAAATACCATCCCTGAGGCATGAGCTGCACATTATACACAAAAGGTTAATGCTGTGTTGTTCTGAGGATGGGGGATGCCTCAGGAATTACAGCAGAGTGAGCTGAAGGATAAATTCCTACGTGTCACATCACTGCAGCACCTTGGTAAATCCAGGCTGAGTTGCTCCTCAGTGTAAACTGTTCTTCAGGTGTACAGGAGGGTGAGAATATGCTGGTGGTCAGCAGCTGACACTTGTGTCTTCACCCCTCCTGAGCCTGCAGAAACCTGTTTGTTTCCATAAAGGTAGAAATAGAGTGGAAGGACTGCAGGCCACAGGCAAGGCTGAGCTTGGCTGCAGTTCTCAGCTCTGTGCTCAATTCATTAAGAATCTTCTAGGTGGGGTAAGACTGTGGGTGGAGGGTGAAAGAATTCACCCTGTGTCACTCAGAACTACCTGTGAGGTGCTCTGAGAGTTTGCCAGAGGATCTTTCCTGAAAGAACAGACTTGCACCTTCTAGAAAGGTCTCAGAGAGGTTTGAGAAAGCTCAGAAAGGGGGAGGATTGAATCTTCTCCCAGCTCTTTTCTGGGCATGTGGTCATTCCTACACAGCCTGTCTGTGCCTGGTTGCTGTCTGATGGGAACATTTCATTCCTTCCCTCCCAACACTGCTCCCTCAGCGTCCCTTGCAGCATCCTCTGCTGAGATGGTATCTCTGGTTCCTTAATAAATGAGTCTGGTCCCTCTGTTGATAAAATCTCCCTTTTTCCTACATCTTATCGCTGCTGTTATGGAACAAAGAGATATCAGCAAGCTGTAGATCAGTAAATGTTCTTTCATTCATCCATGGGATTTCAGCTCTCCACTTTTCCACCAGCTCTGCAGAGTGCTGTTAATTGCTGAGCCAAGGAGCGTCAGAGCTGATGGAAAATGACCTTTTCCAAAGGCACTCCATATTCTGAACAAATCTTTGTGCTGACTGTTTAACCAGTCCCATACAGTGCACTTCTCTTCCCACCCACCTCTTCCCATTCCTCCCTGAGTGGAAGGGAGGAATTTGTCCATATTGAGACTGGGCTCTTCCAAAGTGACTCATTTACCCACAGCCATCTATTTTCCCCAGGAGCAGTTTAAGCTGTTGGCTACTTGTGATCCCCAAGTGTGGAAGATAATTATTACACATTTGTAGAAGGTGAAGGAAATTCCTGTCCCTGGGTTTGTCTCATTTGATCTGGTTATTGGAGGGTTGACTGGAATGAAAAGTTCTGAGGGCTTTGAGGAGGAAATACACAATCAGCTTTTCCATTTTCATAGATCTATCTATTTTAATGTCTGAAGAGATCAGAGTGATCATCTAGTCTAATCTCCAGCATGGTAATGACTGAAGGACACCATGCAATAATTTCTGCATCAAAGCACACTGAAAGGCACTTTGTAGAGGACTTTGAACAACCCCCCAATTAGGTGATTTAGAATGTGGTGGTGACTTGGACTGTCCTTCCACAGGAAAGGGTACACCTGTAAAAAACTCCCCTCTGCAAAAAGTCCACGTTGAGACAGCCTACAGTGGCTGGAAGGGAATGATCCTGCCCTGTCCTTCTGTCAGGCAGGGAGGGAAATGAGCACTGGAATTGTCCTGGCCACCCCTCCTGAGCACTGGAGTGGAGCCAGCCTGGAGAGCCCTTGGTAATGCCTTGCCCAGGTCAGAGATGTGAGAAGGAAGGAAACCACTGGGACAAAGTCAAATGGGATGGGCAGATCTTCTCCAGAGGCTCCAGGTACTGCCTCAACAGCAGCAAGGGGGGAAGGACCAAACCCCACGGAGCTTCCATGGATTCTGCCTTGATCTGAGTCAATAATGGGCTGCACAAGGCTGGCTTTGGAGATGTGCTGGACTGAAGGGCAGCCCTGCAGCTCTCACTGGCCACTGCTTCAAGGCAAGAGGCATTTGAGTGAGGGAGACTGGATGTAGTGTGGACACCATAAAACAGAAAATCCTGTAAAATAAGGATTAGGCTGCTGATAACGAAAATGAGATGACTGGTGCTGCTGTATAAACAGAAAATCAGGAACTTCACTGGGAAAGTGTTGCTTTGGCTGAAAGATGTATGGAGAGCAAATTCAGAATTTGGAACAGACTGTGCTGTCTAAAACACTTCTAATTTGCCTTGAAAAATTTACCTGGTTTCCTCAGATGTCCTCAAAATTAGACGCTTAAAAAATTTAAAGGTCAAAAATGCCTTTATGCTTTTCAGCTCAGCTAATAAAATTTTTAAAAAATTTTATTAAAAATCTTTTATTGCTGTCAATGTGGCTCAAAAGCCAGGGATTGAGCAGTAGCTTTCAAAGTGCAGCAGGAGCCCTGGAACCCTTTCCTTGTCAAGCCTGATGTGTGTGTGGACAGCTCTGTTCCACCTCTGCTTGGCCTGGAGCCACAGGAACACTTGGCTGCCTGTGTTCACTCCTGGATTCTCCTCTGCTTCTTCCTGTGATGTAGGAGAGCTGAAGAAATAAAAGTTGTTAAGATTCAATGCAAACTACAAAGGATAACACTGCCAAAGTGTTTGAAGAGTGTGAGGTTCCCTTGCTGCTCCCAGCAGGGGTTGGAAAAGAGATGTTGGTGGGTTTGCCTTTGGGATCCTTTTGGAACCCTCCCATTCTCTCACCCATCCTTCAGTGTTCCTCCTGCAGAGGAATTGTTTGTGTTCATTCATTTCAGTTTATTGGGGGCTGCAGAATGCCTCACATGCACTGTGACCTCTGCTGGCAAAATGTTATGTGGACACATGGCCTGGGAAGGTGGACTCAGAGCAGGAGGGGAGGAGTTGTACAGATATTTATTAAAATTTCTAGCTGTGTTTCATATTCAAGCTTTATTCTGCCTCACATATTTCAGCTTCAGTCCAAATAGCATGTAATTCACTGGGCAGTCTGCATGCATGGATGTTTGATAGATGGGTGATAGATGAATTTCCTGGCTCTGTTCTATATCTAGGTACATCATTTGATCAGAATGTTGTTGTACAAAATTCCAGCAGAAGAGAAACCTTGCTAACACACACACACACATCCACACATCCACTATTCCTATGTCATGAGCTGCAGTATATTTAGTACATAACTCTGCTCACTTTAATTAGTGGAATAGTTCATACAAACCAGAGAGAAAAAAAGAATTAATAGAAAAACTTTCTATTATTCAGTGATATCAACTGCAGATCTTGAAAGGGTTTCCAAAGGAAAAAAGGCATCATTATAGAAATGGGAAAAATGAAGGCAGAAGAGTCAGGTGGCCAAGATTCCCTGGCAGGACTGGGAAGAGAACAGCTGCCTTGTGCAGTTTGGGAAAGCATCTAAATCTCAGCCCTCCTCGAGTTATTGCTGCATCAGGCACCTGGATTGCCAAACAAGTGCTTTGGAGTTAGGAGAAAAACAAAACCCTGATCTGCTCAGGCTGACAGCAAAATTCTCCTTCCTTCAGTGGGAAGATGACTTGGATGGAGGGACCCAAACATCTGCACAGCATTTTCCTGGCTCAGTCCCATGGAATGGGGCAAGGCTTTGGTGGGGTAGAATATGCCTTCAAAACTGGCCTTTGTTTTGGAGTCCGAGTTCCCTGTCTCCAGCAGATTCTTCTGGAAAGCCTGTTTGGTTTGGATTCTTGTTTTAGTGCATGTCAGGATGAGTTTTAGCCCTTAATACATAGCTTGTATCCCATGTAAAAAGCTGTCCATGCTGATGAAGGAGCCAACCTGAGTAAATATTCCGAGTGTAGTATTTTCTGCTGAATTGTCACAGACTGATTCAAACTGCCCTGGTCATACATTACCTGTGAAATATTTAATTTACCCACCAGATGCAGTTCTCATGGAAGCACATGATACATGTAGTAGCAGTGGAAAGAGAGAAACACAAAATTCATTTCAAAATCCTTCTTTAATGCTGAGCTTTCTGCTCCTATTAGGTAATGATTAATAGACACAGTGGGAAAACCTGAGCTTTTATTATTTTCATCTGAATGTTAAGAGGTGCTTTGTGGAAAACCATAATTTCAGGGACTGCTTTGTCATGGATGGTAGTTTGTTATGCTGATGAATTATTTTAATTAGTCAGTAAAACACTATTTATGATGAAACATTTGACAGTTAGAAAATTTGATCCTTTTTAGTTGCAACACTATATGACCAACCTCTCCTACCAGAAATTGCCTGAAACATAGTTGGAAATTACATTTTATGAGGTTACCTTGAAAATTAACATATCCAATATTAATTTTATAGATGTAAAGAAACGCAGTCATGTCTACAGTCTTAAACTGTAGCAATAAATAATCGTAAAGGAAAAGAAATTGTTTCTGGGATGCAAAAACACAAGAGACAGGCCCAGAGAGAGAGCCCACCTTACAGAAGTCTATTCTTCTTGTTCTGAGAGTAAAGAAAACAGGGTTTCTGGCAGTATTATTTCTCCTCTCTCTCACTGAGGGCTGAACAGTGCCATTAGTGTGCAGTGCCTTGGTGTAGAGGCCACAGAGCATGCTGAGTTCTCAGGGGCAGCCTCACACTCCCAGATGGCCTCAGGCAAAGTCCAGAAACTTCCATCCCTTCAAACCAGGAGTTAACACATCTCCAGCCTTCCTTCCCTTCCTCTCCAGCCTCAGCCCCAGCCTCCTGCCCTGAGGAAACCTCAAGGAGGAAAAATGCCCAATAGAGATTTGCCCAAACAGTTTAAAGCAGGAGGAACAGAGGGGTGAGTGTTCCACCTACAGATGCAGAAGGACTGGGCATTGTCCAGGCCTCTAGGCTTGATTCTCCTTTCTCCTTTTGTCTCCATGTGCTCTCACAACAGTGTGGGATTGACTGAACAGAAATGAAAGCTGGAGGATTAATGTTCATTATTCAGCAAAAAGGAACTTGATTCATTTCCCTCCATAGCTGTGACTTAGTCCCAGGGCTCCTGTTAACTCCTGTCCCAAGTAAAGCCCAAGGCTTCAGGTGTTGATCAGTTGTGCTCACTATGGCTGAATATTCCCTGCAAAGCTCTTCTTCCAAGGAGAGTTTTCCCTTCCAAAGCACTTTCATTTCTACCTGTGCCTGCAGGAAGGTTCTGCTGAGGTGGAACTCACTTTTAAAACACAAATGGCAGTGGGCTGGGCTGGGCTAGAATAGAGTAGAATAGAATAGAATAGAATAGAATAGAATAGAATAGAATAGAATAGAATAGAATAGAATAGAATAGAATAGAATAGAATAGAATAGAATAGAATAGGAACACTGTGCCCTTGAACTCAGGTCTATCTTCACAGCTCTCTTGATGGCATTCCTCCACCCTGAACATCTTTAGCTGGCTGCATTACACACATACCTGTCCTACAGCTTGTAAGGATTAATGGTGTGGTTGATGTCAGTAATCCAAATGACATTGATTTGAGAGTGGAAGAGCATAAACTTCAAGGTGTAAACTACCCAGAGCTGTGGCAGTTCCCAGATGTTTGGAATGCTGGGCTATTTAGCACCAGATTCACTTCCCAAATTATGCAGCTGCTCATATCCACCACCCTAAAGAGCTTCCAGGCTCGTCCTGTTCTCAGTGTGACACCTGAAACGTTCTGGGCTGTGTTTTTCCTTCCTGCCCACCTCTCATTAACATCTGTCTCTCCTCAGTTGCCATCCTCTGTCTGGGGAGTGCAGCTGCAGGGCTGGCTGGGCCGGGCTCTACTGCAACGAGACGTGTCCCGTGGGCTACTACGGCGAGGGCTGCGGGGAGCCCTGCCCCTGCCACAACGGGGCCGACTGTGACAGCATCACTGGCAGCTGCATCTGCGCCCCAGGCTTCATGGTGAGTGGGGCTGGGCCTGGGGAGGGCCTTCCTAGAGTGGCTGCAGAAATAAAAGAGGTTTTTCTTCTGATTTGAAATAATATTTGTGTAAAAGCAGCCAAATGCGGGTCATTTCCCCCATTCCGTGCTAAATCCACGTCGCTGTCTTTTGAGCAGCGTCAGCTGTGGCTGCTGGTTGTTTGGTTAACATCACTGTTCTGAGTTTATTGCTGTTATAAAGAGAAAGATATGATTTCCCAGAGTATATTCTAAGTCAAGACATAACAAAAAAGGTGTCAGATGATTGTCTGCCTGCAAGAGCAGAGAAAGAATTCTCATGGCCGTTCAGCATGTTCCTTGTCAGTCACACTGTGATTTTAATAGATGAAGATATTTTAAAGTGTTACAAATGATAGAGCAATTTATGTCTTTTCTGAGCCTGTGTGGCAGGTGTCTTTTACCTGAGTGTCAGAAAGAGCTTCAAGACATTCTGAGGTAAACAAGCATTGCATTTTATAGGTGAGATGTAAAATGGCTGAAGAAACCAGCCAAGATGAAAACATCAAAAATTCAGAGTTACCAATTGCCAGGCTGCAGCAGAAAGTACTGGGACATGGATCCCGGTGTTCAGTCCTGCTAAGGCTGAGCAGAATGGAATTCCTGCCTGTAAGTTCCCTGGTTATCTGTGTCTGAAGCTCCTCCCTTTCAGGAGCACACCATGGAGAAGTGCAGGCTGTGTTTAAGAAACAATACTTCCCAGAAGAAAAAAAAAACAAAGAGAGAATTCCACCAAACTTCACAAAAAGTTGGGTTTCTCTGTGCTTCATTGTACATGATCTGTCCCCACAGCCTATCTATGTTTTCTATACCATTATAACAATTATGAGTTATAATTACTGTGTTTACTAGAAACCAAGGGACAGGCTGCACAGCTGGGACAGACCCATAGTGGGGAGGTCCTGTATGAGATTGATGGGATGCCAAAGATTTTTTTGCCTCCCTTCCTTCTAATTCCACACCTGAGCTTGTGATCCCCAACTGGCATCTGCAGAACTGTGCAATTGGAGTTATGGCTTAAAGACATTTTTGTTCTCTGCCTCGTGTCAGCAGCTGAACCTGAAAGTTGGAGCTTCCACTGATTTCCAGGGTTTGTCTTAATGCCAGGTATGAACAGATTTATTTAGGTGTGAGGAGCTGGACTCAAAAGCATCTGTGCAAGATAATGGTATTTAGAGATGGGGGAAAAAACAAAAAGAAAAGGTCTTTGAGGTTTGATTCCCAACTCCACAAAGAGAAAACAAGAATTTATCTTCTCTCAGTAGTTGATACACAAGTGGAGGAAGGATGAAGGCAGCAGCCTGTTAGTAACCACTACAAAATAAAAAGATGCCAAGATCCTCCTTATTAGGAATGCTGTCCAAATTTGCAGCACAAAAGTATTTAGGGACCCTTTACTTTACACATTTTTAAAAAGCATACCTTGTCCAATATACATTGCCCCAAGGCAGCATTAGTGCAGGCAGAAAGCCTGGGAAGTTCCTATTGCATTGCTTCAAAATAATATTTAATCTCATAATAAAGAGCTTTCTTGCATTGACATTTAAACAGCTTGGTTATTGAGGATAGCTCTATAATCACTGAAGCATATTTAGGCATTAGTATCATTGCTCTCACATAATATACTATAATCTCTGGCAATTAGTCCATGAGGGGAAGTAAAGCCTTGAAATTGCTAATTTATTGCCTCTGAAGCATATTTGTCATTCGTGTGCATGCCAGATGAGCTGCAATGGTTCTTTCAAGTGCTGCAGAACACAGGGAGTGCAGAAAAGTTGCTGGGAACCTTTTCCTCCACCCCGGGGCGTTCTCCTGCCGGGATGCTCGGGGCAGGGAGGAGGGGAGCTGGCAAAGGCTGTGGGGCCACAACCAGGCTGGAAGTGCCTTATCCCAGTGACACACTCCAGGCCAGGCTTTCCCTTCAGGTATTCCTGCCTGGCTCTTGCTGAGGGAGCAGGGGAGCTTTGCCTGGAGGTGGAGCTTTGCCCTTGAGCTGGGCGAGTCCACGAGCGCCGGTCCCGAGCTCAGGATGTGTCCTCTGGCAGAGCTGGCAGGGGAGTGGTGCTAATGCAGAGCTGGGCACAGCTAATTATTCACAAAAGCCATCAATGAATCCCTCTTGCTTTTTTGAGTATGATGCTTGGCTGAGACAGCCACACAACAGGAATTTTGCCACATCATTGGAAAGAATAAAACCAGGAGCAATATCCTACATTTTACAGCAACGTTTGATCCACACATGATCCGAGGCAGAACAGTCTGAGAGGCTTCTCAGGAAGGGGAAAGGAAGAGAAAATGGTGGGAGATGGGATATAACTGCAGAATTTATCTGCAAAGGCAGAGAGGTTGGACCCACAGGACTTTGGGATTCCTGGCTGCCTGGACTGTGCAGTGCCCAAGGAAGGACAGTGTTTTCCTGACAAAGCACTCCTCCTGCCCACTCCTCCAGCACAGATGGTGGGTTTGTAACTCACCCTGCCTGTGTCAGGGCAGCTGGGCTGAGTTTCAGGATGATTCATCTGCTCTCGCAGCCAAAACAGGAACATTTTGTTGGGATGCAGAACAAGCCATTAAGAACACAAAGCATCTGGTCACCTTTATTAAATGTATTAAGTGAAAAGGCAGCCATCCCATACGCTGCCACGTACGTGAGCAGAGCATTTAATTTTTGGAAATTTAAGAACATTCAAGTTGTAAAATAAAAATGTATATAGTAGCTTGAAGAAAATACATTATTTATTAGCAGTGACACTTCCAAAAATTAAAATGCCAAAGCTAAATAGTGGTGAGCTTGCAGTTTAGGACAGAGTTTCAAAACATTTTCTGTCTTATTTTTTCTGTGAATGTTTTGGGTCAGACTCAAGAGCCAGATTTGCATATGTCTGGCTTAAAACCCAAATGATAATGCTGTAAAGTTTTGTTGGGTGTCAGGGTATTTGTGTGAGGTGCTGCTGTGACTCTGATCCCATGGGGGAAGGCTCTGTTTTACCTCTGCAGGTTCTGAACCACCGTGCAGAACTGGGTGTGGATTTGATTGGGGGATCCACAACCCAAAGCAGGCACACAGGGCAAGGAAAACAGGATAATAGTAGAGGAGACACAGTAAAACCCTCCCCCAAATCACAGACCTACTCCCCATTGCTCCACAGGCCTGTTGGGAATGCTTTGCTTCCTGCATCCCACTTGTAAAGGAGGATAAAGGCTGTATCAGTTTAACTCAGATGATTGCAGGGAATCATCATTACAAGCACGCCGAGAGGGCACTTCCCTCCAACTGGGACTTTTAACATATTTGAGGGTTTCCTCTTAGCACTGAAGTGATGAATTGCCAGAATGCTCTTCTGAAGAATGGTTTTGTAAAGCTGTTCAGCTGCCACCTCGTTTGTGACCAGAAGGAACCTGGCAAACACACACGGGGAGTGCACAGATCAGCCCTAAAAAGCACCAGGGGAGAGTCTTGACTGGTAGAAATTGGATCCTCCCTCCCACGTGGAAGTGGCCACTGCTTGCAATAAATTATCTGGATGCAATTATGGAGATGGTGAGAGGGATTATACTAACTTGTACCTCCCCCTCCTTCCAAATTCTGCTCCAACATGTTCTGCTATAAGTCCACTGAACCCAGGTGTGCAGGAGGGACCTAAAAGAAAGCGGGACTTGCCATGTCCTCTCTCTATTCTTTTTGTTTTGGTTCATTGAATTTTATTCCTGTAATTCAATAAACATGGTCCAGAAGGCCAGAAGATATGAATTAAATATGACAGGAGACCACAGGAATCCTGACCTTGTGTCTCACAAGGAAATCTTGAAAACAACCCCCTGCACATACCTATCAGCATTTTAGCTGCTGAAATCATTATAAATGCTATTGAGATACAACTTAGTTCACCTTCTCCATTGCACAGCTAATTGCAGCTTCCCTGAAAGCAGTGGCTATCTAGAGACCTCCTCCCGTGCTATGCCTTTGTTTCTTTATGGATGCTTTGTTTTCTCCTTTTGAAAAATGGGTTTAACTTGAAACACTTCCATTCTGTGTGTTGTGGCAAGGAGAGATGTACTTAAAACATTTCTCAGCCCAAGACACTCCGAGAAAACTTTTAACACTTCTCTGTGGAATGTGTGGTCAGCTTTTACTTCAGCGGGCACTTAGGTCTATATTTCACATCCAGATGACAGAACTTATATTACTTTAAAGAGTTCATCTATTTATGCTGCTATTTTTTGAAGACCTGTCTGCTTTTATTGAACCCTGTGTGCTGGCAAGCAGAGCAAGCACTTCATCACCAAAATGAAAGAATCCATTTTGACATTTCTCTATTTCTTCACTATATTGGTAGATCCCACACAAGCCAATCACATGCTGCACAGTATGGAAACTACAGCAGTGGTGATCTCTTCCTAGAAGAGTTTTCAGCTTTTGGAACAGCTCTTGGATTCCCTGAAGCTTTCCAAGATTTATCCCCAGTGCTGTGCATCTGTAGCTATTTGCATCTTCTGTTGGCATCGTATCAAAATTGCATTTTAAAAGCCCAATTAATGCCTTTCAAATATATCCTTATAGAGGTGCTTATGTGTATGGAGCTCTGGCTGGGCTCAGTGGGAATCCAGGCACTTAAGCCCTGAAACACGGGCTTCATTTGGGTCTGTAAGTCCATAATTTTGTCTGGCATGCCTGAATTTCTCAACATAATGCTTTCTGTACCACAGGGGTACAAATTGCTCCCAGGGCTTACATCAGAGTAGAACTTTACAACCTACCTGCACATTGAGGAAAAGTCAGCCCTTGTAGCACACAATGAACAGTCGCTCGAGCACTTAGTAAAAAGTATAAATTATAGTGTTCTAAAGCTATTCAAATGCACAGCAAATGCACACCAAATTTTGCAATGGATAATCTCTTGGTCAGTGCAAACACCCACACACAGACCAGTCTTAGCCTGCTCTGTGCCTACTCACTGAGTAAAATGACCAATTTACTGTTCCACAGAATGAGAAGGAGCATGATTATGGTCCTTTAGAGGTCATAAACACTTAGAGATCCAGCCTGTTGAGTATTCCAGCCATAAAGCTCTTCCTTCTGGCACCTACCATATCTCTTGTTCCTTGAAAAAAACATACAGGAGAGAAAAACAATCTTTATATTTATATTAAGAAAAGTGGAAGCCTGTTCTCCTGTCCTACACCTTTAAAATTCTCTCTGTTGTCTAAAAGAAAAAAAAACAGAATAAATAGAGAGAGGAGCACCTTATCTTATCTTCAATTGAATTTTCCCCGAAGGACCCAAGTCCCAGGTAGGTCTGGAGAAATTTGAAGCATCATTGCCTGTAGGTGTTTTCTAAACACACAAGGTACAAATCCATCAGAGTATTCCCTCTCTTCTACATATTAACTTTCATCTTTATTCTAAATGTATCATTCTTCACCACTTCACAAGGAAGCAGGGGAGAAAATGGATGAGACTTCTCTGTGTTACAAGCCCGTGGTTCGGTAGTAAAATTATTTTTTAAATTTCACAAAATTCTTAATATAAAAAATGAACGTAAGGCTGGAGATAGCAGATCTGGTTTGGGGGCTTTAACTCATTTAAATGATCCATTTCTCTTTGAGATAATTCCAAAAGTACTTCAGTGGAAGCTCATCGCAGAGCAACAGGGCACCTCATCAAAAGGTTTAAAAAGAAAAGAAGAGGGGAAAAAATCTTCAATAGAGCCTGTGTCCTTTTATCCTTGATTTACCGAGCATATCAGTTACCCCCCTTTGTTAAGAGCTCTTTTCATTTCTAGGTATAAAATAAATTCAACCATTTTATCAAGATGTTCTTGTTACCAGCCACCAGTATAAATTTTACTTGCTGTAGGTGGTGGAAAGGTTTTCTGGCACAGCAGTTGTCCAATTAACTGGAGTATCACAGGCAACAGGGATGGTTTGCAGGGTCTTGTTTCATGAATTACCCTGGTGCAGGGGGAAGATTCATTTTCTCCTCACTGGTTTCCCATTTGTGTCCATGACCCAACGTCTCAAACCCACGGAGAAGGAGCAGAGGCAGAGGGGATGAGGAGAGGCACCCTCCCTGTGCAGGTGGGTCTGAGCATGGCCTGCAGCTGGCAGGACATGAATTATTAATTAATAATAAAAGTAAAACAAGTTGTCTTAGAAGTTGTGGAGCTACAAGAGCCTTGTTTGCCACTGGTTTCTATCCTCAGTGCCCTGGCCTCTCCTGCCCTGCTGCAGTAATTCTGGTAGGTCTCCTTTGATGCTTTACCTGGCAAAGGACACTCAGGTGGGCTGAGGGACCTCACTAAATCCCCTGACTGCATAACCAGGTTCTGAGTACCATGGATCACATTCCCTAAAAAAGAAAAGGGTTTTTGACTGAGCAAAAGTTGAGTATTAAGTCAAGACATAGAAAAAATTAATGCCATTCTCACAGCCTTTGAACTCTTTCCTAGTTTGTTTTATTTTTTCATTTCTTTCGCCTCAGTTATCCAAAAGTTCTTAGCAGAGTTAATTTTAGGAAGTTTGGGAATATCCCACTGTAGCATTGACTAATTCCTCAGCTACCACTGAAGTAAAGAGACACAGACAGAGGAAAGGCCAAGCCAAGCAGGAGGATTGTCCTGGTGATCCCAGAACAGCTCCAGAGGGAAAGTCCCTGCTTGGATACAGGGGGCACTGAGATGCAGCTGAGGAGTCACCAAAAAGATCTGGCAGATTCAAAGTGTTCTGAGCAGGTTTGAGAGGCTCATTTTGTCAAAGCCAGCAAGAAGGAAATGCAGTCTCTTTGATAACAGATATCAGTGTCAGTTTTAGGTCTGGAGGTGATGTGAAAGGCAGAGATATGGGAAGTACAACTAAAATAACCTTAAAAATGGAAGATGGAGCTGTGCCCTGGGAAACCATGATGGAAGTAAAAATTTATATTCACCTGGTATTTAAAAATTGAATAAAGATAAAAATCAGTCAGTCACAACAACACAACCAGGCCCCCTACACTAAATGTGGCTGCACCCCAGGTCCCTCTCTCCTGGTTTTGGTTTTTGAGGAATGCACTCTCCTTTGAGTTTGCATTTTCTTGTTGTCTTCTAGATAAGGATAAGTCTGAAAGCTCGGCTGATTGTTTTTTAAAGCTTACAAATTACTTCACATTTGGATGTGGAACAAAAAGTGGATCTCAAGCAGGCAACAAAACCTCTCTGTTCCCTACAGCCTAAGAGTGAGCTGGGAAAACGTTTTTCCAATGAAGGAACTGACACTTTCCCATTGGACAGAAGTTTTCCTGTCACCTGGGCTGCAAGTTGGAAGGTCTGAGTTTACAAACAGAAATCAAAACATCCCACACACAATGTTTTGGTACGTTTTCCACATAGAGATGATCACAGATCATTTGCACTTGTCGAGACCGGATGAAAACTGCCTCTGAATCTCATCTTGATGTCCCTTTTCATTGATGACATCTGAATTTTCTTACCCACTTCTCAGTGCATACAAAAGAACATATTTGTGTGTATGCAGTGGCTGTGCTTTGATTTTTTGTGTCCATTGGGGCTGCTAACAGGCTATAAAATTTTTCATCCCAAAGCTACTCGTTGTGATCAGTACAGACTGAGAATGATCTTCCCTTGGCTGTGCAGTGTCCTGCATGGAATGACTTGGTCTCAGTCCAGCTCCCTGTGGATCAGCGTGTGCATCACAATCCCCATTTCCATCAGCAGCCACCAGCAAATTTGCTGGCACATTGAACCTTTTTACCATTTTCCCTTCACAAACCATTGCTTCGGGTCAAGCCTGGTGACGTGGCTGTGTGATCCATCTCAAGGTCCCTGTAGGGCTTTTTCTGGGGACAAAGAGCACAGGTGCTGAGAGCTTTTGGAGCAGCCCCCCTGGTGAGCACTGAGCCACCCAGCTTGTCCTGCACCTTTCCCAAATGGCAGGTGAAGTTGGAAAATGAGTCCAGCTGTGGAGTGTCAGTGCCACACGTCATTCAGGGAACAATGGACATCACCTCAGTGCAATGGAGCTGGATGTGGGCTGAGCCAGGATTGCAGTAATAACTCACAAAGGGATTCTTCTGGCTCTGCTGAATTATAGGAGGAGATAATCTCCATTCCAGTTCCAACAGGGAAGATCATAATGGGGAGGCCACCTGTGTATTCCAGGCTTTCAGACCAAGGCGCTCCCCTATTGATTTTGATATCAGTGTTTTATATCAGCTTTATAGAGGTTTTTATATCAGTGCTGTCAGTCAGGCCTGGTGCTGTTCTCCCCCCAAGCTCCTCTGGACCAATTAGGGGTTTCTGCAGGAGCCTGTGTTTTCCCAAAGCCTGCAGTGCCCCTGTCAGCACCCGGCTGCAGGAGTAGGAACAAAGGCTCTGCTCCCACCTCAGGGCATTTGGTGGATGCTTTAGAGCAGGTGAACTATTGTACCTCAGTGTTTAACAGGGTCACTGAATGCACAGGACACAGTGGCTCCCGCTCAGCTGGGCAAACTGCAGCCCTTTCTTTGAATTCAGTGGGACTTTTCAGAGCCTTTTATGAGCTATTCCATTTCATTTTTCTCTGCTCACTCTCTTGTCAATGCACAAGCTCCAGAAATTGTCTGTGACAGCTCAAATTCTACTTTGCCAGCCCAAGTTTACCTGAGCACAACTGCTGCCTTCAGTGGGATTGTCCCAGATATACAAGAGGGGGCTTTCAGTGTCTTCCTCTACTAATGAGAACTTATTCACTCACACATGGAGTTTATAATTTGATAAGAACTCTGAGTGAATCCAAGGTCTTCTCTTTCTTCTTGTATTTACTTTTACTGGGCTCTGCTGCAATTTTATTTACCCGAATAACTCCAAAGTTTTTGTAAGTGGGTCCAAAGGAACCAACTTGATACAGAAAGCCTGAAAGCCTCTGCCTTTGTTGCTAGTTGACATATTTCATGTGTTTTATCCTTAATTGGCAATGTGGCTATGTCAAATTGCATTTCCCTTCCTGTAGCCTCATTCAGAACCAGTGGAGCTCAATATTTTGCTCAGACTGAGTTATTTGATCTGAATTTTGCAGAGGGATGAACTGCTTGCCATTAGCAGTGCCTCCTTTCATCTATTAGGCTTCCAAGTATATATATCTTTATCCACACTATCTGTGGTTTTGTGCATGAAAGTTTTGGTGGCTGACTCTCTTGGTAGTTCAAATTGAAACTGACTTCATTAAAAGCTCCTAAGGACAGGATTTAAGTCACAGGGCAGTTTTGCATTTTATTTTCTGTGCAGCTGTACCGTCAAAGACTTTGTCTTTCACCATCAGACGTATAAATGAAAAACCCTGATTTTGTTTTCTTATGCCAAAAAGCAGCTGAAAAATTATCAGCTCTCAAACTTTTTTTGCCATAGGATTTTTTTGATTTAGGAATATCTGTAAGAGTTTGAAGGGGATATCTCTTATCTGCCTCTTTATGCTGCCCTGGTTATTTACCAGCCTTTCAGAATTACATCACAAAACCCATTGGCTTAGAGTTGACATCTTCTCTTTTTTAGATGCTGTTTTTTTGCTTTGATTCTCTCATCTGTGGATCCTGCAGCTCAGCACCAAGGTCCACCACAGCTATTTGCAGCATCAGCCCTGTTGTTCCTTGTGTTTTCCATCCACATTGTATTTCCATGGCTCCAGTGCTCATAGCAAGGGGCCAGTTGGGAATTGCTGCTGTTTCCAGCACTTTTAGCTCCTCCTGGACTCAGTCCTTTGGGGTGTTGGATGAGTTCAGGTGTGCACTGATGGGCTGGTTTGAGGCTTGGACCTTGTCCTAAATTGCACAATACAGCTGTGGAAGAAGTCTAAAAGACAGTGTGCAAATAATGCAAAACTATTGGGATTGTCAAGGCAATAGCAAATTTTGGGAAAGATTCCTGTTCCTGAATGACTGGCTATGTTGAAATTCAGAGTTTAACAATGCAGAGTAATAGATGATAGGAAAATAATGTTAAGTAAATACACAAAAGATGAGTTCTAATTTAATTCCTGCTATTCAGGGAGAGAGGGAGAGAGATCAGGCAATCACTGTGGGTAGTTTTCTGAAAAACTCAACCCCTCAATGAGCCTGAAAAACTCAAACGAATCCAGAGCGCCTGACAGAACAGTTAGAATGATCAGGACGAGAATAAAATAGGATGGAAAAGCCATTTTTTTGGTATTGTGTAAATCCATAATATATCCAATTCTCAAATTACTGCACACAGCTTGGCTGATTCCTGCTTACAAAGGATAGAATGGAAATGGTGACAAAGATCATCTTTTCTATGGAATGATTTCTATAGAGAGTCACTCGATAAGAGGGAACTGGGCTCTGAAAACAGATGGCTGAGGAGGGAGACGATAGAGATCTGTGGAACTGGGGATGGTGCACGGAACACGAACAAGGAATGGTTATTTACTATTTCTAATAACACAGGAACAGGGGCCAACCAATTAAATGATTGCACAGCAGGTTAAAAACAAAGAGAGTGCTTTTCACAGAATGCGTAATTAAGTTGTGAAATGGCTCCCATAAAATGGGAATAACAGTGGGATGATTTTGCTTAGAGAAGGGGTCACCGAGGGTAGGGATGTGAGAGGTCTCTCACTCCATGGGGGAAGGGGAACAAGGAATGCATTCTTGCTACTTATCACAGTATAAGAAGTTTCCCAATTAAAAATCAGGCAGTGGGTTTGAAGCAAGCAGATAAAGATGTTTCTTCCCCTTTGTATTTATAATTAAACTGTGGATCTTCTTGCCAGAAAACATCATAGAGGCTGAAGGTATAAATGATGCCTTTTATTTCCTGTTTTAGCTGATGTCCTTTTTGTAGAACTGTTCAGACTTGACAGTCAGAACCCACATTTATTATTGCAAAGAAGTCAGGAGGTCACAGCTGTTTTACAAGGTGGATCTTGGACTGTGGCACTCAGGCTGTGTGGATAGAGCTGAAACCATCTCAAATTTCCAAGCAGAGGCATTTCCATGAAAGAGCTGGGGCAGAATTGACAGGCAGCTCTGGGCTCCCACTCTGAAGGTCACTGCCTGGCACTGAAATGCTAATCTGTATTTCCAAATGGCTCCTGTTAGCCACTGCTCTGCCCAAATCTGGGGATGGAAATGATGGGACTGCACACAGTGTGTCAAAAGCTTTCCTTTGCCACAGTGCTAACCCCGACTTCGATGCCTTCATTTAAAAAAGGAAAAAAAAAACCCAACTTTTTTTTTTAATCTTTACTGGTATATTCAAGGACTCTGGTTTGGTATTTTGACATTTAGCCACCGTCCATCCCCAGTTTGGACACGAGCAGCTTGTTGGGCACATCAGGGACAGCACGTGTGCCAGAGATGTACTTCTCAGGGATGTAAATAATTCCCACTAACTTGAAATAATGCACAGGACAACTGGGCCTTTTTACCTTTGAGGATATTTAATTGTGATCTGATGTGTTTTGGAGCATCTTAAAACAGCAGCTGATCAAAGCTGGTTATAGTGACAGCAAAGAGCCCCACAGATATTTGACTCTTTGCAGCATCCCTGGAGTTAACTTTGAAATATTCTGAGAGTTTGCTCCCTGCCTCACCTGTATAAATCTGCAGTGGCCTAATTCCAGGTTTAAATTCCAGGTTTAAATTGCTTTAACTCAAGAGAACTTGGTTTCCCAGCTGGCCCCACACTGGACATGAGAAATCCCTCTGGTACAGCCATGATTTACCTGCCTTGCTAATCTACCTGCTTTACCCAGTCTAAATCCAATCCCCTGGTTTTGGAGAGGTCCCTCCTGGGTAAATGTATTTTGTGATATTCTATTAGGTGAAAAATGCTGACTGCATAAAAAAATATTCTTGTTCAGAGGTTGATGATCGTTTGTACTCTCCACACTACTTTCCTTCTGAATACATTTAATTATATGATGCTGTATTCATTGCCTTGCTGACACTAAAGGGCTCTGCAGTTAAGCCTAAATACTAAACCAGGCAGATATTCAAGTGTTGTAAAGTCAGTCTAGATTTTTTTTGCCAGCAAGTGCTGCCCTAATTTACGGGAAGCAGGAGGGAAGGTGTGATCTCTTGCCTGCTTTCTTTATTGAATTCTCTTTCCTTTTTTAATAACCGTGTTTAGGTAACTGGTACTGTAGGAATAGATTTTTTTAATTGCAGATAACTGACTGGTATTGGGCATACTTTTAGTGCAAACTAGAAAACTGTTCCCTGGTGGTGAGGGGGATTATAATGCTTGCTGACAGAAATCCAGCTCAGGTTTGCTGAGTTTTAGTATGCAAAATCCAATTTTTTTTTTAATGAAGGTTTTATTTGTGTTTGTTTTCACTGGATTTCATGGCGGGGAAAAAACCCTCCCAAAGCTAGGATTTGCTGCTTTTATTCATCAGTTTTATTGTGCCAGGGCATTGTTCCTTTTGGCTGTATGGAGCATGTTGGAGCTAAGCTGCTGGAGGGCAGGACAGTGGTGAGATCCTGAGCACCCTCCAGTGGAAAAGATGAATTTCCAGTGGAGTCCCAGTGTGAGAGGACCCTGAGCCAACAGGCAGTGCCTGACTCCTGAGATGCACAGATCCTTGCATCCTCCACAAAAAATCCCTCTCAGCTGGGATTTGCTGGGCTGGAAACCATGAGCCCTGTCCAGTTAATTCCAGTTTTCCACATGTACAGTGTCCAGACTGGGGGGCTGCACCAGTTCTCCCATCTTGATAGGTTCAAATTATTCCCCAGGCAGCTAAATCCTATCCAAAGGCTCTCCTAAGTTGTGACAAAGGATTCCCAAGGTGCCTGGGCAGTGGGGTGGGAAAGATCCCTTCTAGGAGGATGGATGGATAATCATTGCTCTGAAACCCCTTGTAGCTCTGGGACCATAGGCTGAGTACACTCTTTTTTTATTTTTTTGAAGAAAAGCAACCCAAATGCACTGTTAATGTATCTCAAGTCAATGCTGAGGATGTGCAGTGGGAAACAGAACAAGCCAGGGATTGAGAGGTTCTGGGGACCAAGAGGCCAGAAATTAGAACATGGTCCTGGTTCTTCTGTGGCCTTAATGAGGGAGTAATGTGAGCTATGCCAGTAACAGATCACACCAAATATATTGGGGTTTATAAAACAGGAGTCCATGAAATTCCACCAGATTTTGTACAGTTTGGAAAATAACAACCACAGTTACTTTGTGGTAACTTTTACTCCCCTCTCATAGCTTAGAGCTTTGCTAGCAAAGACTATGTTCAGTAAAGCAAAATTAAATTGTATCTAATAAAGTACTGTAGACACTTAAAATTGACATTATTTATAATATTTTGCTTGCTCTCTTTTTATACCAAATGAAGTTTCCATTTTGTTAGTGTGCATGTTCTGCTGAATACTTCTGATCCATCATCAAATTTAAGAATTAGTATCAGGCTGAGTAATTCCGAACTTGGCATTTACTGTGAAATTTACTGTATGAATTAGCATATTAGCACAAATTCTGAGGTGAAATAAAATGCTGACATCCATTTGTAAAGGTTTGTAAATCCTTGTAAGGTTATAGGAAGCAAAGGGGAAGTTCTGCTGGTTCCCAAAGGGATCTGTGCCTGGCAGGTCCGTGTTTTGCTCAGAGAACTGCAGTGTCACCGGGGTGCAGACTGGGGGAAGCTTTGCAGATGGATCTTGGAGGGGTTGAGGATTTCATGAAAGACTCTGGCATTCAGGCTGCCACTGGTTCTGTCTTTGGATGAGTCATGAGCTGTAAAGTCACTTTCTTTAAGTGTGAGAAAACCCTTTCCCATCCTTTCCTCCTTCCCCTGCCTTTCCCATGAAAAGGGCACAGGGAAAAGGAGACTGAACGAGGTCATTGGTGCTCTCATTTTGTCCTTTTGGATGTGTACCAGACCCCAGCACACATCGTGTTACAGGGGGGTAAAGGAAACTTCTGTCAGTGCTCAGTCACTGCCATCACCTGCACACGGAACACTTGGCACAGGAGCCTTCCCCAAGCTTTTTACTGCATTTTATCATTAGCACCAATAATAGCCTCTGCAGGGAGTAATTAGTAACACCCAGAGGGGAAAGGAATTCTGCCAGAGGACATCATTATGACTGGAAAACTAAAGATGCTGTGTAGTAAGGTCGTGAATAAATTGTTTGAGTCCGGGGTGGAGGACAAGGCCGGTGCAAGTACAAAGTTTCCCCCTGCTGCTGAGCCCTGATGAAGAGCACAGTAATTTCCACGGAACACCATTAAGGAAATTAGTTTGTTCTGACAGTTTGTGTTGCTGGATACCATATGTTTACCTTGAGGGAATGTTTGCAGAGAACTACTTTGGGTTAATTGTAAATGTCACAATTAAATAAGTAAATATACAGAAGTGTATCTGTGATCTGCATCAGTGCACAGACACCGCGTCCCAGCACACGCGTGTCCCACGTGCTGTTTGTACACGGAAATATTCGTTTGTAGGTGCTAAATCCATAGTGATCAGCTTATCTGGACACACAGGCCTCAGGTACAAACAGCAGCAGCATTTTGCCTCCCTGATCTGTGGATCAGCACACACAGGAGGCTCTGCACCGTGCCCTTCTTTCCACTCAGTGCTCTGGGCACCGAGCGTGGAGCATCCCTGGGCTGCTGCCAGGAGCTGCTCCTCTGATCCACCTGCACTGCCAGGTGAGGAGGGGGCGAGGGAGGGGAGCAGATGCTGTTAGAAATCTCTGATTAGCTGGAGTCCCACTGCAGATTACCAAAGGTTCCAATATTTTGCCTTTCAGTGCTGTCAGTCACCCCCAGTAACCTGTGGGAGTTGAGGAATTTCAGCACCTCAGCAGATTAAACCTCAAGAGCAAAGCTGTCACCCAGGTCTTTGTCATGCAAACTTGAGGCCAGGTTCAATAACATCCTGTTCCTCTTCTGCATTGCAGAAGCCTTGAAAAAATTGATTTTCTGTTTTGCCACTGAGTTCAGTGGAACCAGACTTGAGCGCTCCAAGGGAATTGTATTCCTGTAGATTGTAGCTACTTCTGAAATCCTTAATTTCACATCCTTAAATAGCAAACTTTGTGACAGACTAGGTGTGGGTGCAAACTTTGGTGGATGTTGTTGACCACTGCTGGTTTATTAACTTCCTTTATGGTCTGGGATACCCTTTCATTTTCCCCTTTCAAAATGCATTTCACAGACTTGAAGTCCTGATAGAAAATGCACAGGAATAAATACAAATTTGTGTATTGATCACCAGAAAAGGATTTTTAAGGGAGTTGATCACTGCTTATAGCAGGAATGCATTTTTAAAAGAAACAAGTAATGTAACCTGTTAGGGTAACATTAATCCAGGGAAAACACTTTTTGAAGCAGTCAGAGCTTGTTAACACAGCCAACACCTAAGGCAGCTCTGTGTCTTTAAGCTCTGCTAATATTGAACAATAATAATTTTGGTGGAGGAAAATCGTCCCCTCTCCCTGAACAGAAACAAGACATATTATTGACTGCCATCCAGAAAGATGGATGCTGTGGCCCTCAGAGTCTATTAATATTTGATGCTGATGGATGTGAGCTGGCAGCCCGAGTTATTAATGGAGTTTGGTTCCTTGGACCTCACCCTCAATCCATGGGGGAGAATTAAGCATAACAAGAGCTGGATGCCCAAAGCTCTCAGGGTGCTGGGAAGGGCTGTCAGTCCCAGCAAAAATGGGTGTTCCTGAAGTACTTACAGGCAGGGAAAGTCATAGGTGAGGCTGCTTAGGTCACTGCCTCCATGAATTCTGATTGAAAGGGGATTTTTAGGGTCTCAGGAGTTGTAGATTCCCTCCTCTGTCTTTGCCATGTTGGGGTGCTCCCATCAGGTCTGGATTTCAGACAGGAAGAGGCTCAGTGGTGTTAATTTCTGAGCAGGGCTGAGGTGAGGGACACCCCATCCTTGCTGGCTCTGAGTGGCCTCTCCCAGCCTGGGGGCTCTGGGATGCAGAGCAGAGAGCAGGAATGTGCTGCTCTACACAGAGCAGGGCATTTCCCACAGCTGGCCCTGAGCCCACCCTCCCTAAGGAGAGTTTTAACATTGCTAAAGTCAAATTTGACCCCTGAAATTAGAAATAATCCAGTGGATAGATTTGGGGGTATATTTTGATAAGCTGGCCCTTCTAAGTGAAAATATTGAAAATGAAACACCTTTGAAAGGTTGTGATATCCATATGGGTCATTCTGATTTGGAACATGGAGATGGAAAATACCAAGTTATTTATAGCCCAATTTCTTAATATAGCTTTAACATTTCCAGGGGTGTATGTTTGATTGAATTAGCTACTCCTTCCTAGCATGGATAGCACATCCAGGCATTGCACTATCCTCGTTAACCTCCCAATCTTAATAGGAAAAAAAAAAACGAATAATCAACATAAGGAGCACAGCTGTTGATTAATTTTACTAAATAGGATAGAAATATAAAGTACCATATTGCAAGAGTGAAGATTCAATACACACAATCTGAAATCAGTTTATTAGAATATATAACTCATTAACAGCTGGATGCATACAACTGCAGCATTATCCACTCAGGCAGGTGGTGAGAGGGAGGTGGAATTTACATATCTTTGACAGTACCTGAATGCATTTCATTTCAGAGGTCATTCTCCCAAATCAAGTTCAAAATGTTAATAACAAGGTGTGCATTTATAATTAATAAAATCTTAGAGCCAGTGCTATAGTTCAAGTGCATTTTCCTCTTATGTAATTAAGAAGTTAAGTGTATTTGGCAGTTGTCACTCAGAGAGCTCTGAAGGTCTTGCTTGTCAAACCTGGGGATAGAAATCTCATTAAACCAGGTAATTTTTTTCAGTTAAGGTTTGTTTGCAAAGTACGTGGTTGGATGGTGGGCAGCCAGAATGCCCAGCTCTGTCAGTCCATAAAGCCAAGCACATTAAAGTAAATGCCAAAACTCAAAGGCTTGGAATAAACAGCCTGATGTTCATCTTGTGAGAATCACAGAATCTTTAAGGTTGGGAAAAGCCTCCAAGACCACCAAGTGCAGCCATCAGCCAGCACCACCGCTGTGTTCACCACTGAATCATGTCCTCAAGTGACACTTCCACACGTTTTTTAAAGATTTCTGGAATGGCGATTCCACCAGCCTGTTCCAATGGTGGACAGTCGTGTCTGTGAAGAAATTTTCCCTAATATCCAATCTAAACCTCCCTTGGTGCAACTTGAGGCCATTTCCTCACCTTATTGTCCTGTCACTTGTTACCTGAGAGAAGAGATTGGGACCCACCTCACTACAACCCTTTTTCAGGGAGTTGCATCTCTTTTCTTTGGGATAATCCCAAGTGATTACAGAAAACCAGGGAATCCACTCCAGTTGTGGCTGGCCAGGGAGCACTGCCCCCTAACAGGAGCTGCTCTGTGGTCACAGAACATCAGCTGAGGCACTGGAAATCCTCCTGCTGCCTCCAGCCCCGGCCCAGGTGGTGTTTGTGGTGTTTCAGGGGGGTCAGGATGTGGGGATGTGGTTTTGGAGTGATTGGTGGTTGGAATGGATGATCTTGAAGGTCTCTCCTAACCCTGACGATTCCGTGGTTCTGTGCTTGGTTAATGTGATTCCCAAAGGGGAATTTTAGCTCCACATCACTCTGCTCCCCTTTCCTTTTCAAAGGAATTTTCTTTTCCTCCTGGATCACTAGTTCAAATCCAGATAAGGTCAGTTGTCATAGAAATTATTAGCAGTACCAGCAGTTCTGTGTAGTACATGAAATGAGTTGGGAGTTTCATTCACACAGGATAAGGGTTCCTAAGTGGCACTAATTGGCTGTCTAATTGTCACACACAGGAGAAAGGCAGAGGATTGATTAGGCGTGGAGGCTGCCTGCCCCTCTGCCAGCCCGGGCTCCTGGAGCTCATTCCATAGGCATGCTGGCAGGGTAATGAGGGGCAGCCTGCTCTGGTTTGCTGGCTGTCAAGGCAGCATCTTTTCCTGCCAGGCCTTATCAGGGGCATTTGTTTTACTCCACCAAGGTCAAAGATAGCATCTTTTACAAACAGTGCCTTCGCTCAAAAATCAGAGACTTGCAGGATTTACTTGTGAGCGGTATATTTTAACCGTTTCCTTCCCTTCCCCCTGAAACAAAGTTTTTGGTCTAAAATAGGATGAGTCACACTGGTGTGAGGCAGAACTGCTCCAGCAAAGCAGATGGGGGTTTATGGTGCTCAGAAATCTGTTCATATTTCCTTGTGCTGTCTGGGTGTCTGCTGTGTGATATACAGGCTCCTGGAGGTACTTGTCACAGCACAGGGAAGCTGACGTGGTGCACATTTCTCTCCTGATAAATGGATCCTCCTAGCAAACAGTGAAGCCTCTCACCTGCAAAAACACATTTTGACCAATGTCTTTTCCCCCGAGCTCCAGGGTCACAGCATGCAGTGGAGTTACTTTTTAACTTGTAGTAGGTTCACTTTCCTGGCATAGAACTAAATTATTTAAGTTTGACTCACTGAAGTAGTAAATTTAGGAGCTAATTTGCAATGTGAAAGTCAGGATTACACACAGAGGAAAAAGAAGCAAAAATACCTTGTATATGTTAATGTGTAGACCCAGCTATGGGACTCAGTAAGTTTACTAAGGCTTAAACCTCAATTAGTGAGGTTAAACCACAATTGCTTTAAACCTTATTGTGCTCACATTTTAATTCCCTTGTTGAGTCAGATGAACAGTATTAGTAAGAACTGTGTCTATCCTTTCAACCACACAAGCTGATCAGTGCATACAGCACACCAGAATGTAGAGTATTCCGTATTTCTGTAAAATGCAAGTATTTATTCTCCTTTCCCTCCCTTTGCCCACACCTAGAGCAGAAATGAGACAGACACCGTGTTACTGTGTTCTGCTGTGTGCCTCCTGTCTCTGACATCCACATCACTCCTGTTCTGCCTTCTTCCTAAAGTCACAATCTCATGCAAATTAATTGAAAACAAATGCAGGTACCAGCTACGCATCAGAAAGGTCTGATGCACCTGCCATGTCGTTTTCCTCTCTGCCAATCTGTGGAAGACGAGCCTGTACGAGATCCTTTCGGTTTTTAACAACCTATTCTTAGAATATATTTTCCAAGAACCGCAGAGCAATCTCTGCACGGTTTCAGACTGTATATTTTGTGATTAGTGTTTCATAAGTGATGTTTTGCTTAATGATCTAACATCTGCTCTAGGAGGTTTGTTTTTGTAACTTCCCCACCTCCTGCTGAATGAATGCCAGAAACTTGTCCCTTTCCTCCAAGTCAATCAAAGCACTAATTGCATCATAATCATGGGAAGCAGCGGTGACTGCTCAAGTGCTGAGGACTCAGCAATCAACTCACAACACTCTGCTCACTGTTGGGAGAGAGAAAGCTTCCCTGTGCTGAGCTGGGAATTTCCTGCATGCCAGAACTCTTTAGCTGACTCTGGCTTTTCTGGGTTGCAGGGAGATGACTGCACCATTCCCTGCATGGCAGGAACCTACGGAACCAACTGCTCGTCGCTTTGTAACTGCAAGAACGATGGCACTTGTTCCCCTGTGGATGGGCTGTGCTACTGCAAAGAAGGTAAACAAAATTCACATTGAACAAGTCCCTGCCATCAATGCCTGTCCCCTTTGAAAGTGGCACAGCTGTGCAGTCAGGGACTCCACTGTTTTCTTGTCCTCCAAAGTATCCCAGCTCAGCAGGGGCTGGACTGTAGGTTCAGCCTCTGTCCTGAACAGGAGCCAGACTTTTCTGCTCTGCTGCTGAAATGTGTCACAGAATTGAGTGTGAGAGCAGAGGCACTGCTCCTCTCCAGGGGAAATGCAGAACAATCCCCTGGCTGCTGGGTTTTTATCCCCTTGCTGCCCAGTTTCTCCCAGATTCCAAAGCCACTGGGCACAGGAGTGAAGGCAGCTTCCTCCCTGTGTGTCCTGCAGCCCCTGGCCCTTGGGTGCTGTGGGTTGGGTCCTGGCTCTCTGCCACCCTCAGCTGCTCATCCTCCTGTACCCTGACATGGTGACACCCAGCCTTGTGCAGGTATCCTCTGTCTCCTGAGCTAGCACGAGGTTCAGGATGTGGCTCTCATTTATTTGGGGAAATAAGAAGTCTTGCCTGCTCCAGGGTGACTGACATCTTCCCACACGTGTCCATAATTCCCTCCTGGACGTGGTGGTGAGCACATCCCTTGGATCCAGTAACCACCTGACAGTTCCTCCTCTGCTCCATGGCACAGTGGCTCTTCTGTTCCCCCAAAATCCCAATGTGAGCTATGCCTGTATGACATACATAAGCCCTAAAACAGAAGTGAGGCAAATAACAATAAAATCTGGCATTTCAAACATGAATTAATGGATCACTGTAGAACCCCATTTAATGAGGGTGTATAAACCATGAGTTACTGCTCAACTCCATGACACAGAGCTGCAGTGTAATGAAAGTCATTGTGCTCCTGGTAGTTAAGATTTGAGCCTTAATGGATAGAAATGATGGCTTTGGTCTTTTTTTAGGTGTAATGGCTGCTTTATATTAAATAACATTCTTAAAATAAAAAGAAAAGAAAAAAAAAAAAAAAAAAAAAAAAAAAAAAAAAGAAACAGGCAGCATCACATGAAAAGTTCTTGCAGTCCTGTAGGTGAGAAGGTCTCCAGCCTGACAGACAGGGACTGTCCCAGCAGTTCCCAGAAAGGCATCAGACACCTGACTGGTTACAGCCAAGCCTGTGATGCCTCCAGCTGTTTGTAGAGATGCTGGGAGATGGTGCTGGGAGGACACAATGGCAGGGTCAGACTTTGACCCCAAGTTAGTCTTGGTTTACACCAAGAAACTCCTAGGAGCTCCTAGGAACAAGGAGCTGCAGCTTGCCAGCTGCCTGTCTTGCTGTTTTCATGTCAACATCCCAGGTGCTGTTTCTCTCCCCTGTTTCCTTAGGGTGGCAAGGAGTGGATTGCTCTATTCCATGTTCCAGTGGCAGCTGGGGTCTGAACTGTAACCAGACGTGTTCCTGCAGCAATGGAGCATCCTGCAGGCCAGCTGATGGCTTCTGCCTCTGCTCCCCAGGATGGCAGGGGGAGTTCTGTGACCAGCCCTGTCCTGTGAGTGCAAATAACAACTGGGGTGGTCCTGCACCCCTTTAAATCACAGTCCCCAGAGCTCTGCTGAACAGAGAGCAGGGCAGCATCTCAATTTGTCTGTGATGTCTGAAGGAAATGAAGTGTAAATAACAGATTGGGGTTCTAGCAGTCAACTGGATGTATTATACTTTGTATTGTATTTTATCAGAGCTATTGCTGTGTTATCTGCATTTCCTTGAATGTCATTTTTTAAAGTGATTCCTCATTTGGTTCTGTATAGAAACATCAGGCACTGAGTTTCTGTCTTCTCTGTATGTTCATTTAAAAAATGTGACTCAGCATTAAGAGGGATGTGACAGATGATTTTGCACATTTCAGAACAAAAAGCTGATCACTGAGAGGTTTTTTTTTTATATTTTTGAAGGATGGGACATATGGCCTTAACTGCAGTGAGCGTTGTGACTGTAACCACGCAGATGGGTGTGACCCTGTCACTGGGTACTGCTGCTGCCTTGCAGGCTGGACAGGTAAAATCAGCAATTACCTCTGTAAACCTTGGGCTTTGCTTGATTTGGGGGGGTTTGTTGGTTTGTTTTGCTTTAATATTGCATCAGTTATAGCCCTGGACTTGTGACTGCAAACTTCTAAATAATAGATTGAGACAAGATCAGCTGAACTTGCCCATATTTAAATCACTGGTGATGGTGACAATAATTGGCATTCATTAAATTTGTATTCAGATGAGTTGAAGATGGCTCCAAACCAGATGTTAGCCTTCTGTAAAAGCATCCTCAGGAGGGATGCAGATCATCCATAATCCTGCAGAGTTTTTCTCCTTGAACTGCCCTTTCCACAGGGGTGTAGTTGTGGGACAGTGAATCCCAGGACCATCCTACCTGGGATGCAGACAGAGCATTTCTGATGAGTCATTACAGCTGCTCCATCATGCAGACCTCAGGTTTTTCCCATTTTCCAATGGTTCTTGTCACAGGGTAGTTGCAGAGAGCAGATTAATGTTGGTTTGACAGAGCTCTTGTGATTACACAGCAACAGAGAGGAATATTCAGTGAAGTTGGAGAGTCCAGGCTGGAGTTCTCAGTACAATTAGACCTGCACTTGACTCCACACTGATGTTCTCTTTGCCAGCTTTTGACAGCAGTAGGGGGCAAGTTATTGACCCAACCATTTCACACTTTGCTGCCTAAAATGCTGGTTAATCTCCCTCTGCTCTCTGTTGAGGCCCTGAGTGGAATAAAGTTGTGTTCCATGTACTGCAGAACCACCAGTGGCACTGACAGTCAAAATGTATTTATATTAACAGCAAGTCATTGGGGAAATTTAATTGTTTTTCAAACAAGTACAAGTTGGAAGGAAGTAATAGACCAAGGCAGGCAGATCAGGCAGCCAACATTTGGGATACTGTTACCTTTTCCATTGATTTATGCCTTAAACCTTCTGTTTCTGATGAAGAGGACATCCCACAGCAGCCCAGCTCCCAGGAGCATGAAGCAAAAGCAATTAAATGATTCCTATAACTTATAATGGAAATAATCTTTAAAGAATTTAATAAAATGTAAAAATCCTAATTTCTACATCTTGTGTACAACAAAGCTACTTTTTGAAGACACTGGGCATGTATTCCTGAAAAAACACTTTTCCCCCAGAAAAATCCATTTTAGGAGTTCACTTGCATCCCCTCCTTCCTTCTCTTGCCTTCCTCAGTGGCTGGGCTGCATTTATCTCTCTCTGAGCCTCCTTGCCATCAATACATCCATCTATCAGGCTTTAAAGCTCTACTGTTCATTATTGATGATCAGCAGAGAAACAGCTGGTGGGTTTTCCTGTAGTCAGTGTGAGCCTCTTCAAGGGAAAAAAATGGCTTTTAAAAGTACAGTAATTTGAAGAGAGATATTTATATGCACCTGCTCTCAAAGTTTATTACACATCTTCTGGATGTAGCATTCCAGAGGAAACTGCAGGGACTGACCTTTGCAGGCACTGCAGACTGAAGGTGTGGCTTCTTCTCAAAGGCATTGACAGCAAATACTTTGTGCTTACTCCCATGCACATCTGTAAATGGACACCAAATGCAGATACTAATTGATTAAAGGTAAGAATAATTTGTGATGTCCTTCTTCTAATTTCCATATCAGGCAAGGTAAGTGTATATTAACTTGGAGGGGATTTGCTGCAGCCTAAGCACTTTATCCATCAGTGTGCTCCTGCAGTTCTGGAATTCTTCTCTTCAGGATCACATTTCAGGGAGGAAAATGTGATATCCATATTTGAGACCAGGTTGAAACTGAAACATTGACAGGGCCCTGTAAGGTGGAAATGTTGATAGACAGAACCAACACGTGTTTTGTCAATTCTGTTCCAATGTTTTTTCCACTTGGCTTGGCACCAGACACAAGGATAAATTCTGCTCATACCAGGTTGAAAGTATGTAATTTAAGAAACTTTTCAGCTAGATAATTATATTTTCATCTTGAGGAGTATGGCATCAGTGAAAGATTAATCTTATCTGCAGTTGTTGTAAACTGGGCCATGATGTGTATTGCAGTGCATTTTATTAATATGAGGTGATAAATAATTCAGGCAGAAATTTTTGCTTTCTGATTTTGGTACTAATTAGGCATGGCCTGAAAAAGATCAGAAAAGTTCAGGATCATGGAACTTCTGAAGGTTCTCCTGCCCACTCACACCAAACAGAGAATTCACGTGGCTTTCTGATCCTAATAGCCACAAAACTTCATCTGAAACAGGATATTCTGTATGTTCATCCCAGACATGGGACTCCCTCTTGATGTCTGTGTTTTATGTAAAGATCAAGGGGAAGATTGAACCCATTTTCTTTTAAGTGGTTTCAAGATGTTACTGATACAAACCTTCAGGGACTGATAGATGGTAAGAGCATAAAGGAGGACTGGCAAAAGGAGGGAAAAGCCATGTCCAGAGTGGCATGCAGTGTAAGGTAATGGCACTCTGCCATCCTTTTATTATGTCATGACTGCCACCCAAGACTATTATTCAGGACAATGACCTTCTGTGGATTCCAGCTGGGGAAAGGTAATTTTCAGGAGCTGAGTGTCCCTGGCAGATGGGAAGATGATGAAGAGATCCCCACATCTCTACCAGGAGATCACAAAGCTGTGCAAACCAGCTGGATGCATAAATAAGCAAAGAGGCAACAAGCTGCTCTGAGATGTGCACATCCCCTTCCTGTCAGGCTCTGTGGGGAATTGCACATAGAATATTCCCAGAATTCACAGATTGCACGTGTGCAGCCAAAGGCAGGAGCTGCATCAGCCCTGGACATGGTTGTCATGTATATGATGTGTCCTAGAGCAGGCAAGGAAATGCCTTGTCCCCAGCATTTGCTTTTGTGCAATTGTCAATTGTGTTTTCAAGCTGGTTGGGAAATAACATCAATACACCAAATGGTAAGTTCATAGAGCTTTTCTTTTCAAACATGTGTTGTCCCAAAGGAGCTGATATTACTTAGATGATAGATGTCTGAAGGGTAAAGTATTTGTTCCTCACATTTGTTCCTCACCAGAACCTGGTGTTACTGCTGCAAGCCACCCAGCCAGGCACTTGGGCACGTGGTGTCACCAAAGGCTTTGGAGATCAGAAGCCCCAAACTACATTGGCAAAATGCTCTCATGTGGTAAAAACAAAGTGAAACTTGTTAAAATGGCTGAAATCAGCTCTGTGACCTGCTGATGCCATGCAGAACTGCATTTCCCTCCACAGGAAGGAACTGTGGGATGCAGCCTTGCACTGGATGGAGTTCTCCAGGTTGGACATGTGTAACTTCATGTGTACAAATAGAAATGTACCTGGGAAATCCAAACAAGTGGTGCTCACATCTCGTGCTGGGTTAAAAAGGAAAAGTCTTGCTCTCAAAAGATCAAATCTTGATTGCTCAGGCTGTTTTTAGGGATTAATCAGGATCTCTCTCTCACCTTTGTTGTGCATTTTAGGTACAGACACTTCTGTGCTTGCATCTCTGTGTGTGCACAGGTCCCTTAGAGCTCCAACACACCAGGCATTTGTGAAAGTGGTGTTACTTCATGTACACTCAGGTTGAAATGAAAATGCTCAGTGCTAATTGCATTTGGTTAATTAGGGGTCCTGAACACACTGAATCCACAGAGGAAATAGAAATACAGAAATATTGTGTGGTAGAGCAGCTCCTGGAAGTCCTTTGCAAGCAAACAGGTCCTGGAGAAGGAGGATGAGTCTCCTCTCCTGGATGCTCGAGTGACAATGACAAGGTTATAAATTGCAGTTAGGTTCCTCTTAATTACATAATCTGCAAGTGGCCAGGGAAGGAGCAGCTGCCCTGGTGGCCTTGTGGGTGGGCAGGGTGACTGTGCCAGGTGTAATGCTGTGTCTCTGGAGATGACAGCTCCAGCCAAGCCCTGTGGGGATGCAGGATGAACTTCAAACCTTCTTAGCTTGGTCCCACCTCAGACAGCTGCTGGCAGCAGGTCTTGTACCAGAAATGGCTTCCTCACAGATTCCAGCTGGTTAAAACTGTAGCCTTTAGCTGCTTCCCTCAGCAATCCCTCAATCATTAAATTAGAGCTGCTGGTCTGTGCTCTGATTTCTGGAGGTGCTTGACCAGAGCCAGGTAAGGCTCCCTGGGAAGACAGACCCAGGTATTGCTCCTCCTTCCCCCAATTTCCAAGTCCATCCATTTCCCACTCCCAGAGTGATCACAGAAGGAAAGCCACAGCCTGGCTGCTCCTCATGCTCTGCTCCTCCCTGAGCCAATGTGCTCCAGGTTAATTGTGGCAGTGTGTGTTTTGTTACCCTTTCAGCTCCTACACTGGGATTAAATGGGAAGTGATCTGCAGGGGGATATATTCCACTCCTCTAAATGCTAAGGTCAGTTAAAATCCTGTTTATCTGAATTCCTTTAATCTGAAATGCTGTCTTATCTGCATCTTGTTCTGCCTTTTTTCCTGTGTGGTGCTCTGGTTTTGCAGAGCTGCTGTGGTGATGATATCTCAGCTCCCCACTGAGCTGGGCTACCCAGAGGCTTCTCTCACTATCCAGAGCCAAAGTTTATTCTCTAGATTTTAACATCCCAAAGATGTGTGGGGAAAATTAGCCCGGTGCTGTAGATATGAGATGGAAAACATAAAAGTGTGCATCCCATAGTTAATCATAAAAGAAGCCCATATAGATTTTCCTTAATTAATCAGGATGGCAAACACAGGTATGCAAATGATGCATGCTGCTGAGGAACATCTTGTTATTACCTTGGTGCTTTACACCTTCAGGCTTCATTCCTGGCTCATAAGAGCTGCCTCCCTCTTTGCTGTTACACAGGAAATCAAAATGCACATTTCACTGTCCTTTACAACCTCGGTAACTTTCACACATTGCCAGCAACACAAACCCTGCTTGTCCCCTGTGTGCAGAGCTCCAGCAGGTGCCTGGGGAGTGTGGAGCTGCAGGATTTCCTCTGTGGGGTCTGGGGGAGGGATGGGGTCAGGAGGTGCTGCTGGGCACAGACCAGGGGAGCTCCAAGGGACCAGGCTGCAGGGCTGGGAACATTTGCAGGCTGGCAGTGACATCTGCACTGTCACTCAAACACAGAAACATGTTTCTTGCCTCCTGTGGACACATTAATTCAGGAAAACTGATAAGCCTGTTACTCAAGGGAAAGCCTTTTTGAATTTTAAAGCAACAGTGACCACTTTGATGGGGAGCTCTAAGGTATTTTTAACTTCGCTTTCTCTGAGTTCTTTGCAAGGAGGTGAAAAACCCTTGAAGGAAAAAACCCACCCTTTCCATAAAATGCATTTTGTTTGTACTAATATGGCTTTTCTTCCATTGCAGCTGTATCCAATTTATAATCTTAGGGCCAGGTCCTGTCCTCACCTGCACTGGGTTAAAGCCTAAATAATTCTCTGGTCATTAGGAGATCAACTTCCCCCATGTAGTGATGAAACTGGGAGCTGGTTTTCCATGCCTATTTAAAACCAGAAAAAAGTCTAGGACTTGTTTCATGCACCTGCAGCTTTTTAGCTAAAGATCCAGAGTGTTTTAGAATTCACAATGTCATGGGTTGACTTTTTTTTTCATCAGATTTTTTCATACCATTGGTTTGTAAGACAGAGCCTAAAATACCAGAATAGAGCAATAGTAAGTTCCTATTAAACATGCATTTTCTAGATGTCTTATCCCATTATCTACACCATATTTTGCATTTATCACTTCTGGCAGTCTTATCCCAGATTTTTAAATTAATAATTTATTTCTGTGATTATTCTGTATCCTTACATTAGCTTTAAATGGACAGGAAAGCTAGAAATTTCTAGAGTCAGTCTAAAATGCTGCATTTTAGCCTCTCTCCTGGCCTCTGCCTTTCCAGTGTGAAAATCCTTTCCATATGAAAGGTGTGCTTACTCTCTGGATTCCACAAGTGCCCTTTAGTCTATGAATGTAAGATAAGCTTATTAGAAATTAGCTTTAATTTTTCATTGACTTAATTTCAAGTGAGTTGATAAGATTTTAATGTCAGGCCGTGCTTAAAAATTCTCTCTTTGACAGGAACCTTTAAGGATGGTTCCTGCTGATATAGGGCAAAATTTCAAAAACATGAATTATGAAGTTATATCAAAGATTTCATTGATGTCCTGACATTAATTATGTCTGTGTCTTCCTTGGCAGGTATCTGGGGGGGGGGGGGGGTCCGGTTTTTCTTTGGGG
>WEIU01018222.1:236286-300984 GCA_013389925.1 Aegithalos caudatus
GGTGTGGGGGGGGGGTGGGTCCTGATTTTCATCTGAGTGAGGTTTAGTTATGTTTGTCCTGTGCCAGATTTTGTATATATTTCACCTGTTGTGAAATCAGTTGGATTTTTGCCACTCCTTCAGTGGGAGTTGGATCAGACCCTCACACTATAATTAGCAGCTGCAGTAAGGCTACTGCTAAACTTCAGCATGTATGCAAATCATTGCAGTAATAATCTTATAAACACAGAAGATACACAAGTTTTTTTATCTTTATATTTATTTTGGGGGTTTAATTTTGCTTAATAAAGGACAGCTTTTAAACTTCTGAGAGAAGATAGAGCTTGGATGGTATCCTGGGTGATGCTAATTTAATGGGCTCTAAAAACATGAGACTTAACACCAGAGGTACCCAACCCTTTTCCATTTTAATATGGAGACATTCTATATATAAGCCTGGCTGTGTGTACAATAGTCACCTATAAATAAATGTGGGCGAGAAGCAGGGAAAAATTATTTGTGCACATTTCAGCAGACTAAATCCTGGCTGTTGGCATGCTGGGTGTGAAAGGAGGAGAGGGAAGAGTGCTCAGCCTGCAAGCTAAAATGAGGTGTGTGTGTGTGTGTATTTATATATTTCTATAGTGGAGAGAGACTATTCACAAAATCAGGTAGTGACAGGTTGGGGGAAATGGCTTCACATTGCCAGAAAGTAGGGTTAGGTTGGATATTAGAAAAAGCAGAAATATTCTTTATACTGCCTTCCCTGTGAGGGTGAGGCCCTGGCANCAGTTTTGTGATACCTCATGTTATTCATGAAAGAGTCTACAGTGAAAAATATTGTAAACATCTTCCTTCCCCTCCCACACCAAGGGGAAAGAGTGGAATTTCAACATCATTGGTCACAAAAGGCTTTGGTTGTGCCCCAGCTCTTCTCAGCTGTTCTTGACTCATGGTTTTATTCAGGAGCTTGAACATTTCCAGCAGGAAAACAATCCAGGTTTTCCCAGTTACCAGTTCCTCCCGTTTGCCTGCTGATGGTCTGCTTGGATCTTTCCCAGCTTTCTCTTCCCTCCTGGCCTGAAACTGTTCCCAACCTTTGAGAAACAGGAAAGCTCTAAAGATGAAGCAGGGCTGTGTAGGGCTTGACTCCTTTTAGCCCCATTTTCTGCAGGTCTGCCCTGCCTGCTCTGGGCAACTCTTCCCTTGCAAGGATGCACCCTGGAGAATACCCTGGAGCAAAGGGAACCAGATCATCCTGACTTTTAGCAAACATTTTGACTTAGCTAATTTCTTATGAGGTAGGTCTCTTGCCTCAAAAGCTTTTATTGCATAAATTCCCCGAGTTGGGTGATTCATAACTGGAGATTTCTCTAGATAATTAAAAATAGGGGTAGGATTAGAGCTCCACAGAGGTGCATTAGGTTCTAAGTGTATTACTTGCAGAAAAACACTTACATTAATGGGTGCATAAATTGCCCCTGCACAGATGAGAGAAGGGACAATTTAAAATTTTTCACTGGCTGCAGGGAAGGGCTTATTCTTCATTATTTAGGACCAGATCATGGAGCTTTCATTTAGACTGATGGACTGTTACATTCAGGAGCTGCCCCTCAGAATCCACTGGTGAATGATGCTCAGCAAGAGAAGGAAGAGCTCCATGGCACCAATTTGGAAAAAAAAAAAAATCAGTGGAAAAAAGCATTTGAGAACACCACAGAAGTTCATGGATAATGTGAGTGTGGCTGCTGTTCTCTCTGCTGAGTAGTTTCACTAAATAAAAACAAAAATAGCTTATTTGCAGACTAGATGAGCAGCCATCAATTCTTAATGTTTCCATTTAATTTTATGAGAGATCCCTTTATGTTTTCTTCTATCTGCTGCCCTCCCCACAGTGATTTTTTTCATTCTTCAGCATTCTTAAATGCTGAGCTGTCAGGAATTGTGCTGTGGTGCTTCTGACTGGCTCTGAGTCAAATACTTCGGGGTTTGCCTCAGATAAGAATAAAGATGCAAAAAGTGATAGAAAAGCATCAAGAATTCTTTTTGAACTCTTGTTGGTGCTCTGTGATAGCCCCTCTGAGCAGCTGATCCACAGCTTGGACAGTTCTTTCCTGTGTTCTTAGAGAATTATCTTTTACCTTTTAGAAACTGAAGCAGCAGAAGAGTCTCTGCTAAGGACAGCACATGTACCTAATCTCAAATCCAATTTAAATAGAATTTATAGGCACGACAGAAAGTGTAACAACCATAAGAGTGTCAAGGAAAGACAAGAGAATAAGGTTAAAGAAAACACCAATGTGTGATTATAGAAATCATTATCAGAAATAAATGTAGAAATCAGGAGCCAAGGCAGGATTTGGGGTGACCTGGGTGCCCCTGGGCTGAGTGGGGATCACTGCAGGTGGGACAGAGAGCAGAGCCCACCAGGGCCAGCCCATTCCAGAGGGGACACCCAGAGACATTCCCAGGGCTGTTCCCAGTACCTCCAAGTCCCTGCCCACAGCAGGCAGCCCTGCAGCAGCAGCTGGAGGCTGTGTTTGCTGTGTTTGCTGTGTTGTGGTTTCCCTGTCACAGGTACAAACCACCACTGAGGGTTCTCCTGCCACAGGCAGCAGCCACCAGCATCCCACAGCAAAGCCAAGCGTGACTCACCAAACCTCAGGCCTCCACTGCATAAACCCAGGGCCTATTTTTGCATAAAAAGCAGTTCTTTCCAAAGCTATTCAAATGCCAGAAATAAGAGATTATTATGACTTCATGTCATGTTGAAAGACAGGTGGAGGAGAGCACAATGTTTGTGTTGGATTCAAATGTCTGCTGAAATCATTCCTGTCATTCCTAATTGATGTTGCATCTGTCTTTAGATTGGGACTATTGAGGGGAAAAAAAAAGCTGAAGATCTTATTCAGAGAAATAATTACAGTTATACAGTGGTAGATATAAAATTAAAGTACGTGGGGGGAAGGGAACTACATCCTATAATTTATCAAATTCCTACGTCCCTGAAAAATAATGAGATGCTGGGCAGTGTGCAGGCATTGCTGCAGAGGCTACTGTCAGGGGGATAGCAGTGGTCAAAACCAGGCCACTGGTTCTCATTTATTCCATCCATTTTTGCTCTTTTATTGTGTTTGGAGTATTAGTTTCCAACTACCCAGAGACACAACAGAGAAACAATGGCAGCTTTATTAAGAGCCAGAGACGTAATCCCCAAGCACGAGTGCAATTGCAGAAGCTGGAGAGGGAAAAAAGGGAATTCTGCTTATGTCTGGCTTTCAGGAATTTATCCTCCAAAGTCCTTCAGTGTGATGTAGTTATGGGCAGCACTAGATCTGCATTACTTTGACAAACTTTCTTGAAGCCACTGAAGATTATTAATGGAAGCAGCCTGTGAAGGAGCTTCTCAACAGATGGCTCACATCCCAGTTGTATGGCCTGGGGAGTTTTTTCCCTCTTCTTTTTCTTGCTCCTCTTCCTGATGCTTGTGTGGATGTTGGATTAATCCATCACAGTTTGCTTTGTAAATTTGAATAAAAGGACTGACTTCATCTGGTCAGACTTGAAGCTGCTCCATGTAAGATAGACACAGGTTTCTATCAACAGCTTCCCACTGCCAGAGGGCAGGGACAGATGGGATATTGGGAAGAAATTCTTCCCTCTGAGGGTGGGAATGCCCAGAGAAGGTGCCCACAGGTGCCCAGAGAAGCTGTGATTGCCCCTGGATCCCTGGAAGTGCCCAAGGCCAGGTTGGACGGGGCTTGGAGCAGCCTGGGACAGTGGAAGGTGTCCCTGCCATGGCAGGGGTGGGACTGGAGGGGCTTCAAGGTCCCTTCCCACCCAAACCATTCTGGGATTCTGGGATTCTCCTCCTTCTCCAGCTCTCTTCCTGCTGCTTTCCTTTATCAGGATTATCTGCAGTTCCACATTGGAAGATCCCTGCCCAACCAAATGGCTTCACCCTTGGGAAGTCTGGGCTGAGTTCCCCCAGATATTCCCCATGTCCCAAACAGCAGCTGCTTGGCCACTTGGTAGGAAATTGTCCTGGAGGGGCAGGAGTTTGGAGCAGCTCTCCTGTGTGGTTGTCCCTTAGATCCCCTGTGACTGCTCTGGTGGGCTGAGTTCAGCCCAGTTTGTGTTTTCCACAGGAATTCAGGCCCTTAGGGCTGGTTTTCCTCACCATCCTGTGTGTAAAGGAGGTTGGTGTGGGGAAAAGGAGTGAAGCCACTCCTGGGACTGTCTCAGCTAAATGCCACATACAGAGCAATCCAAAGGGAATCCCACTGGAGAGCAGCCAGTGTTTGCAGAAATCCAATACCCAAATCCCTGCTGGGCCATGGAGAGTTTGTGGCTGCTGTTTCACAGACTGAATTAAAGCCACAGTGGGCTCTGCTCTTACCTGGGCTCTGCCTTACTGCAAAACTGCACATCTTTTGCCCATGTCCAGTGGATAACTACAAATTTATAGAAGTTATGTGGATTTCATTTACAATTCACCCCCAGAACATTGTTTAAAAAGGTCTTGGAAGTGTAATTTTATACCAGAGAGTGCAATTGTGAACCACAGCCTCAGGCTGGCAGATAATTCCCTGGTATCCAGGCAATAGAGTTTATGTATAGAACTGCTTCCTGCAGCTTTGAGGACTTCTGATGGTTGTCTTTCTAATTTCTACCCCATGCATGTGAAACCAGGACTTTGTTCATAAATTAGGAATCTGTGGTTGTAACACGAGGCAATACAGAGGTGTGTCAACTTCAGCAGTTTTTGTAGTTCTGGAAATTGAAAACTAATTGCTTATCAGAAATGTTCATCAGCAAGTTCCTAAATAAATATTAAAGTTTTACATTACAGAATCTTGCTGCTTCACTGACTCTGACTGTAAAGTGGCTGGGAGGGATGGACTCCCCCTTTGCACGCTGTCAGGTTAGGGAATTGTAAAATTAAGGTGCTTTTTCCTGCACAATTCCATAAGACTTGCATGTCCAGATGCAATTTGAACTTCTCATTTATATTTGCAATTCAATGCATGTAGGAGCCTTCAAAAATGAAGTCTTCCATGAGAATTAACTCAGAGTAATAAAAAGCAATAAAACCTGATTGCGGCACCATCTCGGTTGTCTTCTGCAAATGCAGAAATAAATAAGGGCTGTAATGGGTGCCAGTGGCTTCTGGAAAGTTTCCTTTTCCCCCTTTCCATTTTGCTCCAACAATCAGCTCCACAATGACTCATTGCCTTCGTTAGGAGAGGGAAGACATCCCTCATCACTCATTACCAAAGGAAGGACTCTGCTGCTGCAAGGAACAGCCCTGGCATTCTAATTCAGGTACCTTCCCCAAGAAAAGAGCCAGTGTCATTCTTCCCCAAACTTTGTCAAAAGAGACAAGAAATAATGCTGTTTAATTGTCCCTGTTTATAAATAGCCCATCCACAATGATAGGATTGTAATTTTAATGCTGCAATCAGGAGGAAAAAAGCACATTTTTCTGTCTTTGTGTCTGAATTTTAGTTCAGGGAGCCCACACTGAGACTCAAGGCTATAAATGATCATATATATGTATTTATAAAGACAAAACACATTTATTTCTTTACAATTTATTGTCTGACTTTTTAATTACAGAGCACTGTGGACGCAATACATAAATGCACACACAAAGCACTTGTTTAAATAATCCAAGGATATATTTGATTTCAAAGGGAGCAGGGAAGACTGTTTAAAATAATTGTTTTTCTTCATTTTACTAATACAAATGTTCCTTGTCTCTTTTCACAGTCCCTTTTTTCAGATTTATTTACTCAGATATGAAGGAATTTAGCTTGTATTAAGTTTTTACTGTATTTTAATGGGGTTTTTATTAAGCTGCACAGAATGGCCCATGCCTCTTTATAAATAAAGCTAAGATCATGTATTACTAGAAATCACATTTCAAACTGTAGTTTTGCCAGACTTGGTTAAGATTTTCTAGGAAGGGACAATATAATTGTGTGATTAATCTTCAGAAAAGGGAAAATTTGGCTCTGCAGTATTTCTTCCTGTGTTAACTTCAGAGATTTATAAAACCAACTTGAAACTGCACTGTAAGTGTGTTTATAATGACTTTTAGCTGATTTAATAATCCTCAAAGTTTGGTGACTGTACAGATCACAGCTCCCCAAATGCAGTGCATTACCTCTAGCATCCAGATGAAGTTCTCAGAGGTGGAGGAAATGATTGGGATTGTGTTTCTGCAGAGCACTGCACTAATCCAACCCCTGGGCTGCTTTGATCCCATTGTGCAGTGGGACATGTGCATGGGTGATAAAGAACATCTCAGGTTGGGGCTGATAAAGAACATCTCAGGTTGGAGATGATAAAAAACATCTCAGGGTTGGCAGCCCAGCTGGGGTGTGTGGGTACCCCCAATCCCAGGGCCAGGCTCCCACTGGGGTCACGTTCTTGGGAAAATTTCCAAGCCAGTCTCTGATCCATTTTTGCTGTTGTTCTCAGTGCTCCCTGCAGCTGGCACTGCTCAATGTCCCTCTTAGTTCATGAGCCTGCAAACCCATCCAGGAGCCCTTGATCATGCAAATAACTCTGCTAATTGCAGGTATTGCTATTGCCTTATTCCAGTGGAGTGAGAGCCTCTCAGACACCCTGTGCAGGATCAGCTCCTTCAATCACATTTAGATGTGACAAGCCATGGCACAAGGTTGTTTTTAAAAGTCACCAGTTTGAACAAAACCAATTGAGACCGTGCCAGAAGCCTTGTGTTAAGTTTCCTGGCTGTGTGCTCCTTTTGGTGTTTCCAAGCTTTGTTCTTCATAATAATAAATATCAAACAAGCACTCTGGGAAGCACTGGGAGCTGGATTGGCAGGTCTCAGTCTCCATTTCACATGCAAATGCTCAGCCTGTGCTCACATATGGTCACTTGCTGGATCAGAACTCAGTTCATTCACACACAACTGGGGAGCACTGGGTGGATGTGGGGTATGTGCACAAAACAGGGGTTTCAGCCATAAAGGGAACAGAACACAAAATAGAGCTGAATTTACTTGTGTTCAAGAATCCAAATACTGAACATGTTTTTGCAAAATCCTAGCTTTTCTTTTTATGGTCTTCCAATTCACAACAGGTAAGTAATCAGGCTTCAATCAACTGCCTATTTCCAGACCAGTTATTTGAGCTATTTTGTGACTTTAAAGCAATTCCTGACCTTCATGTCTTGGATGACATGCAGAGTTCCTTTCATGGTGCTGAGGACTGAACAGGCACCCACTAACACCTACAGACTTCACCTCTCTGGCATTTTCTTAATTTTCACTTTATTAAGCAGATAAAAGAGGAGCTGTTTCCTTCCCAGACTCCCTTGCTGGCACTGAGGGATTGTGAGGCATCAGTCTAGCCAAGCATTTCTTTGATCAATGAGCAGAGCAGGAGTTGTGGGCAGCCTAACGTGTGGCTTTGTGTCCTCAGGCATCCACTGTGACAACATCTGCACCCAGGGCCGCTGGGGACCCAACTGCTCCATCTCCTGCAGCTGTGAGAACGGGGGCTCCTGCTCCCCTGAGGATGGAACCTGTGACTGTGCCCCGGGATACAGAGGACCCCTGTGCCAGAGAAGTAAGAATTTCCATAGCTGGCAGCAGCAAGGCAGGTAGAAATGTTTTTATGACACCAGACAGACAAACCCACAGAGCTGCTTTAGCTCGTGACTTCCTGATGGCAAAGGAGCCTGAAAAATGCTCCTTCATCGAGAAGGGAAGGCTCTCCTGCACTGAGCTGTGCCTTTTGTTTCTTCTGGAGGTCACAGGTGACCTGAAAGGAAGAGCAGCACCTTTACAAACCAAAGCTGGCAGGACACAGATGTACAGGGAAGTCAGACCCATTAAACAGAGTCAGCCACCACCCATCACATAATGACAAGTGGATGAGCATTGGCATCAAAATAACAAGGCAATGTTTTCTTATATGCCAGAAAAAGAAACACAGCAGCCTGAAATAGCTCCTGTTTGATGCTCTGCTGCTACATATTAAAATGTACCAAGCAGATAAAAATCCTCTCATTTGCTTTATCTGGGAAGCTTCATTTGCCCCATAGGGACCCTAATTCACTGATCCAAACTACACCAACCATCTTCCAGGTAAACAAGGAGTGAATTTGTCTTTCTTTTCTGCTCACCATTTCTTCTTCATCTTCTTCTTCTTCCTGTAAGACATTTTGCATGCCCAGTTCATATATCCCCTTTGATTTCACCAGTTACACTTGACACCAGAACACACTCATCTCTAAAAATAATTTGTAGCTGACAGTTTTTATTTAAAGCCATTATAACAGTGACCTCTAGCACTGCTGTAGTTAATGGCCTATAAGCATTTCCATTATAAACCCCAATTTCCAGGTGCTTCAGCATATCTGTGTAGCTGTAAAACCTCTCTCCAAGGCTAAAATGTGGTGCTCAGAGCTTCAGGGAGATGAGGAAGAAAATGTTTTACAAATTTGAAACCTTAAGAGTGCAAAACTTCCAGAAGTTAATAGTTTCTGACCTTTCTGAGATGAAAAAACCCCAGCTTAGTTCTATCAGCTGTTGGCACACAGGCTACAAGAGCAAACCTTGTGCCCAGTTGCAGGCCCAGGAATCAGGCTGCTCCCTGAGGATGTTTGTTAAGCATCTGATGGGGACAATTGTTTTTTCCCCACTGTGGTGACAGCAGAGGGATCCTGTGGATGCTTCTGCTATTGCCTGGGAATCCAGCTTGCTTCCACCTCCTCTGTGGGATTCAGACTCAAGGATACCTGGTGAACAGGCCTTGCTAAGCTTGTTTTTAAAATCATCCACATTTTTCTCTTAGAAAATCATTTAGCAACAGAATTTAGGCTGTACAAGCAGAGCTGAGGATGATACTGAAGATGATACTCAGCCAGCTTGTTCTGTCTGTGTAATCAGGATTACATGAGACACTGGGATGGTTTAGTGCTCTTAAGCCTGCAGAAATGTCTCCAGGAATGATCCAGGTTGTTTTATAGCTACTGCATCATCAACCAACCTGTCAGCTAAGCTCCAGCTGGAAATGTGCAGTGGGGTAAGAGCCTGACACCCTCTGAGAACATACAGTCCAAGAGAAAATTCTCATTTGCTGGAAAAATAGAACAGACATGATTTAGTAACCACTGAGCCAGAACTATAGAACAGAGAATCACAGGAGTAAAAATAAAAACATATAAAGTTATTTTTACCATCACTTACTGCAATTTAACATTTCTTTGTGTTATCTATTGCAGTGAATGTTTGGACAGTGGATGCTTTTTCACTCTACATGCCCTTAAGAAGCAGGAATCTGCTTTTAGAAATAATCCTGACTCTATACCTGATGTACAAATTCTGTAATAATTTCAGTCCGAGTTTTAGGCAAAATAAGCCCACAGTTCATGACAAATTTACTCAGCTATCTGGTGTGATAACTGATTCAAGTCAGGTGATTTTGTATGGTGTTCCAGAATTACCATTAATAGATTCTGTTCATCACTTGATGGCTGTTCCTCATGCCATGAAATGTTTCAATTTGCCCCAGCTTAGCACAGGCATTGCACAGACAGCTTTTGACATAATTGTTTCAACATAAAATATTATTTCCTAATACACCTTCTCTGATTTCTTGACTCAATTTCCATTTCCTTCTGAGTTTCTGTTGTCTGTACCTGTGTGCTGGTGTTTCTTTTCCTGTCTATCCTAAAATCTTTGAAATGTGTGTTATTAACCATACCTGCAGTAGACTGTGAGGTCCCAAACATCTTAAATTCCTGTTTTGTCAAAGAGTTTAGGTTAGAGCGACTCAAATGAGCATCCTGAGAGAGAGAGGATGGTGAGAACTCCACTGTGGTATTAAATGGCCAAGGACTTCCATGAGGAAGGAAGGTGGGGATGTTTGAACACAGGAGCAGTTTTACCCAGAGCCTGCACTTTATTAGACATGGAACAATCCTACAGGCTTCATCATTTCAGCTGTCCACAAAATTGTGGTTGATAAATTAAGAAATATTGGTTTGTGATTAAGACAGACAGAGAATTCTCGAGCTCTCAATGTGGAGAAAACGTTGGCAAACCCGTGACAGCCTGGTTTGTTGTGTTTTCAGTTTGCCCCCCGGGCTTTTACGGGCACCAGTGCAGCCAGCCGTGTCCCCAGTGCGTGCACAGCAGCGGGCCCTGCCACCACGTGTCCGGACACTGCCAGTGCCTGCCCGGCTTCTCCGGCCCCCTCTGCAACCAAGGTACCTCCCCCGGGCCACCCCCCGCCCTCCCCGAGGGGCTGGCACCCTGCAGCCGGCCCCAGCCCCCGCTCCCTGCCTTTTCCCCTTGCTTCGGCAGCTCACAGCCCAAGGAAAGCTTTACTTCAGAAGGAAAATGCAAACAGGTACTCAGGCACCCTCTTGTAAATGCACTCCTGGTTTCATAAATAAACAGGGTCTGCCACCCTGGATTGAAATGACTGTGGAATGAGACACCTGCTGTAAATACATCAGCATCCAATGGCTTCATTTCTCTTGCTGCTCAGCCTGTCCTCACCTGAATGTTGATGGCACCTTTGTGTGATCTTTGCAGCAGGATGGGGAGGTGCCTGTTAAGGTAAAGGCCAGCTCAGGTGAACAATCCCAAACACCCAGTTGTGCACAAAATTTACACTGCAGGACCTGGCTGGGAATAGCTAAAACCATGGACACAAGGGCAGGAGACAGGAAAGTCTGCAGTGAGGAAGAGAAGTGAATTCATTTCCATAGGTGAAGGAGAACTTCAGCTCTCCCAAATGCCCATCACCTTTCTGTACCTTTGAAAGTCCCACATTTAACTCCAGGTTTCATTTTCATCCTAGATATACCCACAAAATCACTCAGCCTTCTGCACCCTCAGTTGCTGAGTACTGCAGTGGGTATTTTCCACACAGATATTTAAAAGAAGTGATTTGTAGTGGTCACTGTCCTTGTGAAGTCACCATCCCTGCCAAAATTGAATGACACTTTCAATGACCTGCTTTTCAGTAAGTTGGGATTGCAGGCAGCAGTTACCCAAAATCATTAAACATAGATTAAGTATAACCATGGGATTTTTTTTTTCCTGTGCTGTATAGTCAACTAAACATTACACCAATTAATTTATTAAAATGAACGTATTTCAGTGAATTTGTCCATTTTATGTGAAACGTTAGCCAGATTTCAAAGCATAAGCAGGTCTAATTATCCTCTTAAGAAAACTATTTTATTTTTGCTCAGATGTTCAGCACTTCTGGTTTTACTTTGAAATGTTGATCTATCCAGCAAATTAATCTTAAAATATTCATGTCCTAATTAAAATCAATTTGTGTTGCAGTTTGTCATAATGAGTTAACATGTTAACTTTTTATTTTCTAGAAAGAAAAATGCTAATTAATTTTCCATTAGACAAAAGTGAAATGAAGATTTCGCTTTGGAATTTTCATCTCCTTGTGCCATTGGCAGCAGGACATTCTTCCACCAGCAGTATGTGCATGTCAGGAGCTGTGTAACCCCCAAAACTGCACAGGTTGACTCGGTTGTGCCAAGGATTCTGAGCTGCAAACAACTAAACAGATGTTTTGTGAATATCTTTCACAATCACAGAGCAGGATAGGCTGATAATAACTTGTTATCCCTGCTAGAACACACCTGACATCCCACAGGGACTTTGGGAGTCCCACTTCAGAGCTTTTCAAGCTAATTAACATCCCAATCTGTGTTGTACAGTCAGGTTGCTGCTGAAGAAAGCAGCATTAGGCCTTGTTTTACAGCTCTCTAAAAATGATTGAGACATTTAAAAAGTGCTTGGATTTGGATCTCACATCTTCACAAGAGAGTCACTCTGTCAGTCTACAAGCAGGTTGTTTAAATTAGGGAGAGCCAGCATTTCACCATCCCTCTGTGCTGACCTTGCAGAGGGCATCATCCCATTTCCCAGAGAGGAGCTCCTGTGGAGGGAGCCCCTCTGCCAGCTCTGCCTGTGAGCACCAGGGACTGACTGCTCCCTGTGCCAGCAGCTCTGTTGGGGTCACAGATCCTGCCCTGATCCATCAGTATTCCACAGTGCAGAACAAATCAGCTCCTCTTCTAAGGAAGTCCTCTGAGAATTACACTTTTGTACATACAAACCCCAGCCTTCATCGAGGTGGTGTTGCCTATCTCCATCTCAAAAATGTCATAAAACAGTGCCTGGAGCTGGGAGGGAACACTGGTGTGGCCTTTCCAAGAGCCTGGGCTGACAGATCAGTTCAGTTTGTGCTGTCTGTGATAGGGGGGCTCTGCTTTCCTTCTCTTTGTGCATTCTCTCCATCATGGCTGTGTTTAGTTCTATCTCTTTTCACTTAGGAACTGATCTGTTTAGCACACAGTGTGAAAGCCAAACCCAACTTTATGCACTCCTACAGATAAGTCCACAGTCTATAGAAACACAAGCAGAAAACAATACCCTGCTGTAGTAAGAGCAGATGATGGCATATTATATAAAAGCCAATGAATCACAGCTCAGGATTTCAATCTGTGGCTGATTCACAGCCAGGATAGATTGAGGTCACCTGCAGAGACTACTTTTGAAAAAGTGAGAGAGGCTGAAGTGGTAAAACAGCTGCATAATTCAGGGAAGTGCCTTAATCACTTTTTTGACATCGCTATTATTTACCAGGATACAAGTCCAGTTCCATTTGTTACACCCTTTGCAAAGATGGACTGTATGTTTTATCTTGTTTTGAAAATACATCTATTTTTGTCAGGGAACACAGCCAATAAGAGCCCAGAAATGAAACATTTCATTCGTTACTGAGCAGAGCTTTCCATCAACTTTAACGTTAAAGATTTCCAATAATTTGGTGGGAGGTTGAAGATCTACATGTCTATTCGTTTCCTGTCACTGTGCTTAGCATGTGAGAAGATGACTCTGGAAAAAATTTAGTTTCTTTTCTTCCAACTTCACTTAGGTGGGCACACAGGGAGAGGTGCTGATTTTGTTGGGATGGGATGCAGCACATCTGTTAAATAGCTCTCAGTCAGATACATAACATACATAAATATATAAATATAAAAAATCCTTGGAAACCAGAGCAGTCCCAGCCACTCACTTGTGGCTGCTACCCACTGAATTCTCCTAAATTTTTCTTGTTCTCTTCCCCTCCTAAGAGAAGAGACCCCTCTTCTCTTCTTGTCATGCACTTCAATAATTGCAATCTTCTGACTATATTAGGTTCATTTTCCAGCAGAAAAATGGATTTGGGTATGACTTTTTCATATTTTTTTTACTCCTGGGATGCAAGCAAAATGGTCTCTAATACTTTCTGCCTTTTCCTGCTTTCCAGAGGAATTTTGCTTCATCAAAGAAAAAAAACTGCTGTAATTAATTTTATCTCTAATTGCTAAATGTTGAGTCCTGTGATTTGCCCACGTTCCTTTTGAGGAGGCTGCAGTAACAGTGCCCTGTGTTCTCAGTGTGTCCCAGTGGGAAATTCGGGAAGGACTGTGCCGAGGTGTGCCAGTGCACCGAGAACGGGACCTGCAACCCCATCGACGGATCCTGCCAGTGCTTCCCGGGCTGGATAGGGATGGACTGCTCCCAGAGTAAGCACCTCTGCCTTCAAAGAGCCTCTGCTTTGTGTTTGTTTAGTGCTTTCTGAAAGTTAAAGATTCTGGGGAAATGCCTGTTGTGTTACAGCCGGTGCCTTACTCTCTTTAAAGCTGATTTCTTTTAATTAATCGGAGTTCGCTTTGGATTGAATTCGTTTCTGCATTTGGAGTTTGCAGAAGCCGTGACTGGCTTTTATTCCAGGAAAGGGAGGTCACAAGCTCTTATCAGAAAAGAAAGCTCTGTGCTCCCTCTTAATTTCTAGCTGGATTCTTTTTTATTTATTTTTTTGAAGTCATTTTCTTTCAGCTATTACATGTAGACATTATTAACCAGTAAATGTTTTCATGTACCAAATCCCTAGAATTGAGAAATTAGGCAGCTGAAATATTTCTATTAAATGTAATTTAATTGTAAAAGTCAATGTGGCCTTGTAGGGATGAAGGATTTCTTTCTGAAAATTGCCCAGGTAGAAGATTGGCATTTGCTGATCCCAAAGTGTCATTTCCTGAGAGCATCCCTTAATTGAAGCCAGATCACAGAGGGAGGCAATATCCGATCATTCAGAAATGTTACTTCATATTCAGGATACAACTAGCATATTAGACAGCATTCCAGAGTAAAATATATTAAACTCCAAGTGATAAAGCAGGAATCGGATAAAAACAGACAGCTGTAATTTTGCTTTTATTGTGTGTCTTCCACAGGCAGAATATTGCTGTCACTCAAAAACAGCAGAAAAAAAAAAAAAAGACAAAAAAAAAGACAGAAAGCTGCACATATTCCTCATTATATTTAGCCATCTAATTGGGAAATGTCTGTTAGTGCCTGTTAACCTTGAGAAGGATGGTTCTGCTCACAGAGCCAGGCAGGCCAGGTCAGCAGGACCAGGTCAGGCAGGACCTGGCTGCGGGCGCTCTGTGCCCTGGGTGAGCAGAGGGGGCCTGGGCTCTTTGCTCAGTTCCCCTTGCACACAAAGGGAACTCTCCCCAGGTGACCCTGTCCCACTCCAGGCCCACCTGGCCTCCCCTCCCAGGCTATTTCCAGCCCTCTGTTAACCTGGGATGACCTGGACTTGGAGAGGCACAGGAGATAATTTTAGCTCCACTCCAGAGCCAGTTCTGGATTTGCTCACAGCCCCTGCAGCTCTGCCTTAGAAAGGCATTGGGAAAGTATTTCTGGTTGCTTATAGCACAAACACTTCAGGCCAGATCCTGCTCAGCTTTACATTGTGTGAGTCCAGTGACCTTTTGATTGATTTACGTCATGGCAGGGTTTTTTTGGCCACTCATTCTGGCTTTAGAGGTGTCTGTCAAATGCCAGAAACTTCCATTTATCATCCATGGAGCCATTGGCATCCATGGAAATAGGCTTGGTGTCTGTACTTTCAGGTTTCCTGGGAACCTTGCCTTATTAATTCATGTCTTTAGCAGAAAGCAATTGAAAGTGCTTTTTAAAGCAAAAATATAGTTGTTATATTGAAGGGCTATCATAATTTCCAATCTTTTAGTCTGGCACTAATAACTGCAACTTGCTGCATTCATTTTTGGAGGGAAGCTTAAAATAACTTTTAAAAATGTATTAATATTTTACTTGTTGAAATATAAAATAGACCCGGAGATTTTAATTTAATATTAGCCCCCAACAACAAAAGCAATCTGAATTTGTGGATGGGAATTCATACTGGAAGAAGTTTTCTTTACATTTTTACATGATTGGAGTAGCACTCTGTGCTTCAAATGAATGTGGTAATTTTAGTGGTTGATTGCATAGCAAAGTAAACCTGAATAGCTGGGCTTTATTATGCAAGAATTCCAGCATGTCAAAAAGAAAATTAAATTACCTCCATATCTTGCAACTCTGCTTAAATTGTCCTCCCAGAAGATGCCAGTGAGGCAGGAGTGTGGCCACAGCCCAGAGCGAGGTCATGCTGAGGGTTCACTGCAGCAGGGACCTGGTCCTGCCTGGGCCCTGCCCAGAGGAGCATGGAATCACAGACTCCTGGAATGCTTTGGGCTGGAAGGGACCTTGAAGCCCATCCCACCCCTGCCATGGCAGGGACACCTTCCCCTATCCCAGGCTGCTCCCAGCCCTGTCCAACCTGGCTTGGACATTCCAGAGATCCAGGGGCAGCCACAGCTGCTCTGGGCACCCTGAGCCAGGCCTCAGCATCCTCACAGGAAGGAATTTCTTTCCAATATCCCATCTGTCCCTGCCCTCTGGCACTGGGAACCCATTCCCTGTGTCCTGTCCTTCCATCCCTTGTCCCCAGACCCCCTCCAGCTCTCCTTTAGGCCCTGCAAGGGGCTCTGAGCTCTCCCTGGAACCTTCTCTTCTCCAGGTGAACATTCCCAGCTCTCCCAGCCTAGCTCCAGCCCTCAGATCATCTCTGTGGCCTCCTCTGGACTTGCTCCAAATCCTTCTGCTGTTGTTCCCCAGGGCTGGAGGCAGCTCTGCAGGTGGGGTCTCACCTGAGTGGGGCAGAAGGGCAGAATCCCCTCCATTGACCGGCTGGGAGAATTCCCTGTGCCAGGGAGAGGTTCTGGGGTGGGACCAGGGTTTGGAGAGCAATTGGTGGCTTGGAAGGAGTGGCCACTGTGCAGGAAGGACTGGCCACTCTCCAGGAGTCACTGCCAAGCTCAGCAGTGTGAGGTTCTGCCTTTGCTGGTGTCTCACAGGTTCTCCCTTTATTGTTGCTCCTCCGCGGCACTAACACAGCATCATTACTTCCCTTTTTTTGTCAGCTGACAACTGTTTTTTATTTTCATAGCTTGTCCCCCTGGGTTTTGGGGCCCTGATTGCTTTCATTCATGCAACTGCCACAACGGAGCACTGTGCAGCCCCTACGATGGAGAATGCAGATGTACCCATGGCTGGACGGGGCTCTACTGCACTCAGCGTAAGCCTTGCAGGGACAGGGAATCTGTCAAAGTGTGTGCTGCTACCTCGTGTCTCTTCCAAGTATTGCAGTTTTCCCTGGAAAACCACACGCTCCTTACTCCTGATAACCTCACTTCACCCCGAAGAAAATAGTCCTGAAGCTTTCCAAGGTTTTTTATGCCTTTGGCGCTCGGTAAAGGAGGGGGAAATCATTTACGTTATTGATTCATTGTTAGAGTTTGCACAGTCAGTGTTGCTGCTTTTTAGTGCCCCGGTATTTGTGGGCTGCTTTAGGAAAATTTTAGAGATTTCTCACCCCGGTGCCAAATTACTGGTATGAAAGAGGAGATCCAATTCTGGTGAGCCTTTTAAGAAGGTTCTTTCACTTGCAAATAATTGATTGATCCCTGCTCTTCCAGAGCGTTTCTGTTTAGCATCTTCTTTCACTTCTTGAAAATGTAGTTTGTATAGATGGGTCAAGTTTTCATTCTTCTGAAAAACTTAAGAGGCAATTCTGTAAAGATGAGAAACATTACTTCAAGAAAATTGGCTGTCACAGTATCTCTGCATTTAGACCATCAAATAAATGTCATTAAATATACAGAAGCTGAAAATCCGTAGATTTATAAGCCCACGTACTTTGTGCTGATAACACATCTGACTTTGGTTTCAGCTTATTTCTTCCTCTTTCCTTGTTCTGATTGCTGAAAGGTTGCCCAGCTGCTTTTTATGGAAAGAATTGTGCCAACGTGTGCCAGTGCCAGAACGGGGCTGACTGTGACCACATCACCGGGCAGTGCACGTGCAGGACAGGATTTACAGGCAAACAGTGTGAGCAGAGTAAGTAGCAGTGACCCCAGTCCTCTCCTTCTCCAGAGAGGGGATGTGTTTCAGAATTCTTGCACAAACAGCCTCTTAAATGAGGTGGTGATGTCAGCAGGACAATGACCCCTGGCACCTTGTATAATCCATAGGGAGGAGAGAGCACCTCTGGAAAACTGGGCAGGTCCTGGAAACTGGATGTGCTGTAACTGGATAATTACTTGTTTGTCCAGTGCAGTAATTCACCAGGAAATTCTCACACACTTACTGGGATTCTAAAGAGGTGAAATCCACCTCATCTTCCCAAGACATTAATTCCACAGGGTTCCCTCACTTTTTTTGGCAGTAACATTCCTGTGAGAATTGCAAGGGAAGGCTTTTTAACTGTAGCTTGCTACGTGGCTCTTTATGGAAGTACTTGTGCATGCAACTTAATTCATAAATATGTTTTTGCACACACTTGCATTCAGCAAAGTGAATATCTCAGGGTCAAATCTGTGTGCTCGTGGGAGCCTGCACATGGCACCACTGTAAATCCATAAGTGGCCAACTTTCTGGAATTTGGGGGCACCCTTCACTGCAGCCACAATCAAAATAGGAAGCTAAAGAATCCCACAAAGAACTGCACAATAGCTGATTTTGTACAAGGAGCTGCTTTATGATTTGACCCCCTGTATAAAGCCTGAGGCTTTCTTTTCTATCCAAACTCCAAATGTATTTATTTACTTGTTTTTCTACTGTTTAATCTAAAAGAATCTCTTCATTAAGGCTCCTTCCTTCTCCAAATCCTGCTGAATGGGCAGTCACACTGCATTGCAGATGAAATGCTTAATTGCAGGCATCATTTCTGTGGTGCAGTCCCAAAATTTAGGCCTTATTCATTTTAAGTAGGCTGCAGGCTAATAAAAGAATGAGCATTAATTGTAATGATTTTATTTTCTTCTTTGTTTGAGTACCAACAGATTAAAGATACAATTTTAATACACACTGCAAATCAATAAACAGATACTGGCTGTGGTTCTCTACTTCATATTAAATTTTGGCTACCAGAATCTACTTTGAGACTGACATTGGGGAGGTGTTGTCAGGCAATGAAATACATTTGCAGTGACACACAAGGAGTCACAACTTGAACAATATATTCCACAAGATCATAGCAAGGGTGCATGTTTTCAGTAATGCAGCTTCTCCGTGGAAATAAGTGGGATGTGACAGACATTGTTTCTTTCAATTTATTCTTGAATAGTGCTTCCAGAAGTACAGTAGCTGCCTGCAGATTTATTGTAATGGTCCATCATGGTAATTGTATGAATAAATTTCTCAGCTGGACATTCAATCATTTTGTATTTGATAGAAACACAAAGGATTGAAATTCCTTCTGTATTAGGAATCCTGACACCAAAGCAGAGCAAATCAAACCATTCAGATGCTCAGTTCTGAAATTCCACCTGCAATGTTCTATTCCCTCCTGGAACTGATAGAGATGAGTAGGAAAGCATGTGGGGTTTGTTTGGTAAAGGCTGTTGGGTTCATATAAAGTTCCCATATAAATTTCTTTGTAACTCCCCCCATAAAAAAAACCAAAAAAACAGGTAGGTTGGTGAAGTATGTTGAGCTCTCTTTTCTGCTTCTGAGCTCAAGCTCTGTTAAACTCTGAACATTTGTAATATACATCAAGTCTTCTGAAGGCTTTGTACCTATCATTGATTTCATTCTATGAATTTTCCAGAAAGTTACAGCTTAATAAGTAACAAATTGCACACAGAATACATTTAGCTTCTTCTTTAGACTACTAATAATTTCACATTAAGCTGTTACCTAGAGATCCTAAAACCAGGGAGACTTCTCTGCTGAATTTCCCCTGCCAAGTGTTGTGCCCATTCCCCAAACCAGTAGAATTCTCCCCAGTGTTTTCCTTTGGCTCCCCAGAGTGCTCTCCAGGAACATTTGGTTATGGTTGCAAACAACTGTGTGAGTGCATGAACAATGCAACGTGTGACCACGTCACAGGCACTTGCTACTGCAGTCCAGGCTTCAAAGGAATCCGATGTGATCAAGGTACAGTGGAATTCTCTCTCTAAAATCCCTCTCTTCCCCTCTCCAATGATGTACTTGCCTTTTAAAAAAACAGTATTTCAAAAATGAAATGCACGATTCAATTTACAGTGTGTTATGAATTACTTTTAACAGCGGCTCTTATGATGGAAGAATTAAACCCCTATACTAAAATTAGCCCTGCTCTTGGATCAGAGAGGCACTCAGTGGGAGCAATCATTGGAATTATTATTCTCCTTCTAATTATTATGGTCTTGCTGGCACTCTTTGTGTGGTATCGACGGAAACAGAAGGAGAAGGGCCATGACATGCCAAGTGTATCTTACACTCCAGCCATGAGGATGACTAATACAGATTACTCACTTTCTGGTAAGGGTCTTTTTATGTTAATCAAATCCAGACTCATATTCCTGTCTGTTGGGGAAATACAAGTTTCTCTGATGTGTAACGTGTTACTGAGCCTCAAAAATAATGACACTTCCATTCTTCCTCAGAATACCGTGATCTTTAAACACATAAATGGGACAGGAAAGCAAATATAAAACTGATTTAAGCTGCTTACTGTGTGGAAGTTGATATGGGATATACCTAGGCAGGACATACACTGCATGGAATTTTAAGTCATGTGCATTCCTGTTGCAGTGCAGGGATATTTTCCTTTGTGAAACCTCGGGAAGTCTTTTATTGTTTGAGGGATGGGATTGGCTGGGTCAGTCATAAGGTTTTGGGTTTGTCTGTGTTGCAGGTTGTGATTTGAGGTGTCTCTTTGTTGTCACTCTCTGCTGTGTGCAGCCCAGTCCTTATCCCAGCTGGTGGGAACCATCTTCCCAGGAGCTGAGGAAAGCAGGAGAGAGGAAGAGGAAGGCTCTTCAGGATCAAAGCATTTTTCTTTCTTTCTATCCTCTGTTACTGCTATGGAGGACAGCTTTTCTTGACAGATTGTCTAAATTTGGGGGGATGTGATCTCCTTTTCAATGCTGTCATTCTTATTCACTCCTCTCTGGCCAATATCAGGGGCAATGGCAGGCAGGGGATGGCTTTACTTCCTTCTGCTTTCTCCAGTGTCTCAGTGGGGATCTTCTCAGGGTTTACTGACTGCTTCTCTTCCTTTTAAATAGCTGAAATTCCAAGCCCAAGTAAATACAAGTCCCTGGGGCAGGCAGAGGTTGGCCCAGCAGCTCTGCTTCCCAGGCTTGCAGTGCCTTTTTCTTTCTGCTTTCTACTCTAAATGTAAAGGCCTCTTGGCTTCTCTGCTCTCTCAGGGTGGCACAGCTGGAAGCTTTTTCTGTTCTTCCCTGCCAAGGATGTGCCTGGAAGGGCCTCTCCCATTAAGCCAATGATTGTAATGCCTGGCTACACCTGGAACTTACTCACAGAGCTTCTCATGGCATGGTGACTTCAGTCCTGGTGCCAGGGACATTTTCCTGCCATGGCGTGTCCCACATCATGGGCTCTCTGCTGAGCACCACTGACCACGTTCATATCTAGAGCACTTAGCAGAGCAGTCCTTCTTCTGATAGCTACAGATGGGGGGAGAAATTATCATGGATCTCCTTTCATTCCTTCTTATTTTTGAATTTTACCTTTGCTGGCTCTTGCTTAGACTGCTTATTTGGGTAAGAAACAGAATGTTCTTCACCTTCCTCTCAGTGCAGCCATCTTTCCCAGAGCTCCTGATGCCGTATGATCCTTAAGTACACGAGGAACAAAAGTATTTTGGATATGGCTGAAATCCTGGATACATCCTAAATAGCTGGGGGTTCATCTGCACTGAACCTGGGATCTCTTTTTGTTCTTGGGTTGGGAGTTTAGCTCTGGCCCTTGTGGCATTGCTGCTCTGTGTCAGGTCAGTGTGTAAAAGCCCTGAATACCAGGTCCCCACAAACTCAAACAGCACCAGCTCAGAGGGGTTCCATGGGCTTCTCTAGGAAGAAACTGGATAATGGTTCTTTCCTGTTCATCTCAGTCACTGATGGGGGATGCAGATACTGGGCCTTTTCTTGCCTCTTACTTTCTTTGTGCAGTCCTTCTAGCAGTAGAAATTGTATCACTCAGGAAGCTGCAGCAGAGTGGGGTCAGGCATCTCTTTCTGGAGGTCACAAGGACAGTTTTCTTCCTCCTCCCCCTTGGAAAACTCTGCCACCTGAGCGTGCAGAGGAAGCTTAAGAAGATAGAAACACACTGCTCCATCTTCAGCTCATTAAAAATTGCCTGCAGGTACCAGCATTGTTTCAAGTTTTGGGTTTTGCCCTTTTTGGAAGGGCATTTACAAAATTTAGACAAGAGCTCCCTGCCAAATCCTGACTGTCCTCCAGCACATTCCCCTACTGAGACTTACAGTAACTGCCCCAACTTCGGCCTTACCAAGGCTGCTCCTCTTCCACAGAGCAGAGAGGCAGGAAAAGGTGCTGATGTGCACCTTCCTCAGCAGAAAATGGAGAGGTGGATACTGAGAGAAGCTCACAGAAAAGGAATATGTGGCTGGCAAGACAACACCTGTGTGTCTGAGGGCAGGTGAGCACACACACGTGTTACAGAGGATGCTGAAGGACAGCAGCAATATTGCACAGAGGGAACAGAGATTCCAACCCTCACCTGAAGGTTTGCTTGTGGATTAAGGGCAGAATACCATGCAGATGTACTTGTCAAATGGGTCTAATCCCATGTAAACCCATGTAGTTTGGCAGGAATTCCACCTGGCTGACTGCAGCATCCAGCTCTCTGTGGGTTGTGACATTATGGCTCTCCTGAATCACCAAGTTGTTATTTTGCCTGTTTATTCTTATTTGGGTAATGGTGGTGTTGCTTCTGAATAGAGCCACATACAAAGATCCCTAGCTCCTGGAGGCAGCAATTTCTTCCAGCACATTTATTTCTGGAGGTTGTTTTTGGTCTTTACGTCCTCAGCTCTTGTGAGGCTGATAATCCATGCATATGTGTGAGAGAGATTATGAGGAAGGGGAACCCCCTGGGCAGCCCTTGGACTCTTTGGCATTTGTGGATGAAGGATGTGGCAGCAAAACACACACTTTGCTCAGCAGCCAGAGGAGAAGAAAACCACCCGTGCTGGGAGAGCTTATCCACAGCACATGGATCTAAGAGCAGTTTCCCAAATAAGCCTGAAATCAAAATGGTGCTCCCCAGCATGAGAGCAGTGCACTCAAAAATATTTTAAAGTGCAAGTTGTTTAGTTCAAGGAGATGAGGCCAGAAGGGAAAACTGTGTGGTAGTGCAGGAGAGCAGCAGAGATTTCTCAGTGGGACTTTCACAAAGACTTGGCTATGGGCTGAAGTGATGTTTGAGGTCTCATCAAGGTCTTAGCAAACTTTCTGGTATGGGTGAATCCACTGCTGAGAGCCAAGAGCTAAGCAAAGCTTGCCACAAATAAAGCATGGTGGATCCTGAAGCCTAGACAAGACACTTCCAGAACTGATCTGCAGATGATGGGTGGTGGGAGGTGGCAGAGTGAACCCTCCTGTTCCGAGCCTTCAGCCGTCGCACTGACACCGTGTGGGCAGAGAAGACCCACACAAAGAGAAGGAAGCAGTTCCATTTAGCAGTTGACAAGTCTGGGTTTGTATTTACTGCAGAGTGCTTGCTTATTCCCTTTCTTGTCGCTGGGCTGGTGCCCAGTTTCCACAGAACTGTCCTGCAGGATGGGGACTGATGCTCTCTGTGGCACCCCACAGCCCAGGCTCAGAGCAGGAGCTCAGTCTAATTCCCTTTCCTTTAGGCATTTAAGTCTTTCCTTACTGTTCAGACCAGAATAAAATTCTCACCTTTGGGAAGAGAGAGATTTTTTTTGTGGGTTGGGTTTTTTTCTTGTTGGTTTTTTTTAAACAGGGATAGCATTAAGATTTGAATTTGATGTATTTCCAGCCAGCAGTTACAAGAGCTTCATGAATAAATGTGTAGAAAATGGACTGTGCTATCAAGGTAAATCAGCCAGGGTGGCTACTTAGGTATCGACCAAAGGGAACAGTGCAGAAGGAGTAATTCTGAGTTCAGGGGGCTGCCTGCAAGGGGGGGAAAAAAAGGATTTGGGGGGATGTGTACAAGCTCAGGGTCATTAATTCAACACTGTGCTAAGCAGTAGAGCACTGGTAGAGTTTTATTTCAGCTCATTGTGGGTACAGAAAACAAGCTCCAGCCAGCTGAGCTGGGTGAGGACTTGCATGGTCTCAGGTGGCTCCCGGTGACATTGGTGCACACCTCGAATCCCACACCACAGCCAGGGGGTCCTGCCTCTTCCTTCCAGCTGCTCCTTGCCCACAGCCAGTGGATAAGGGAAGGGGAAAGGCAGAGGTGACCCCAGCACCAATTTCAGAGCAGAAAGACACAGATCCAAGTGTCCGTGTTTGACTGGGACCGTGGGCTGTGAGGAGGGAGGGAGGGAGCAGGCTCAAGGCTGTGTGACAGCAGCTGTATTGGTGGGGGGCACACACTGATGGGAGGGGTGGGTTCCAGCCCCAGTTCCCACTGGCAGAGCCCAGGAGAGATGTGGTTCCTGTTGGTTTGATTGTAAATGTCACAGAGTTGTAGCTGGGGGAGATGGCAGAGCCCCGGCAGCCTGGCTGACAGATGTTCAATGCAAAGACTTCAGCTCTGGAATCACACCCTGATCTGAGATAATTTGTTAGCAGCAACTCTGGAAAACAGCTGGGACTCAAAGGCTCTGCACTTACCACAAAATCGAGTTGACCTCGAAAATCCTTTGCATGTTTCAGCAGAAAAGAAGAGCTCAGTCAGAGCTGCACATGCAGGAGCAGCTTCCCCTGAGCCACAGCCTTTACGTAAGAGACACCCTGCAGATAAACCCTTCTTGGAAACAGGACATTCTGCAGTAAATTAAGCTCAGTCTAGATCTCCACAAGATGTCAGCAAAGCAAAGTGCATGTTCAGAGTGAGGTGAATGCAGAGGGCAAGGAGAGGGGGGTGATGGTGGCTGGGGCCCCCAGTGCCAGCCAGGTCCCTGTCCTTCCTTACCCATCACTGCCAACCTCCAGGGAAGGTGGCCATGGGCTCAAACAGCCACCCCAGCACTTCAGCACCCTTTGATGAAGGTGTTCCCACAACCAACCTCTCTGCCTGCAGTTGGAGCCATGCTTTATTAAAGCACCTTCATTTGCTCCTTACAGGGCCTCTTTGTTTAAATGATGCTGCTCCAGTTGAAATTTTCCATCCCTTCTCCTGATGGTACTTTGTACTTTGAAATGTGTATCCATTTGTTATGCAGCTGGAACCAGATTGGGATTGATGTTTTCATTAGACCTGCCAGTACAAATATGATGCCTTTCTTGGTAAATTATTCTGTTTGGTAAATGTGTTTATAACTTAAATTGAGGAAATAGATAAAATGTCTCTGAGCATACAATGTAACTTCCCAGGTTTGCCTTTCAGCTTTGGTTTTTAAAAAGCCTTTGCACACAGTGTAAAATGTTTTGGACTCCTTGGTACAGTTACAGCACCTTCATTTCTAACATTACTCCTGGTTTTGTGATGAAGAGGTTTCATTTGTTTCAACTGCAAGACTGCTCAGGAGCTCTTCCATAGGTTAAACTAAGGAGGCAGCTGTGTTGCAGTCCATGCATTCCTGAGTTTTGCCTCCCTCCCCTCACCTGCAAAGCAGCTGGACTGTCAGGAATGACTTCATTAACATCTTCAAGAAGATAACACTGTATTATTTCAATATTTTGCTTTTTTTTCTCTCATATTTAATGCTAATAGTCAAGAGCTTCACACCATAATGCAGGATAGGTTGCATCTGCAAGTATTTTAGAACACCCAGTACTCCAACAAAGATTTCTAAACTAGATTGTCTCTACCTTGTTTTCAGTTTAAGAACTGTTGTGGCTTCCAAAGTATGTTGTGATGACTTGTTTTCTTCCCAGATATATCCCAAGGTAGCAGCAGTGTTCATTGTTTTTCCAATCCAAGCTACCACACTCTCTCATGTGGGGTGACTTCACGCTTCTTTCCCAGTAATCTGGATGGAAACAGCTCCTGTAAGGTAGATATCACCCCACCCCACTGTAGCAATGTTCTTATCAGTTCAAGGAAATCAACCAAAGCAATGTCTCTGGGGCCCTGTTGTCTGCCAGCATTATTTCCAACTCCAGGGTAGCATTCCTGACATCCCAGGCACTGAAAGGTTGGATTTCCCCTCCCTGTATCTTCCCAGTCTCTGGGAGTGGGAACTGGAGTCTCATGCCTGTCTGGGTCAGCAAGGCTTGGTGTCTTAGCAACTCTGCTTCTCAGAAGAGATAAATAACTCAATAAATATAATTATCCATTAACACAACACCAGTAAATCAATGAAGCATTAATCAGGAATCTCACTTTGTTTCGTTGTTTCCCACATCAGACACACAAATTCCCTGCTGACACAGACAAGCAGAAAGATGCAAGAAGGTTCCTGGGGTGCTTTTGAGGACTGTCCTGGCTCAGCCAGGGACATTCTGGGAGCTCTGCTGTCTCTCCTGGCTCTCCAGCAGAGCCATTCCAACCCTAGCACTGGAACATCCAGGAGCACCTTCCTTATCATTTGTTGCAATTGATTCCCTCAGACCATTCATGAACAACACTGACTCAATTCAGCACTTCAGTAAGTTTAGATATGGCAAATGGTAAAACAGCTCTGCCTTTGGAGCATTAAATAAGCCCAGGTGGGGCAAAGCAGAGGGAGCAGGGGAAAAAGGAAATGCAATTGATTTCATCAAGGTTGTCAGCTTTAAAAATGATGGTATTGCAGACTCTGTCACCTTAATCCAAATGTGACTATTCACTGGAATGCCATACAAACAAAATTAATGCAAAAAAGACAGTATTGTGCAGGACAGGCAAAAATGTCTCTACATGTGCTCCTGTAAGTAATTTCTCGGCTGTTAAAAGAAAATCTCATTAAAATGTAATAAAAAGCTGGCTCCAGAGATTTCTCAGAGAAATGTTTAGACAGATGTGTAAATATGTTTTTTGATGTAGATGGTCCCCTTGCATCATGAATTTTTGCTCCCCAAATTGAAAGTGCAAACGCTCATAATGTCAAATTTAGGATGAGTGTCCATCTGGACCACTAATCCTTTTGCAGAAATTTAAATGAATTCAGAAAAGGTCAAAGCCAGCACCTATCCTGGATTCCCAGCCTGCAGTGCCATCTTCTCACAGAACTACTTTAAAAATGAAGCTGCTGGAAAGGTTTAATCCCCAAGTGGTGCTTTGGGACTCACCTGGAAGCTGCTCCCCCAGCTGCAGCTCTGGCCATTGTAGTCAGTCAGGTTGTCCTGATAACCACTGAAAGACCTGGAATAGAACTGGTATTTTCAGGGTATTTATCAAAATATATGGCCTGATATTTCCTTTAGATCTCCCAGCATCTCACTTATTAATGAGAATGCTTTGCAGTGCTGAATAGCTGAGGATGGCCAAAAATACACTTTGTCTGTCTGCAGCTCTGCAGCCAAGTAAGACAAAGGAGCAAATAAAGCCCTAATAGCTGCCTTAACGAGTTCATTTCCAAATCAGTTTGCCTGGTGCCATTCTCACTTTCTGCAGAGAAATGTGCACAAGTTGTACTTGGAGGATTCATTTCTTTGTAGTGCCAGCTGGGGTCACAAAGGAACCAGCACAGATGCAAAATGAAAAAAAAAAGGCAGAGGAGGCTCTGAAGTGCAGAGCCAGAGCCCAGGATGTGTTACCCTCCCTGTGCTCCAAGGAGGGCAGGCCTGGAGCCATTCCTCTCTCAGAGCCTGGGCACAGCACCAAGGCAGGACAGCTGGGAGCCCTGCTCCACTCTGAGGAGGGCTGAGGAGTTTTCTCTCCTGTGCTTCCCTGCCCTTCTCTCCTTTCTTTCTGTGTCTTTTGCCTTTTCTCCCCTCTTGGTGATCTCTCCACTCTACTCTTTTACTTCTCCTCTCCCTTTTCCTAGTCTCTTTTCTCCCCCAGCTCTACACATATGATTCCCATTTCCTTCCTGCTCTCCTCTCCCCTCTCCAGGACCCCTGGCTGGGAGCTCCCAGCACTGTGTACTGACCCTGCTGCAGTTCCCAGGGTGGCACCCTTGGAGGGAAGGAGGAGGGTGAGGCTTTAGCAGGAGCTGAAGGGCCCAGCCCCACACTGGGGACAGTCTGTGACATGGGTCTGTCTGCACAGGATGGGAGCAGGGCCAGGCTTCAGCAGGGGCAAGGATCTCACCTCCTCATCCCCTCTGCCAGGCAGACATTTGGCCACTGCTCAGACCCTGAAGGGGAACCACTGAAGCTGCTGACAGACCAGCACCAGTGGGGGCATTAAACCCTCCCCAGGCTGTTTGGGGCTGGGTGGTTGTGCCAGTGGAGCACAGCCTGGAACACAGGCAGGAGGAAAACAAGTGGGAGGATACGGGGGAGCCTTTGAGAAAAGACTGAAAAAAGGCTTGGCTGCTTTTATCTGGCAAAGGGAATGGTGAGGGGGAGCATGATTGCCATCTATAAATACAGCAAGGTAAACACCAGGAGGGAGGAGAGCTGTTTAAGGGAGATGACAGAGCTGGCTCGAGAACAAATGAGGATGAACTGGCCATGAATGCATCAAAGCTGGAAATTAGATTTCTACCATCAGATCAGTGAGATTTTGGAATAGCTTCCCAGGAAGACTAATGGGACAAAGAAATCTGATTACTGTTAAAATGGAGCTTGATCAGCTCTCTGAGGGATTATGTGCCCGAGTGTTTGCAGTAAAAGGCAGCTGGACACAGGGACTGGGGGATCCAAACCCTTCCAGTCCTGTCCCCAGGCCCGTGCCAGGTGCCAGCAGGAGCTTGTAGGGCTGAGCCTCATCTCTGTGCAAGGTCCCTGAGAATGGATCTGCAACTCTGAGCTTCAGGAGGAGGCTCCAGCATCTCAGTGCAGGCTTTTAGCTCCCAGCACTTTGCCACAAGTGAGAGAGCTTGGCAAGTCAGCTCAGGAAAATGCTGGGACCATTGGTATCAAGAGAGATTTTACTGTGAGTCTAAGCGAAGCCAAACCTTGACCTTTGCTTATGAGCTCCTACAAGTAGGTTTGGCCTTTTTTCTCATGACATGTGCAGCACCAACTAGTAATGATGCTGCAAGTTACTGAGGAGTATCAGACATGAAAGGTGAACTTTTGCCACAGAATTACTGCACCAAAATTTTCCAAAGCACATAAATAGAGACTACATACCTCCAGAACTGTGTCTTCACATCAGAGCTCTCATTGCTGAGCCACAGACCAGACTTCAGATGCTGAGGACCTGTTTTGCTCACAGGGTGTTTGGCAGGACCACTCACAGGACCACTCCAAGGGCTTCAATGCCAGCTTTGTGTCTGGATTTTTGAATTGTGCCTGACATAAAAACAAATCTCACTTTTACCAAGTGCTGCAAAGTTTGTGAAGAATCCTCTGTGTAAAGGATGAGGCTGCTGCACTGGTCACAAGCAAATGGAGGATTCTCACCTTGAGCTTTTGCAAAGCTCATAATTCCACCCTCATTCCCTTCCAGCATCACAGCAAAAGTCCAGGTGTTGGTTTCTACAGACATCATAAAAATCAATTGCTGTTAGATGTGCTGAATTTTTAAAGCCAGCAGTTTCACATCTATTAAAGGAAGTTCTAAATTCTACCAAAGACTTCACATAAAATTAGAAACTGCAAAACAGAGGTCATTGGAAATGGTCTGACTGGATGTCACCCAGCCAATAAAAAGGAATTCAGTACAGAAAGCAGCATTTAAGTACCTTTGACTAAAACTTGCCCAAGAAAAAGGAGAACTGCAAATACAGAAGGGATGCAGAACATTCAGGATGGGCATCTAAAACTGAGCAGCACAAGCCTGGACCAGGGAGATCTGAAGTCAGTAGTTAGGGAAATAAATGTCAAATTATTGATTGCTCTCCAGGAAGATAAAGGTATGATGGAATTCCTGCCAGAACTTCTTTGCCTAATCACCATGGACTTAAAAACCTGGGCATTGACAAATGGCTGGTGGTGATCAAGTGGCCCCTGTCATCTATCCAGCTATTTCAGACAGGCAGATAATGACTTTGCTTTACTCAGGCTGGTATCTCGTTGATCTTAAAGGAAAAGTTGCCAGATATGAGGTAGTTTTAACCAAATTGCTAAAGTTACCAGCCTGGAATTTTAATGGATAAATTTACTATGAAGGATTTCTTCCTCCAGAAAAGCAATTCTGCTTCACAGTAAAAATTGAAGTATTTTTTATCTTAAAAAAAAAAAAAAGTTAACAAATTATAGTGTGTTAAGAAATGATAGTAGCACAAAGAGACAGCTATAATCACATTTAGAAAAACTGCATTCAGAAAAACTTAGAAATGTCCCCAAATCATTTAATTTAAAAAAATCAATTTTAGCCTGTAGCTCTTCATGCCAAATTTTAGGTTTGTGAGCTGATTTATAAATCCTGCAAACCCAGAGCTTTTAATAGAAACCCCAAGACTTTAATAAATGTGCTCTGAGTGGTGCAGCTGGGTTGAAAAATCAGCATTTGTGTTCTGGCTGCAAGTTTTGAGAGAAGAACGAAGCCATGAGCTCTGCTGAGGAGAACTGATGGTGCCAAGAGTGGAATTTCTCCCAGTGACCACATTCCAAAGGGATCTGCTCTTCATCCCCCTGCCCCTGCTGGACTGTCCAACTGCCCCATCCCTGCATCCATCATCCATCCAACCATCCAACCATCATCCATCCATATCTCCATCCATCATCCATCCATACATCCAACCATCATCCATCCATCATCCATCCATCCGTCCAACCATCATCCATCATCCATCCATCTCTCCATCCATCCATCATCCATCAATCATCCATCATCCATCCATCATCCATCCGTCATCCATCCATCCGTCCAACCATCATCCATCCATCTCTCCATCCATCCATCATCCATCATCCATCCATCATCCATCCAACCATCATCCATCCATCCATCATCCATCATACCATCATCTATCCATCATCCATCCATCATCAATCCATTGTCCATCCATCATCCATCCATCCATCATCCATCCATCCATCATCCATCCATCCATCGTCCATCCAACCATCATCCATCCATCCATCATCCATCATACCATCATCTATCCATCATCCATCCATCATCAATCCATTGTCCATCTATCATCCATCCATCATCCATCCATCCATCATCCATCCATCCATCATCCATCCATCCATCGTCCGTCCATCCATCGTCCGTCCATCCATGCATCCATGCATCCCTGCCTCTGCTGTCTCTGTTTCCATTCCCAGTTTGGGGAAGCACAGGGAGCTGCTGGGTGATCAGGAAATGACTCCTGGGCTCTCCAGGCTTCCTGCAGAGCTTCCTCAGTGCCCGGGACAGCAGGAGCACTGCAGGCACAGGGACAGCACAGGGATGCTGGACCCCAAGGGTGGCAGTAGCACTGGGGGCTGTTGGAAAGGACTGTGGAAGGGTGAAAATGCCTTTGGAATGTGGCTGTAGGTGCTGGGCCCCAGCTGGGATTTAATATCCCAGTAGGCTTCAACACATCACTGAGGGGTTTTGTTCCAGGTCTAAAAACAGATTGAGACAGCTAAGCAAAAAGGAATGATAGATCAGGAAAAACAAAATGTTGTGGTACTTTTGAATACTCTCAATTTTTACCTCCTTTTTGTTACGCATTTTCTTGTAAATAGAGTAAAATAGCAGAGCTGAATGCTTCCAAACACATCAGGAGGCTTCCCAGTCTGGAAGCAGACACAGGAGGGCAGTGATGGCTTCATAACTTTTCAGAAACAAGGTTGGGATTTGCTCTTGAATTGACACTTACTCAGGACCAGCTGTATTCCAGCAGGTGTGGTTTTCAAGGAAATAATGTGAGGAGGAAAATTCAGCAGTTTTAGCACCTACAGTGATTCCCAGACCCCCCTGCAGGGCTCAGCTGGTGACCACTCACCTGTGGAGCCCTTTCTGCTCTGTCCCAGCCCAGTGGGGCCGTGCACCCCAAAGCAGAGACCCCTCTCCTGTCACTGCAGGCTCTGGGAGGTGCTGCCCCAGCAGCAGCACCTGCAGGGCAGCCCTGGACTCTCCTCTTGGCTGGCAGATCCACAGGAGCCTCTGTTCCACCATTGCCGAAGTTATTTTCCTTGAACTGAGAGAACTCCTGTCCCTGCATCTCCTGTCAGTGCAGGCACAGCTGCCTCAGCAGATCCCCTGGCTGCAGGCAGCCCCTCTGTGCATGCTGCTCCAGGGTTTGGTCCATCCATCCCCATGGGTTCTTTGGAGCCCATCACCCCACATCCACAGGCATCCATCGTGGTTCCAAGGGAAATCCTGTGTTTTTTCCAGCATGTTTGTGTTCATGGCTTGGTGAAGTGACTTTCCTTTGTGATTTTCCCTAATGCCAGTGAACAGCTGTCCAACTCCCACAGATAAAGGCTGAGATGGTGAGGCTGAGGCGGGAGTCACCTCCCATTTTTATTCCTGACATCCTTGGGCTGTAGTCTGGGGTGGGAACTGTCTGTCTCTTCCAGCATTAACCCATTATCATACTTTTTGAACAGCTCAGTAACAAAATCCTTGACAGAGAAACTGCAGACTGGAGACCCTACAGCTATCTGAATGAACTAGGTCAGTAATTTTTAAACACTTTAATCACTTTAGTAGACTTTAGAGCAATTCCAAATCCAAATCAGCCTTTCATAAAGGCATTAACAATAATGAGGAATATTGGTGTTGTCTTTATTTCACAATCAGAATTGCCAGTAGTGAAAGATGGAGAATTAAAAATTGTTTCCTTTACCACAAACCACAGACTGGGAAAGCAAAGTCAATATTCATTTTAGTCTCCCTTCCAAGGTTGCTCTGTTGAATCACTATCATCCACTCTATAAATGTTTTTTTAAGAACTAACTCAGGACATTAAAAATTCAAATTTGGCTTTTTTTTTCCCTCCCCTTTCATGCTTAATAAAGCTCAGTACTAAATACTGGCATCTTGATGAAGGTGTGGAGCCTCTGTGGGAGCTGGGGTGTGCAATGCTCCATTATCTCCCCGTAAATCATTCCGTGGCAATTCTGAACCACCAGCCAGTGCAACCAAGCCAAGAGTGAAGTTTAATTGCCTGTTCTGAGTTTATTCTTTCTGGCTTGGGTTTTCACAGGGTTTTTAGCAGCTCTTAGCTCAAATCCTGCCCAGATTTAGTGCTTTCATGCTCTTTGTTTTCCTATTTGAGCACTCAGAGTTTGGCTCATCAGTGGCCGAAAGCATTTGCCCTTTCCTTTGCTGGGATTAGTAACATCTCACTGAAAATATGCAGGAGGAGGGAAAGTGCAGCATTAAGGGGTATTATGGGATTTTTAAGGTCAACTGTCTCACAGCTCACATGGCAAAGGAATGAACTTAGGGCAGCAGCAGGCATCACATCCTGCCACTGCCCCTGGGCCCACACCGTGCCTCGCTCCAAAGACTCTTCCCTGCATGGGGAAAATCACAAACCTGTCAAGCTTCAGTGCAAAATCTCTTCATCCTTAACACCATCAATGTTTTCTGTGTATAAGCTGCAGAACCTCTCTAGTGCTTATCTGTGACATGGAGGGGGCTGTATGTGAGGGTTTCCAAATGCTTCTCAAACCACGTTAATTTTCCTTTTACCATTTTGCTGCTTTTTTTGCACACTATTTGCTTTATTTGTGTTTAACTTGTGCTGTCCTGAGCTCCCCATGTGCCACCTCTGTTCTGCATTCATGCATTTTATTTTACCAGCAGAAACGATGCTCAATGCCTCTGCAGCAAGAATGATCTAGAAGTGATAAATACTTTAGCTAAGAGGTCTCCAGCAAAACTCTCAGGTTTTTTTTCCCATAGCATTTTGCATCCAGAATAACTTTTCCTTTCTTTTTGCAAACTAAATTGATGAAAATTAGACTTTTTTTCTTTCTTTACAGTACCAGAATTAATGCCTGCTCATGCTAACTTTCATAATATTGAATCCTTGCTCAGATCAAGGCCGTTTTTACATGAAAATAAAAAGTTTTCATTTCTTGGTATTACTGTTGTGCAATAAAAGCTGCAGGTTCCTCTCATGAAAATTGCAGAAGAGAGTTAAAATCTTCAACTTTGAATTATAAACATAAAAGTCTAATAAGGTCACACAGGGAATCCTGCCTTTCAAACTTCATCAAGCACAGAAGTACCACAGTTTAAAATGTTCCACCTTCTGATCCCATGATCAGCCTTAGCTTCATAACATAAATGCTCCAATTCATGTGTTGGAAGAGAAGCCAAGCCTTGGGCAGGGCTGGATTCAGTAAAAAAGTTAAAAATAGCAGTGGACAACTGCCCAACTCCTCTGCTGTGACCCCGTGAATTGTCACAGAGCAGATGTGGGGGTGAGCCAAGAAGAGAGAGGGAAATGGAAGAGAAATGGAAGAGGAATTTGGGATGGATGGAAACTCCCCACTGGCTCCTCAGCCAGCAGCTCTGGTGATCCCAAAGGATGGGACACAGCAGATGAGGAGCACCAGGCTCCCAGAAATTTCTGCAGCCCTGTTAGAAACTGCAGGTGTCCTAAACATGAATTATAGCTGGGGAAAGGGAATTGTAAGAATAGCCACACCAAAATTAACTTGAACACTCATCTCCTAAAACCTGCAGTGATAAGGATTTTCTTAATTGCAGTGGACCTCACCAGACTGCAGGTGTTTTACCTGTTTTGCAGGACTTTGTTTGCCAGGTTCATGTTCCTTCCAAGTGGGAAATGCAAGGACAAAGCCTGGATTTTTACTGCTTCACATTTGTTAGTGAGCTTCAAATTCCAGGTTTTCAGAGAGCCAATTGTGTTCAGTGGAGTCTGGGGAGGAGCACAAGTAATTCCCATGGATGTGGCCTTAAGACATCAGAGTTTGGGGACTGTGGTGCCAAGAAGAGGCAGCTTTGTCACCTTCCTGTGTCACTGCCTGCCCAAGGAGCCTGCTCCTTGTTTCAGGGAATGCCTTGTCCTTGCATTTTCTCTGTCTCATGTTGCAGAACTGGAATTTGTGTTACAGAATTGCTTGCCCTGTGAGTAATCCCTCTTGCTCTGGTCCAGTCTGCACTGAGCAGTGTCAGAGCTTCCAGCTCTCATCCCAAGCAGGTCAGAACTCCCAAACCACTCACCTGAGCTCAGGCAAGCTTCTTGTCTCATTATCTGGAGCAGTGGACAGCAGCTGCAGGCAGGGCTGGGTTTATCTGTGATGTTTTTTAACAGCAGTCCTGGATGCAGACACTAAAGTGGGATTTGCAGCACATCACGAGTGACTCAAAGCTGCATTTATTCCAGAGGACCAAAGGCTATAAATTTGATTCACAGCTGACTTCACTTTTTTTCTCAAAGCCAAAAGGTGTGGAAAACTATTTCCAGCTGACTCTGATTTCACCCCAGCAAATAATTTAGCTTCAAACTTAAACCTGGACTTTACTGAAGTGCCAGATCCCTGGCCTGTTTAGGTCTTTTCCACATTAACTACTTCTGCAGTTTAAAAAATAATGTATCTATTATTCATTTCACCTCCAGAGGAACTCAGTGAATACAAAAAAAATGGGTCATGAACCCACAGTATTATAACAGGTAAGAGAGAAAAATAAAGGTAGAATTCCAGGGAATTAGGGTTGGGAAGGGCTTTGTGGGGTTGTGTGTCCCTCCAAGGGCACTGCACCTCCCCACAGCTCAGCCTGGGTCCCCTTTGTTCCCTGCCACTGCCTCTCCAAGGGTACAGCCCCTTCCCCTGGGACCCCAGCTGGGAGCTCTGCAGCTGCTCCTCCCAGCCTTGCTCCGTGGGGTGAGCCCCAAATGCTGCTTGGACACTGCTGCCCTTGGAGATTTGCTCAGCCCTGGCAGGAGGAGGAGGTGTGACCCCCCAGGGATGGCTTTGGGGACCCCAGCCCTGTGGCCATGGGCCAGGGGATGAATTGGTTCCATCCTCTTCACCGACTCTGCCTGAGCAGAACAGAGCAGGGACACAGCACAGAGCTCCTCCTGCTCTGGGACACAGCACAGAGCTCCTGCTCTGGGACAGGGCACAGAGCTCCTCCTGCTCTGGGACAGGGCACAGAGCTCCTCCTGCTCTGGGACAGGGCACAGAGCTCCTGCTCTGGGACAGGGCACAGAGCTCCTGCTCTGGGACAGGGCACAGAGCTCCTCCTGCTCTGGGACACGGCACAGAGCTCCTCCTGCTCTGGGACAGGGCACAGAGCTCCTCCTGCTCTGGGACAGCACTGAGCTCCTCCTGCTCTGGGACACGGCACAGAGCTCCTCCTGCTCTGGGACACGGCACAGAGCTCCTGCTCTGGGACAGAGCACAGAGCTCCTCCTGCTCTGGGGCAGCACTGAGCTCCTCCTGCTCTGGGACAGGGCACAGAGCTCCTCCTGCTCTGGGACAGAGCTGCCCAAAGCTCCCAGTCTGCCTCACCCTCTGCAGCAGGATGAGTCTGGGAATTGGCTCATGGTGCAAACAAAGCAGAAGGTGCACGAATGGCCTGGGGGGTCACTCGTGGCCCCATCACAGGTAGCCAGTCCGGGGCCACCAGCCCCTTTCCTGTGCTCAGGGATGGGCACTGAGAACCAGAGCAAAGGGTTGGGTTGTCTTTGATGTGCCAGTAACACATTTATTGTCTAATTTAGTAATTTCCCTTATTTAGCAAAAAAAAAAAAAAAAATGAAGCTGTCATGAAAAAAAGGCTGGTGCAGCATTGCCCAAGGCCATGACAGCTTTTCTGCAGAGCCCAGAGGACACACAAGGACAAACTGCTGGGAGACCTCTGGCACACGCTGTTTGGGGGGCTCTTTTCCCAGGGTAACTGTGTTACTTGACTGGGAATCCCATAAGCCACAAGGACATTTCTCAGTAACCAAATTTGTATTGATTGTCCCAGTCAATAGGAAATACCAGACTCTATAGCTAAAAAGATTTCAAGGCTTACATTAGATTATCCTTTTGATTGATATCTAGGGTAATTTGCAGGAGTAAAAATGGAAAAGGTCCCCATCCCCTTCTGTCTCAGCTTCTGTGAGGAACAGCAAGTTCCTCTGGAGCTGCACAAGGCACAATTGTTTGCTGTCAGCTCTGCTCCTGGTGCTGCACTCAGAGCACAGTGGTCACTTAGGGACTGTTGTCACATCAGTCACTGAACTGGGCAAATTCACGAGCAAAGTGATAGTAGGTGATTTAAGAAGGTTGTACACACCTTAGAGTCTAAGGCTGTGAGTTAAATAACACACTCTCCAGAAACAAAACAAAGCCTAAAATTAGTCACAGAGTGCTGCTACGCAGCCTGCAGACTCAGATTTGAAAGGGCGTGTTTTAGGCTTCTTTCACACCATTCCAGTAATGAATGTCTCAGCAGATGGTTTTTATCCTGATCTCCTGATGGATGGCAGTTCTTGGTAACCCTGCTGCAGAGAGCTCTCCCTTCCAGGGAAACTCTTAAGCACATGCAGAATTCCAGGCGTGCACAGGCTCCCCACCGGAGCCGAGTGTGTGCTTACGGCTGAGGATGTGCTTAAGAGCCTCCCTAAATGAAGGCCTTGATGTACAATTTAGAGGGAAGAATATATGCTGCTCAGTAGTCAAAGCAATCCAATTTACATAAATATTTATTTGTTTTCCATTATATATCATTTTTATGCAGGTGCTTGTGGGATGGATAGACGTCAGAACACATACATAATGGAAAAAAGCTTCAAAGGTATGGTATCCAGAGCTGCAGAACCCTGCCCAGGTGTGAGGAGGGTGTCCTAGAAGAGGTGAGATAGGAGCCCGGCAGAGGCAGGCAGGGAGGGACAGAGCCACCACCCCCAGCTGCCTGCCTGGCTCCCAGCACTCCTGGGCCACCAATTATGGATGCAAAGCTCCCCAGGGCCACGGGCTCTGCAGCACAGGGAGAAAGGGAGGGCTCAGCTCAGGGCAGGAGGGGCAGGTGGAGCTGGCCAGGGCACACTCAGCCAGGACCCACCGGCCACCAAGGGCTCTGGGGGAGCTGCTGGAGGCAGAGCTGTGTTCCCTGCTCTTGGCTCCCGGCCACGCTGAGCTTAAAGAAAGCCCCGAGGAAAGAAAGTGCCCCTGCTCGTGCCCTTTGCTGAGAGGGATTTAGAGCAGGGCTGGAGGAGCCCTCCCGGAGGTGGAGATCCCTCACACCGGCACCAGCAGCTGTGGGCACTGACCCCAGGGCAGCTCTAAAACTGGATCTCAGATGAGTTACGAGCACAGGGCCCAGTGGTTTTACATTTCACTTTTCCTCCACGTTTACATTCCAAATATTCCAGTTACATCTGGACACGGGAACCCTTGGCACAGAGGTTCCCACAGCTCCCGGCAGATCGGGCTGGGGTTCAGCTCCAGAAGATGGAGCAAGGGATCTTTCTCCTGGGGAATAGGCAGCTCTCAGGCCGAGGTCCTTGATCTGAATCCAAGGCTGGGAATGATCCTCAGGGGGCCGAGGAGGGAAACCCCTCACAGCCTCTCCCTGCAGTGCCCTCGGCCGCTGCTGCCCGAGCCGCGGGGACAGCGGTGCCCGCACACCCCCCCTGCCATGGCTGAGCTGCTCCAGAGCCACACCTCTGGCCCAGCTAACAAGGAATAACGAAAGCTATTCCACATAAAATGCATTAACCAGCTTATGGCCAGGCCTAGAGATCAATACTCACTTTGTAGCTGCTGTTTCAAACTACAGGGATGAAATATTTGCTAGAACATCACCTTACCACACAGAATCACCAAAGGAAACCAAGCATCCGTGACCAACTCTTTGTTGATAAAGCTAAAGTAAAAATACCGAATTCATTATGTATGTATATGATATATATGATTTATGATATACAAAATACTCAATCCACTGGTTTCAGCTACTTCAGTGATTCCCTTTTTCAAAAGAAAAATCTAATTATAATACAGCTAGTTGTTCTCTTTCTATGGAGCTATTAACTTCATTAGTTTAAACTAAATTACTGTGTTTACAAAGTTTAAAAGTACCTTAAGCACATGCAGCAGGAACTCCCATCCATAGGCACAGTCACACAGAGGGGACCAGTGGGGGCAGAGAAAAAGAATCCCAGAGACAGCAAACTGTGAAATACATTTTTAGCTGCTACACATTTTCTTTAATTTTTAGGATCTGAACCATTTCCGTGTTTCTCTCTTTATAAATTGAAAAATCAGGCTCAGAAGCCACAGCTGAAATTCTTTGTGGCTGCTCAGCTGCCTCAGATAGGCAGGGCTGGCACTGGCAGGGTGCTGGGACATGGGGACAACACCTCCTTCCCAGGCATGTTTGGGAGCTCACCTGCAGGCACGTGGGAGCTGAGGGCTCTCAGAAGCAGCTGCCCTTGCTTGACTGAAGGTTCCCAAGGCCCCTCTGAAGGTCAATTCCTGGGCTGAGGCAGCCCCAGTCCCAGGGGAGTCCCCTCCCAAGAGGAGCTGGGAATGTGCCCAATGCTCAGAGTGAGCTCTCCTTGCCCTGCCAGGCCCTGACTCACCACATTCCTCAGAAAATGGAGAGGAAGAAACTCCCAGGCCCAAACAATTGGATTCAGTCAGCAAAAAGACTTGGCAGGCAGGTGCCTGGTTTTTATCTACTTTCATCCATTTTTAAGCCATGTCTTTTCCCACCAGTGTGGTCTAACTGGGGCCAGCCTGTCCTGCAGTTGGGGGGGTCTCAGGTGCCCCTGGACCACACAGAGCCTTGCAGGGAGAGGGCACAGGGGCTTGAGGCTGAGGCCAGGCTGTGGTGACCCTGGGCACCTCCTGCTGCCCCAGTTCTCTGAAGAGACCAGAGCTGGGGGCTGTGCCCAGAGCAGGGACCAGCAGAGAGGTGTCCCCTGGGCAGCCTGGCACCCAGGGGTGCTGTGGAGCTCCAGGGGTGGGGCACAGAGATCTGGGATTGCCAGCAGCAGAGAAGGGCTGGCTGTCACAGTGCCCTGACCTGGTGGCAGGGGCTCAGAGCAGGTTTCTGAGCAGTTTCTTTCCTGTTTATCGTGCTCATTCCTGAGCTCCTCCTTGCCTTTGGTTTTTAGAGGTTTGTTTTTTTAAATGAATACTGCTGCACTAATGGAATGATCTGAACTCAGGCACGACCACTTTAAGAAAAAACACCCATGCTTTGCACAAGAGCCAGAAAAATCCCAGCAGAGAGAAGCACTGATCCCAGGGATGCAGGGCTCAGAGTGGTTCCCCTGGTTGTTGCACAGGATGTGTCCCCACTCCTGTGTCCCTCTGAGAAGCAGCAATGGGCCCTCACTGTGTCACTGTCCCTGCAGCAGCCAAGGCTGGCTGGGTCAGGGACAGCAGCCAGCACAACAAGGGTTAAATAGCAGGAGAACACCTTCAGGCAGTGCACAGCACCTCTGCTCAGCACTTCCAGCTCAGCTCTGGGACCCATGGCTTGTCAGGGGAAATTCAGGGCAGAAGAGAGGAACCCAGTCTGTGGGAGGGACATTTCCAGTCCCTGCTAATAAAAATAAACCCTCCAAAGGCCTGGTGATTGGTATCCAGGCAACACAGAAGGCAGGGACTTCAAAATTAGAGCATATTCCCAATATTTCCCTGGAAGTCCAGCTGATGGAGTGCTTCCAGTGAGTCCCAGCACTGTGGGGCAAAGCTTCCACCTCCACGAGAGCTGGACTGTGTGGCAGGGAGGGATGAGGAGGCAGCACAGCCAGGGCTCACACATGGTCTGCAGCACCAAGGGCTGAGAATCTCTAAATATGTTTGTTCTGCTTAAATTAATTCAAGAAACAAAACTTGACAATTTATGCCAGACTTCTTAATTATCCCCAAATTACCTTAATGACAAAGTAACTCAGCTGCTTCTACATCCTTTAGAGTTAAATCCTCCATGATCTTGCACATAATGTTTCTTGAGGGCTAATGACTCCCTGGTGTACCCAGAATCCCAAACATCCACTGGTGCTCCATAAAATATATTGTGTCCAAAGCAAAGGTCTGATCCCAGGCAGACACAGAGCTCTGTTTACGTCAGCAGCAATGGGCTCTCTGGGCTCTCAGGCACAGTTGTTTCTCAACATCTCCTGGGAAAAAGGCAATTCCTGGGAGAGGCCAAACAAGTCTGGGCAGCCTGAGTGGTATTCACTGGTCTCTTCCAACTGGTCCTGGGAAGGGAAAGGCTGAGGGACACCTGCCTGGGAGGTAATGTCAGCCCTAACTGCAGTGCAGGTGAATTTTAGCTTAGGGAGATAAAAGTAGCTGAGCTGGATGAAATAAAACAGCTGATTTGCTGGAATTTTTGCCTTTGCCAGCTCCAATGTGCCCAATTCCACAAACAAACCACACAGCTATTTACCTGCAGCTGCAGCTCTGCAGGAGGAGGAATTCTCACTCTGCTCTTCTTTGTTGTAGCAGCCAGCAGTCCTTTATAATCAACATTTCCTGAATCTACCCCCAGCTCTGGTTTGATTTGTTTCCTCCCAGCCATGGTGCTGACAGGGAACCTTTGCAGGGGGCTCTTGGGGCATAGAGGGAATCCTGCTTTTCATCCTTGAGCATCTGCTCAGCAGCACTGCTTGAAATGGAGAAGCAAGTTTATGATAATCTTCATGTCCCTCAGCCCAAAATGCAGAGCTGGCTCATTAAAGGCTGCCCAGGCTCTCCCATGTTCCTGCAGTAGCCACCAGGAGCTGTGACTTGCTGGCAGCTGGAGCTGAGCCTCTCATTTGGCTGTTTATGGTTCCCTCGCCTCTAACACCAACAGATCCCAGACTGTGGCACCTGGATTTAAGTCACATACACAGCAAAAGCCAACACTGAGCTCACTCGTGTGCAGAAGCCTTTGGTCTCACAGGGTTGCTCCATCTCTCTGTAGAAGGAATGGGATGGGGCAGTTTTCCACTGACTTGTACTGGGCTGGGGTTGGTGACACTGGAGGGACAAACCCTGCAGCCAACAGCCAGGGAATGTTGGTGCTGCCTTGGTTCCCATCTCCTGTCATGTACCAAACCAGGTGTGTTTCACTTGGAAGCAAAGGCACTGCTCATGTCACCCAGGCTGATGTCAGACAAGGAGTTTCCAAGTTTTATAACTAAATAAACATTGCAGTGGTGCCAGGCCTCTGCCAGCCTCCCCATCCCTGATGTCCCAGCTGTTTGTGTGCAGTGCAGCTTCCCAGCCAGCTGCTCTCACTGACCCTGGGAGCTGAGGGCTCTCCAGGCTCGTGGGTACCACTGAAATCACAGCCCAGAAAGGAGCACCTGGCTGCAGGTGGCAGAGCAGGACTGGCACCTCCCTCAGGGCTCAGCCAGCACCAGGGGCACCTGGCCAGGGGTGGTGGACACACAGACACACAGATGCACACACAGACACAACCCCAGAGCTGCAGGAGGGACAATCACTCCCAGTGGAGCAAGGCTGGCACGCGAGGGAGCAGGACGGGGCTGGCAGGCTCAGAGCCGAGGTTTGGAGCGGAGAAGCGATGTCGTGTTGTCTGTCTATTTCTTAACCTGAATTTCTCTTTTTGTCTCCCATACTAGACAGCGGGGGCAGCTGGGATTGCAGCTATTTTGCAAGTCCCCCTATTTCACCGGGAGTATTTCATATATACCAGGATCTGCCTTTGTACTGTAACCCAGCACAAGAAAATGCCTCATCTTTCATTGCATCGCTCTAATTCTAAATTACTGGCACTGCCCAGCAGGATGCACACAGCAGCAATGGCACGTTCTTGAATGTCAATGTTAAGACCTATTTATTCTCTATTGTTTTTTTATTTTTAAAGCAAGACTGGCACTGTACTTTGCAACAGGCTGGCCTATCCCAGCCAGGGTCACCGACCGGGCAGGCTGGTGGTCACAGCCCAGGCCAACCTTGTTCTCCCCATGTAGTGCCCCCATCACCTCCTCTCCAGCCCAGGGGAGAGGAGCAGGACATGTCTACAGCAAAGAGGGGGAAAAAAGCAGAGCAGAAGTGAGGCTCAGATGGAGGCTTGTCCCCCTCTGTGGAAACCCAAGCATGCCCAGATTGAGGATGCTGGGTAACCCTAAAACCGGCAGGGGCTGCACATGCAGAGGCTGCACTGGTGCAGTTCTGAGCCTGTGGCAATGTCGTGCACTCCAACACAGGGCACTGGGTGTGCCCAGGGCCCCGGGACTCTCCCTGCAGCTGGCTGGGCAGCCCAGGTGCCAGCAGCAGGTCCTGCCTGCAGAGCACGCCCGGGTCTGCGGGGCAGGCGGAGCGGGATAAACACGGCTCCGTAGGAGTTAGGGGGAGGGAGGGAAAGGATTGCCACCTCAAATGGAATATTGCAGTAAACAACAGCTAGAACCTTTCACAGGAAAACCTTCAGTACTGGGTAGGTTTTCATTTCTTTCCTGCTAGTGAGTGGTGGATGCAATGGTCTGGAACACCCAGAGCACAAGCACTGGGTGTCTGTGCTGGAGGCTTCAAGGATCTTCCTTATCCCCTGCCCCTTTGTCCCTGCCAGCCTTCCTGCAGAGGCTCAGTTGTAATGAACTTAATTAAGCTAACGATCCTAACGCACCCACTCCACTCTTGTTTTGCAGACTATATGAAAGAATCTGTGTGCAGCTCCAGCACTTGTTCCCTGAACAGCAGTGAAAACCCATACGCCACCATTAAAGACCCCCCCATTTTAACCTGCAAACACTCCGAGAGCAGCTACGTGGAAATGAAATCACCTGGTCACAGGGAGTCCCCGTATTCCGAAATGCCAACTTCATCAACAGCCAATAAAAACATCTACGAAGTTGGTAAGCAGTGGGTGGCACTGGGGGGGTTGGTGGTTTTCCCATCCTGGGCTTGGCGTGGCACAGGGATGAACGGGCAGGGGAAGGCCTGAGCGTTGGTGTTGGTTTGGGGGCCACAGTGGGGGATGTCCTGAGCTGGAAGGGACCCACGAGGATCAGGAGTTTTGGGACTGCTGCTGGTCACCACAACCCAGCTCTCCTTGCTCCCCCAGAGCCCACTGTCAGCATAGTCCAAGACGCCCGCAGCCGGAGTGCCAGCTACCTTCAGAACCCCTATGACCTGCCCAGGAACAGTCACATTCCTGGGCACTACGACCTGCTCCCCGTGCGGCACAGCCCCACGCACGGGCCCTCCTGGGACACGCAGTCTTAGAGGGATGGACCTCACTGGGCACTGTGCTGCCAACACAGACTGTGAGGAAGCAGAGGAGAAGCCGTTCCTTCCTTTCCTGCGGACTGACAAGGACCTAACACGACATCAGCTTGGGCCAACTGCTGCTGCATGATGTTATTTATAAAGACATTTTTGTATGGGTACCTGGAACTAACGAGAGCCTCCTCCACGTGGGACTGGAGCACATCACCCCAGAAGGTGTCTTCATGCTCCAGGCAAAAACTCTCCGTGGCGTGTTCTAACCCTGGCTTTGCTGTAAAATAAACCACAAAAACATGCTTAGTAGAGGGACTTGAGGATGTACATTTCTACCGACTGCATCAAGAAACCTTTTACTGTTAGGAACAAGGTGACGAGGAATACGCTGGAATTTATTTTCGTCTTTGTCATGGGAATGGACACTTTTCTGAATGAGAGCAGGGAAACTTGTCATTTCACTGTCTGGAAAGCTCATTTACTGCCATCACCATGTGCAACCTGTGCAGACCACACTTGGTAACTAGTATTGTCATCTCTATATTCAGTACCAGAGAATTTGAGTTGAGGAATGTTAACACAGACATTTTCTGTGCAGTTTTTAATATCCTTCCAAACATCCCCTGATCTTTGCTAATGAATGGAGTTTCCACAATGAGTATCACACCCATCTTACCACACTTTTAACGTTGATTGGCACAGGTAGGCTTTGATTTTCCTTATGCAGTTTCTCTTTTGATAGCTAAATCCAGCAGATCTGTCAGGCAGTTTAAACTGCTGCCCCTCCAATTCCTGCCTCGGGACGCTGCAGGTTTGCACAGACCAGCCCTGGTTTCATTTCCTTTCTCAAAGCTGAGCCACATCGGCTTCTCTCTCCCATCTCCCCAAACCATCTCCTCATGATTCACTGTCAGCATGCCACTGATGACACCTCTTAATCTGATGTGCATTACCATGTAGTGCAACTTTATTCATTGATGATTCTACCTGAAATGTCATTAAATGGAGCTGAAACTGGGTTTTGTGAAGTAATTATCAAGGGTCTGACCCATGGTAAAATTTTGGACTGAGCCACCATATATATTTTTTTTTTTTATTTATAATCTCTATTGACCTAGAAAGTAGAGTACTTGCCGTTAGTTCCTTGTAGATTTTGAGCATGAAGTAGTATTGACTCTATGTAATTTTATTAGGCAAACGTGGAAGTAGCAAGTTGATTGCCTTTTAAATATAAAAAGGATTCTGTTGCACATTCACCAGTCTGATGGAAGCAGCAGAGGACGACACCAGCCCCGTGGGTTTGCTCACAGCACGATCCCAGGTGTGACCTGCTGGGCTCAGGGGCTGGCAAGAGGAGCCCCCCAGCCCAGGGGCAGCAGCTGGATCCCAGCTCTGGGAACACTCCTGGATCCTTGGAGCACCGTGCTGGGGCCCAGCCGTGCCCCCACAGGTGGGCTCAGCCCTCATACCTGGGATCACAGCCCCTGGCTCTGGGCATCCTGCCCCTGGGAGCTTTCCCTTGGAGCCAGGACTGTCCAGGTGGTCAGGCTGGCTCTGAACCCCCAGTGTGAGCCTGGACACCCCCAGGCTCCCAGATCCTGCCCACGAGGTTTCCCGAATGCTGCATGTGTGCATGGGGGCCGTGGCTGATCAGCAATAGCAACTTTGTTTTCCAGGAAAGCCTTATTTGAGATGTAAGGAAACAATTATTTTGTAGGCCCAGTAGGAATGTATTTTACATACATGAATGGAAAGACTTACCTCAAAAATACCAAGAGAAAAGCGGTTGGATAAGGAATACTCTCGTTAAGACCCACCTTGGCACCCAGCACAAGCAGCCTGAGCTGACGGCCTGACCCACGTTTGTGTGTTGCTGTAGTTTCTCTCCAGAGAGCAGAGATGTGCTCAGTTGTTTGGTTTGGTTTTTTTCAAAGCAGGATTTTGAAACCAAATGCAATGATGTGCATAGAGCTTAACAGGAAAAAAACAAAAAACCAACAAAACCGACAAAAAAAGTACCTTCTTGTATATCAGCGTTAGCTTAGGAAACAGGCACCAAAATGGCAATACTTTTTTAAGGCAAGACAGATTTGTAATATATTTGTTCACTGTGCAAAGGTATCCTACCTTGTACAAAATAAATTGAATTTCTCTCAGTGTGTAGTTCTCCAACGTACTCATTTGCAGAGCAAAACTTCCAGCCCTGCACAGATCTGAGCTCTCCAGGTGATGTGGCTGCTCCCCTCAGTCAAAACCCTGCAGGCTGGGACAGAGGCAGGATGGCTCAGAACACCCAGTGCTGCCATTCCAAGCTGGAGTAAACCAAAGGTAAGTGGCTCTGCACAGCCTTCTCCCAGTTCCTCAGCAGTCTGACCTCAGTGAGCCTCCTGGGAATGCACAATCCCAGCTGGAAGAGCCCTGCACACCCCCCACGTGTGGTGACCCTGCCCTGAGCCATGCCAGGTTCCCAGGCCTTTGGCTGGACACCTGAGCACCCACGGTCACCAGCAGCAATGGGACAGGACACAAGGCAGCCCAGCAGCTCCCAGGGATCCCACTGAATAAATCAGGAGCACAGATTTGCAGCAGAAACACCTTCAGAGTTAATGAGTCCCAGGCAATGCAGCCACTGCTACGTGCTGAAGCTTTTCAATATTTGTGCTTCATATTTCTAAAAATCTTGTTAGCTAAAGCCCAGCATGTAATCTTCTTATTTGACAAGCCACACTCAATAAGCTATTTAAGACTGGAAATTCATCAGGTCTGGAATTATAGAATAAGTAATTCTAGCTTAATAAAAAATGTCTTTACATCAGAACAATTCCATGTCCTTTCTACTTAAGAGTTGGAACCTCAACTCCCATCAAAGACAGGAACCACTGATCCTCACTGAATTATTTGTTAAAAGTTGGGGCTTTCAAATATGTAGTTGACAGCACAAAGTTCTGGCAAGCAAAGCCTATTTTGAAGCATTATATGGAATTCCCAGAATCCCAGGAAGCTCCTTCCAGGGCCCAAAGCAGTGTCTGTTACCATCAGTTGTCTCCCATTAGCAGGGAGGAGACACTTCAGTACAGATGTAGTGCCAATTATGGAACAGAATGATTAATCAGCAGCTGAACAGGACAGTCTCCCATTGGGAAGCATTCAGATGGAATAATTACTTGCATTGTCTCTCCCCAAACACCTCAGAAAGCACCTTCCTGTCCCAGGAGTGTCACCCAGCCCAGGCCAGGATCTGCTGCCAGGGCCCTGCAATCCTTAGGAAAACACAGCAGAGACCCCCAGAACAGGAGGGAAAGGATTTCCCAGGTGAGAAGTTCCTTTTCTGTACAGACCCAACTGGATTTTGCTTTAGAAGGTCTCAGCCTCCCACAGTGGTTTGTGCTCCCAACCATCTGCACTGCAATTCCATCTGCTGCAGCAGGAAGAGTTTTGCCTAAAACCACACAAAATCCAGATTGATGTGACAGCAGAGTCGAGGCACCTGCTTATAGGAATGAGAAAAAGAAGCTGAGTGAAACCCATCCTGCATTTCCAGCTGACAAATTTAGAACTTGGCTGCCACAGGAAATTGATGAATTCCAAAGTCTGCTCCAGTATGGGCAGAGAATGTGCTGCAAGAACAGCTCCTGCAGTGAGTGAGGGGCTGGACTCATCTCACCCTGAGCTGTCCCAAGGCCACCAGAGCTTCCTTGCTGGTGCTCATGGGCACCTCTTCATCAGGACACACAGCAGGATCCAAAGCTTCCACCATCTCTGCAGAAGGCAGGAGTTCGTCTCCCACTGGATTTTCTTCCTCATGGCAACGTGGGGAAAAAAAAACAGGTTTGTAAAAGTTACTCAGAGGTTTGAATGGAGAGAACCCACAGAATTTTCCAAGCTTCAAAGCTTCCTGAAGCTGCCAAAGTGCCCTGGCTACAAACTGCAACAGCCCCAGGAAGCTCAGAGCTGCTCTCAGGGAAGGCAACTGTGCTATACAACCCCTTCAGCTCCTTTTCCAGGGACACTTCTTGTGTCTTCTCACTGCCTCCTCCAAGAAGCTCATAGGTAAAACCTTCAGGGCAAATCCCAATTCTCCCAAGAAGTGCACCCAACACCATAGTGAGTCGTCGTCCCCTGTAATTCTTTATTAGAATCATGGATGAATATATTTTAAATCAATCTAAAAAAATAATGAATCAAAGTACAGTACATGCATAAAATACAAAGTAATTTACAAACAGATCAAAATAGCATCTTCAGAACTAATATCAGGAGGAGAAATGGAGTAAAAAACAAGAAGTGACCGACTACAGCAATGCCTTCCGTGTGCCTCACACATCATGAGCACCGCGAGACAGAAAGGTTGGGAACAGAACACAGCTGGAAGTGCCAACCACATCTGGATCTTCCAAGGGTCATATCAGAGTCTGAGAAACATCCCCTACAATCAATTACTTCCCTGTATAAATAACTGCAGGCATTTACACAACAGAGAGTTCCTTTAAATCCTGTGGGAATGCAGCGGCTGCGGCCCCCAATGCCAGTGTCAGGCGTGTTTAGGAACAGCACAGAGCCAGTGACGTGCAGTGACAGAAGGCACAGTTCATGTATCCCTGAACAAGCAGATTGGACTGGATTGGTACAGAGCAACACAGCACAGGAGGAACACATCCAGTCAGAAAACTACTCCAGAGGGTTTTGTTGAAGAACATACAGCAAGCCACTGGAATAATTTAAAAATGCTGCATCGACCAGAACTGAAAACTAAGGCCAGGTAGTGGAAGTTATTCATTCATCAACTCAAGCACTTGAATATATTAATATATGTGGCATGCATTAATAGATGTGATATGTAATACGTGCCAACCCCCTTCAAGTCTAAATCCCATGAAAGAGAAAAAGGCATCCTCAAATCCTGATACCACCAGCACTGTGGAGGCCAAGCCTCCAGCAGCACAAAGATGCTGCAAGTTCCAGAGCTGGAGTGACCCTTCCTCAGGGACATGGCTCCTGCATTCAATTCCTTCTCAAGGGGCACCTCCGTGGGGTCCCAGCACCTCTGCCTCACATCAACCTCCTCTGCAGCAGGTGCCAAACCACAGCACCTCACTCACAGGTAGCCAGAACTGCTGATAACTGCTGCTTGTTTGCAAGAAATTCTCTTTTCTCCCCCGTAATATTCTATAAAACTTCACTTGACAATCTGAAGATGTAGCCACAAACATTTAACTTACAATAAAATTGCACTTCAGAGCTTCGCCGAACTTTAGATGCAGAATACAACACCTTAAGACAAGGACAGATTATCCTGCCCAGAGAGATTTTCCTCGTTAACCTGACAGTAATTGCTTTGTGAGGAGCAGGATAACGTCTTCAAGTGCTCTCCAAAGGTGTCAGTGCTCAGACAAGCGGGCATCATGTTGGGAAGGGACCGGTTGAGTTCCAAACAATTTACTGAGCCCAAACCGACAGGTCGGTGTTGGGAAAATACTGCAGCCACATCCAAGTAAGAGATTGATAAACACTGAAATCAAAGTGTTTAAGACATGGAGAAATTCACAGAGAAGGAATAAGCAGTAACTAAACACAAGGATGTAACCACGAGAATTACAAATATATTTAAATCTTGGACCTGGGGAATATACACAGCCTTTTAGGAAAGAATGGACAATTTATATATTCTGACAGCACTGCATCTTTGGTTTGTTTTCAGTGGTTGGAGGGACGTGGATGGGAACCACGTTGTTGCTTGGGGACATGTCATTCTCACGTCTGTCAGACATCTGCTTCTGGGAAACAATCCGATAGATCTCTGGAAGAGGAGAAAGAGCTGATCAATATGTGCACACCAGCAAAATGCCACTGAAGAGTTAAACCTGGGGGAAACCAGGCATAGCTTTGGAATTGCATAAGTAATGCAAGGAAGCTTCCACACAAAGTTCAGTTGTGGTGTTTTCTAGATACAGAAAATAAAATGTATTTTTGCAACAGAAATTACTTTTTTAACAACTCTTTTGCTTCCCTTGAGATAAGAGTCAGTAAATGGACAGAATTCACAAATCTTCATGCTATGAATGAGAAACTATGTGCCCATCCATTTCTTCTGAAGGTTCTTAAGGCTCCAAGGACAGTGGTCACATGTTTGCTGATGTGTCCACAAACAGGATTAAAGGGAACCATTCCAGATTTCTCTCCCTGATAGGACTCCAAGGGCAAATTCTTCTTGCTAAGCACACCCATCACATCTACCATCCAAGTAGTGTCAGATCTTCAGAAAAGATTGATTTGGGCCCAAAAGGGGAGACTTGGCCCCTTCAGCAGCACAGAAACCCTTTACAAAATGTGCTGTGTGAGAAATATGGGCTCCAGATGAAGAGATTCTGAACAAAGAGGAATCAGAGAGCATGGGATAAACACCTGCACCGAGAGCCTTGCCCTGCTCCTGGGGCTTGTCATGGCTGATGGTGCTGCACAAAAACTCAGAGCAGCTACAGCAGCACTTCAGCTGCACAGAGTAAAGTGTGTGTAGCACTTCACCCCCAGAAAGGAAATACAGGACACCAAAAATAGAACGTGGGGAACTCACTTGAAAATTTGAATTTGAAAACCACTAAAAAAATAAAAGCTTGCTAAAGCTCAGTTTTACAAATAGCCCAGCTCAGACTCAGACAGGGACAAACTGTACAATAAAATGACTTTTTCATATGCAGTCAGGTACAGATCAAGTCATTGAGACAACCAAATAAGAGCTGACCAGGTTAAAGGATTTTCTGATTTTACCCTTCCTCAAGCTTGCTCTTCTTTCCCACCACCTTACACATAAACAACCTCACAAGTGAAGTGAGAGCCATGGAACCAGACCTTTAAAGCCACCTGCAGCCGTGTGTGTGAATGTCAGGCAGGCTCAGCCTGGCCCCGTGGCAGCGCTCAGCAGAGCCGGGGCTGGGCTGGGAGGAGCAGAGCTGGACTGATCTGCTCTGCACCTTCGGGACAGGCTTCGTGCTCAGGGCTGGCAGCCAGTTCACTCCCAGTGCACAACAATGCCTGTTCCCTCCAACAGGAAAAGCCTCTGGCCACCTTTGTTACCGGGAATTCTCTGGTAGCACCTTCAGCAGCAGCAATTCTCAGCTTCACAGAGAATTTCCTGAACAAGTTCATACAAGTCCCTGACATGATCACACACTTTCTCCACCCCGTCAGCCAGGACTCACACAGGGTGCCCTCTGTGTAACAGCCTCATATGACAGCAAAGATCTTCAGCAAACAGCCCCAAAGCCTTAAAAATAATCTTAACAGCACCAATTCCCTTGCTGATATTGAATCTACTCCTGACTCTGGGAACATCTTCCCATGATCCTCACTTCCACAACCTCCCCAGCAGCCCTGCAAGGGAATCCACTGCCAACAGTCCCAATTTGCTGCTTCTCCCTCCTCTGCAGAGCAAAGTTTGGTGCAGCCACAGCCTAAATGCTAAAACCTTCCCTGGTGAGCTGCACACCCAGCACACGGGGAGGGGGAGCAGCCCAAACCTGCTCTCAGTGGGGCAAAATGCCCAGCAGCCAAGGCTGCAGCGGAACTGCTGTGCCCGGAGAGCGCTGGGCTAACGGAGATGTGCCCTTTTTAATGAAGACACAGCACTCTGGGCTCTGCTCAGGAGCTGAATGAGACCTTATTAAGGGCACATTCAGCAGAATGCATCACTGCATAATGGGGAACTGTGAGAGACAGGCCTTGCACTGTGAGAGCTGGGAAAAAGTGACACTGCTGCCCAGCAGGAGCTGGGCCAGGCCTTGGCTGCTCAGCCTGCACTGGGGTTCCATTCATTTTCAGGTGTACAGAGACAACAAAAGAGGAAATCCCTCGATTTTTTGATGTTAATTCTCTGATGCTGTTTCCTTGGTGATGGGATTCCTTAGAGATGAAACCACGGCAGAATGGGTGTGGGAACAGAGACAGCACAGAGCCAGGCAGGGAAGGGAGGCAGACTCCAGTTTACTTTAAGGATGCTTTATCCTGCTGTGAATGCTCAGGGTGGCTGGGATCATAACACCAGTCTCTCTTATTTGCCAGACGATACAAAGCAGCTTTGTGTGCACAACAATCAGCCCTGGCAGTCTAGACATCTTGGAACAGAAGAATTTGGATAGGGACCATTACCCTAAGTCACAGATGGGAAAGGTCCTCAAAACCTCATCTGGAACCCACAGCAGGACAGGAAGCCCACCACATGTATGCTACACCCCCTCTAATAATATGGGAGAAGAAAATAGAGCTTTTATCCCTAATTCCACCTGCAGCAACAGATCACATATCCAGGCTGTGCTAACTCCATTGGTTTTGTATTTCCCATGGCCAAAGCCATCTATTCAAAGAGCTGGATCTGAGAATCCAGTTGTGGATAAGCTTAACAGGGACTCTGCTACACCTCCAAGGGAAGCACCTTCACCAACTTCCATCACTGTCCCAACCAGACCAGCTTCAGGAGAGCTGCAAAGAAAGGGGAGTTGCTGCAGACCTTGGTCACACCACCCTGTTCAGGAGAAATCCCAGGAGCTGGGGGAAAAGCTCTGAGCAGCCTGGGGTGCCTGTGGTGCAGTTCCCAGCACTGCAAATACCAGCAGGGCTGGTGCAGCAGCTCGTCCTGCCCCTTCTGTCAGCCAGCTCTGCTGGCAGCCGCTGGCAACTCCTGCTGGCTTCCCCAGCTTCCTGCTCCCAAGGACAGCCAGCATTCCACCCACAGGCACTGAGCTGGGAGGCAGCCCTGCCAAACACACAGCAGCCAGGATTCTGCGGGGTGACTCCACAAACCACATTCCTCAGATTCCTCATTCCCCCTCTTTCCTGCAAAGCAAGTCATTAAGAGGAAAAGGCAGCTGTAAGTGAGCTCCAGATCAGCTCTCCTCAGCGTGCCAGCCACAGCCCAGCTGGAGCCCACCTGCTGCTCAGGCACTGTTCACAGCACCTTTATCTCCCCCACACAGGAGCTCCTGTCTGGAGAGAGAACATGCCCACCAAGCACAAGTGTTTCTCCCCCACAGCTGAACTGACCCCTCCTGAACAGGGATCACAAGGATCCTGTTCACAAACCCAAGAGCTCTTCTCCCCAAACGCTGTCACAGCAACGTGCAGGCAACGCTGACAGCCTCAAGAATCTGTCAGAGCTCAAGTTTTATCACCTGTTCTCCCATTACAGACAGCTCTGCTTACAGACATATTAAACCAGAAAAAAAAAATCAAACCTCCACGGATTAGAATCCAAGCTCACATGTAGAATAAAAGGTACTGTGGGAAGCATGTAAGGAGAGATAAAGAAAGCTCAGCTCGTGCCCGAGGTGAAGTGCTTCCCATGGCAACAGCAGTGCATCCTTTGAGCATCACAGGGCTCTGAAGGAAGCCCAGGGCACACAGGAAACTTCCCAGCTCTCCAGTGTCACTTAGAGAACTCAGTGGGCCAGCAGGAGATGGGGACTGTGAGGTGACCAGCCCGTACTGGCTATGACAGCCTGACAGCCACCTAGGGGGGAATAAACACTGCCTGATATATCTGATGTTGTTTTATTAGTGCTGGTGGATGAAAGCTAATTAACTAACCTGCATCTGAGAGCCCAGAGCCCTCTGCAAACAGAAAATGGGAGCAGCAGGGCTGCTTGTTCTACAGGACACACAGCACATCTGGCCAAATCTGACCTCAGAGTCACATGTCAATGTTTCTGAGAGAAAGGACATGGGCAGAAACAAAGAAGTCTCAGGTTTTGGCACTGACAAGTGAGCAACATCTTCGCCCTGAAAAATCCATGCCCAAATTCATGTGCTTTTTTGACAGGACTGCCTTTAGGCATGTGAAGAAAACAGGAAATGCAGCAGGCATCCCAACACCTCTGCATTCAGCCACTCCTTAGTCATCCACCCTCTGATGGCACTGGCAGTTTGTCATGTAGGGAACAAGTGTGTGAGCTAACAACTTCTTTCTTTATGAAACAAATTTGTGCAATGTTGGAATTACAACCGAATGACTACACTGAAGTTAAAAGGGAACCACATGGTTCAATTAAAAGGGAAAAAAAAGTTCTTTATTCTCCTAACACAAACACTGAGCTGGTGTCTGCACAGGAGCACTACTGCTTAGGAACCCAGGGTAAGAACACAATAGAGTCAGAACTGTCAGAGGCCTCTTACAACTCAGGATGAAACAAGAAACAGATGGACACAGGCAGCTAACACCCCAGCAGCCCAACACCTCTCTCCACTGCCAGGCTGTCCATAAAGCCGTTTCAAACATCTGAAGAAATGCTACAGGATTTATACTTTTACTAAGATAACCTCCTAGCTCTATCCTCACATGGATGTTCCAGCATGGCTACCAGGACCTTTCTGGTGTGTTTCTAAAGGAATGTCTAAATTAGGTGGCAAAGAGGAAAAAATTCAGAACTAACTAGGTGCTAACAAGATCTGATTTACAGCCTGTTTAGAAGTGGGGCCACTGCTCATACCAAGCCCATCACATAGCCTGACACATGCTACACTGGGAAGGAGGGTCTTTAAATTTGCAATTGGAAAACATGTTGGAGGCAGTTGGAGAAAGCAAGAGACTGCCTGGCACACCTAGAACAGGGACACAGCAAACACAGGAGTGTCTCAGATGTTTTGAAAACTCAGACTAGAGCATTTGCCAAAGCTGGGAATGGTGAAAGCTCCAAAACCAGAGGCCACATTGTCCCACTGTGCCCTGGCTGCAGCTGACAGGGTGCACAGAAATGCAGAAGCCTCATGACTTCCACACCAATCTGTGAATTCCTACCCCACCTTTACAAGCCAGGGTTAATTCCCCAAACTGAGTGTCTCAGCTTTAACGAGTTTTGCCTACATAAACAAGGCTTTAAACAAAAAGGAAGTACTTTATCCACAGAGCATAAAAAATACAGCACTGACTGCTGTCACATGGTACACAGGCCAAAAGTCCAGGCAGGACTATTAAATGCAACAACAGCAACTCCTGCAGCTCAGGAGTCACTGTGTCTCAAAGGAAGGATCTCTGCTCTTTCATCCCTTTTTCCTTGGCAACTGCTACGGTCACCATTAAAGATGGAAACAAACTGGACTGACTTCTCCTTGATAAACAGTGGCTGTTCTCACTTGATGCCAGCATGAGACAATTCCCTCCTGTGGGCACTCCCTGTAATGGGAGATGGAAACTGAAACACAAACCAGGCTGACAAGAAACCTGGGGCAGATCAAAGTGAACAAGGATTCATTCCCCAGTTCAAGGCTGGCCTTTCAACTGTAGTGCTTTGAAACTGGACTCCAAATCTTATGGCAAATGAAGAATGATTAAATAGCAACATTTTAAACACTTTATAGGCAAAGAAATGCCTATTTGCATCATATCTGAGCAGCCTTCTGCCCTTCCCCCTTGAAGCACAAAGCCCTGGATGACTCACCTGTCAGAATAGTCTGGAAAGCTGCTTCCACATTTGTAGAGTCTAAAGCAGACGTCTCAATAAATGACAAACCATTCTTCTCTGTGTGGACAGAAATACTATAATTAGAGAGGTACAGCACATATCTGTTTCCCATCTGGAAAAGCTTCTGTACCAGATAATATTTGTAGTGTTCCTGATGAGACACCCAGGTATCAAGAGAAAGTAAAACAAGTTGTGGGGTTTTCCCCCTTAAGTGATGGGAAAGTGACACCTCCCAACACCAACATTAGAATTTACACCCACTCCCAAGCACAGGTATCAGCCCAGTGCTGTGTTACTTTAAGGCACATTTTCCTGCATCACTGAAAGGGATTATCTGTTGCATTTACTCTGTGTGAGAAAGTTCCCCAGATTTTCTTCAACCTCACCAAGTTTCTCCACCTCCCACCTGCTAATATATCACAGCAGCTTATTTAACAGGAATAGAGCAGCAGGGGGAATGGCACTCCCCCAGCTGCAGGCAGGGATCCTCACTGGCCATAAACTCTGCCAGTGGAGCTACAGCAAACTTTAATGTGAGGAACCCAGCTAGACTCCTGATGCAAGAGACTGGGCCTAAAACAAGGCTTACAGAAACTAGAACTACCGTTCACAGATCTTAAATAAATAACAGAAGTCAGAGTGGCTCCAGTTCAGTGGAAGTGTTCAGCCACAGGCACCTGTTCAGCTGGGACACAGAAGGCAAAGCTACCACCACACAAGAAACTCAAACCTAAAGCCACAGGCGCAGTTTCTGCTAGACAAACAGCGCCCAGGCAAGAGAATAAATCTGGTTTAAAACGTTCAGGTGCCTCTGGCTGACTCTTGAAACAACGTGCATGTTCTACACGATCTCCTTTCCGACTGGGTGTGACATGTGACACTGAGGGGCGTGACCACCCGCAGGACTTTTCCTCCTTCCCACGCCCTCCCCAGGCCAGGCGGGCAGATCCGCAGGGAGCAGCAGAGGTTCCCCAGTTCCCCGACCTGCGAAGGCCCTGGCCTCGTCGGTGGGGACGGCCCTGAGGTGGCGCAGGTCGCTCTTGTTGCCCACCAGCATGATCACGATGTTGTTGTCGGCGTGGTCCCGCAGCTCCTTCAGCCAGCGCTCCACGTTCTCGTAGGTGAGGTGCTTGGCGATGTCGTACACCAGCAGTGCCCCCACGGCTCCACGGTAGTACCTGGGACAGGGGACAGCCAGCCAGGCACACGGAGGTCACAGGGGGCTGTGCAGTGGTGGGGAACGGCTCTGGCCAGGCTGGCCACGCAAACAATGCCACGGGCAATTCCCCGGTGCCGTGGGACCGGACACGGGGAAGCGGAGCAGCCAGACCAGGTTACACCACAGGGCCAGCTCAGAGCCTGGGAGCGAGGCAAACCCATGTCTGTGGGGAAAACCTGCATCCCAGACATGAAACCCTGGGCTCTGTGGGAAGCTGCTGTCACCTTCCACCTCTGATCCACTCCTGAAAATTCTCCCCCACCCATCACTGTGGGTGCAGCACAGGCACAGCCCAGAGTGATAAGGAGACTGTCGAGTGACTCACTGGGTCATAAAAATGTCAGCATGATCTACTCCCTTTACCAAAGGCCACAGCTCCTTTCGAGTGAGAGTCGCAGCAATGCACTCAAAAGGAAACAGGCTGTGTTCCCACCCCACAATTCCCTCCAGCCCTACTGAAATCCAGCTTCTGCTATGCTGGTTTTTAACAATTCGGTAAGCACACAAGTGAACAGTGTTTCCTGCCTGCTACAGGAAGGTTTCAGCTCTTAGGTTACCACTGATAAAACGACCAGGAGCACTGATATTCCTTTATCATTCCCTTCCATGGAAATGAGTCTCTCAAAGCTCTTGCATTCTAAACTTGAAATGCCCCCAGTTACGTGCCATGAGAGCACTGCAGAGCAAATCAGTCTGGGCAGGAACACACCAGATCGAGTTTCTGGGCTGAATAATATTTAACCTTCCCACCACCAAAGGTTGTGGGTATTACCTGATAAAACACAAACACCCCTGTTTGCAGTTGGAGAGGAACTGAAGGGCCCAAAATCGCCCTCCTCAGCCAAAGCTTGTCCCCAGCCCCCCAGGCTCCACTTACGCTGAGGTTATGGCTCGGTATCGCTCCTGCCCCGCTGTGTCCCAGATCTGAGCCTTTATTGTCTTCCCATCCACCTGGATGCTCCTCGTTGCAAACTCCACTCCAATGGTGCTCTTGCTTTCCAAGTTAAACTCATTGCGAGTGAATCGAGACAGAAGGTTGCTCTTGCCTACCCCAGAGTCTCCAATAAGTACAACTGGAAGACAAAAATGGTATCAGAATCAGACTCCAGATGTAGATGACACACTGAAAATCACATGTAAGAAGTATTTCTTTTAAAGAAGAAAGCATGAAGGAGAAGAATGGCAACAGCACCATCCTTGTCATGGATTTGCTGTCCTATTCTCAATATTTCTGGAAAACCAGAGCTGCCACATTCACCAGCATTTTGAACAGATGTTAGATTTGACTTTTATTGGTATTAATTCAGCCTCCTTTGCCCAGCATGGAAGAACATTCCTCTTTAAGGAAGAATATACATGGCTGTCACTGCAAACATTGGTGACCAGTTATATTTCCCTGAACAATATTTGAACTAAAAACAAAACAAACACCCTACAACCACACAACTGAAATCCGTTTTGTGGAAGAAGTCCAAAACACAGGACAAGCAGCAGACTCTGCTTTCACTTTACACTCCTCATGCAGAAGAGACATTCCCCACTGGGGCAGAAAAATGTGGGTATGAAAAGAGAACCAAACCAAAGAACCCCCAAGGCCACCATCTCCCTGCCAGCCAGTTTGAAATGTTTATTGAGCCACATCCCTCTGCCCTTCCGCAGTCCCCAGCGCTGCTGTGGCTCCTGGACACATCAGGCCAGAGCCTGAAACTGCTCAAAACTGCTGCCAGGGGATCACTGAGCCTCAGAGCTGGCTCCACCATTTCCTGGCTCAGTTTGACTCATCCCAGCACCACTGCCAAACAAACTAATTGGAAGGATTCAGCTATGCTTGACAAGAGACTGACAGAAGGTTCAAAGTCCAGTTCCTGCAGGAAAAACAGCATCACGAGGATTCACTGCAGTATCTTGTAACGCTGAGTTGAAAGGTGCAAGTTTAAGTGTAACTTTAAACTCAGTACCAAGAGGCAGAAGAGTGGATGAAATGTGTTCACAACCAGAGTGACATGAACAGGAGCCTCCTTGGGTGGTCCTGTGGCCTTAAGGATGATAAGGTTCCAAACCAGTAGTAAGGGACAGGGAAGAAAAATAAGATAAAATCTTTGAGAAGAAAGGCCAATAACCAAGTTCAGCAGTGAATCAACACCAGTCCAAGAAAAAAAGTGCACGCTCAGGTGACAAAAACCATTGTGCCTTTGTTTATTAAAAAAAAACAATTACTTGCTCAGTAACACACATCATTAACTGTTAAGACACCACAACACAGCATTAAAGATTCTGTGTGGTACGACAAAGCAATGAGAGCACCAAACACACTCAATGACACAAACCCCCCGTGGAGCTCAGTCTAGCAGCAGAAACACTCCCATCTGCTGCTGCAGCCCTCTGCAGCTTCTGTCTAAATAATGCAGAGCAGTTCTGGCAGATGGGACTTTGCTCTGACTGGAAGGGCAGAGCAGCACCTTTTAAACTCCCTCCATAAATGAAAATTGCTGTAAACGCTGGCTTCAAGCACGGCCTTGTGCAGAATACTTCATCAAAATAAACATCTTCCCAGCTGCCCGTGCCAGCTGACTCAGCACACAGCCAGCCAAGCACAGGAGTTGCAGAAAGCACCCTCTGTTAACCTCCCTTGTGCAGGAAGATCACAAGGGCAGGTAGGTGGCAAGGCCCCGTGCTGAATGCAAACAGGAGTCTGCCTCCCTACGTGCTGGTCACTGCTCAACAGCTCTGCTGGCACAGAGATGCCACCTCCTGATAAACCCAGAGCAGGGGACAGGGCACTGCTTGCATCACCACCCCTGGCTAACAGCCATAGTTTTTCTCTGCCACTGGCAAGTCACTTCTTCAATGCTGTTTTGGCAGGTTTGGACCATGGGTGTAGATGACATCATGTTTGTATTCACTGGGACACACAACAAGTGCCTAGGAGGGAAAAGTTGACAGCTCCCTATGCACAGCTCAGTCCTGCTATCACCCAGAAGTGGCCAGAAGCTTCTCTAAGCAAGAAAAGCAATTCACATTCACCATTTCCTTTTCCCAACAGGATGCATCACATACCTGCTAAGTATTCCCTCAAACCTGTTTTTGCAGTTCAGTGCAAAGCCCACATTTATGCCATTTAACAATAGAGGGATCCCTTTAATTCCTCTGCCAGTTGTTTTTTTTTTTCCTTACCTTGTCTGAATCCCACACTGCTTATGTTCTGAATGGTTTCCAGCACCAGATTAATGTGTCCCAATTATAAGTGGAAAATAATACCTTCCTCCTTGAAGTCAGCTATTTCCTCTACTTAATTGGGCCACTGCAGCTCCTCTTGAACACAGACACGAGAACAGCCTGGAATGTCAGCAGGCGCCTAAGACTCCTCACACCTCCTGCATTTCTGCCAGTCTGGGAAAGTATCACTCTTTAAATAAAATTATGGACTGAAACAGCCACTCAGATTGTGCTATTAATTTCAGTTTTGCTTTCCTTATCGAGCCACCATATTTTGATATTTTATACTACACACTGTTCCCATGTATTACATTCTTAGCATAGAAATGCAGTAGGAATGACCCTGGATGGCCAAGTCCCATTCTAAACACCCCAAGCAAACAGTTTCTAGGAGGGAAATTATATTATCTAGGCTGTGATAAAGCTAATTGTTCCTGCACATTGTCCCTTTCATTGGGCTTTTCTTCCAGAAACTCACTCCTAATGGTTAGAAATTGCCTTCTGATTTTCAGAAGGAATTAGTGGTCAGCTGACAGTGGTGTCCATGTGCCAGCATTCTCCATTAGCTTATTAGTGTCTTCTCCCAGTGGTGTTTAGGCTGGGGTATTTACAGAAAGCAACCACATCTTGTCTGAGCTTTGCTGTATTTGCTAAATACAAAAACTTGTCAAATGGCTCCTTCTAAACACATTGTTCATTTCCCCAAACACCCTCCCTAGAAGTTTTCAATTTCTTTTTGGCACAGTGAGAACTGCACACCTCATTTTAAGCGAGATCTCCCTGTGATGCAGACAAGAATTTTAGTGTTTCCATCTCTGCTAGGCACACCTGGAGCTGGAGTTATTTCTCCTGACCATTTCACCTTGACAGCTCAGTCTGCCAACCATCAGACCTAATTGTTCAGCTTTAGACTGGCAAACTTTTACTTTACCAGAGTCCAAGTCCTCAGGAATAAACCCTTACATCCCAAATCCCAGCTCATCTGGAGGACCACAGTCCTCACCAGCACACAGCTCTTTCAGTGCCAGACTTCCACTTCCCCTGTCCCACCCAACTTACATCATCCACAAATTCCTTATCTACATCAGCACTGGAAGGAGGAAGGTCTGGAGGAAACATTTAGCAAGTTCAGCCACAAGACCCAGTCCTGACATTAATCAATAACCAGGTGAGGAGCAGCACCTCCCTTACAGGAGCAGCACCTTAGGAAGTTGCACAACCAAGGAAAATTGTATTGGCACATCTGAAAGTCAGGGAAATGATCTCCCAGCCCCAAGTGACTGATTTAGTGGTGGGACAGCTCAATACTTGCAACCACGTGCTTTCAATCGATGCGCTTGACTTTCTACAGCATTTACTACCCCAAACATTTAAGACAAGTGTACAAGCATTCAGTGGAGGCAGAAAAAAAAAGAGCATGAAGTCCACAATACTGTATAAATTTCACTCTGTAATTCCAGATTTATTTCTGTAGAAGACCAAAATAAGAATTCAATTTCCTAAGCTGCATGAGAAGCAATTTAGAGAACTATGTCAAGAAAGGGTTATTAATTTTTCACCAACATTCCAGCTCACTCACACAATTTTTATTTTTGTAAAACCTCTTAGTTTAAATTTTCAGAAGATATTTTAATTATTTCATTAAATATGAGATCAGGTTGAAAATAGAGTCCAGCAGCACTAGCTTGTGTTGTCTGTGGCAAAAGTTATTGCACAAGTCACATATTACATGATCTAGGACAAGTACACCAGCACAAGGAAATCACCATGTCTAAAACTCATCTCTGCACTGAGCTCTGCCATTAAGAGACATATCAATAAAAAGCTTGGACATGTCTTCATGACACCTCAAAGAACCTGCTGATGAATACCTCTCTCTGCCCACTTCAGCTGCAGTTTGAAAGGCACGTGAAAAAAATAATTACTTGATCCTACACATCATAGCTGGTCACAAACCCAACATGGTCATGACTTATTTTAATCTCCCTCCTCAGCTGTGCCCCATTTTATTCACTCTTTCTGTCACAAAGAGACCTGGCAGGCTGCACCAGCAGGTTTGCTGCAGCACCCAAGTGCTTCCACATCTGAGGCACTGAAAGCCCAGGGCTCCTACCACTGTCAGACCAACAGATGCCATGCAACCACACATGAATCTAAACACACCAGTAAAAATGTGTCCTCTAAACCCCAAACCAACAAGTTAGTTCAGTTTCAGAGCACTTCCTCAATATCAAAGGGAGAAGTTGGAGAAATGAACATGATGCAAAGAAGCAGAGGGCTGAAACTGGAGGTTTTCCTAGCAGTAAGCTGAATGTCATCACAAGTCAGGTCCATGACATGAGACTGCCCCAAATCCAGAGTCCCAGATGGTAAAGGTGCAGACACAATCCTCCTGACCTTTGTCCATAGAAAACATCTTCTACAAGTGAGGGCTCCTTTGATAACTGCTCATCTATTGCAAGCACATTGATCAAAAAGAGCAAAAGGTTCCTGTACTAAAGCCAGACTTAATTTATTAAGTAATAAAGTAGTATCTTCATATCTTTATATTTTCCTCCTACTAAAATTAGAGCAAGATTTCTAAAAACTGGATTTCATAGGCCTTGTGTTTGCTCAGGGGCCATTCTGGGAACAACAGGCACTGCTCCCAGCCAGACCCCAAAAGTATGGAATAATACAAAGACTGGAGGCTGGACAAGAAGAATTTAACAGAAATTGTTTTTTTTCCAAGCTAGGCTTAGTCTTCCCTATATGCTGAAGTATTGCAACATATTCAGGAGAAGGGTATTTTGTAACAGGTCCCTGGATTTTACTGTACAGCAGCACAGGTGGGCTCAGCTTACACCCAGCAGCAGAGTCAGCCAGATTTCAACACACAGCTGCTGTCAGGGCTGACAGGACAAAACCAGAGCTCTCACAAACAGAAACGTGGCAGTTCAGCCCAGGAGCAGTAAAAGACAGCCTGGGAACATCACATCATTGTTTGAACCAGGTCAAACCCTGACCTCAGTCCCACCAGCCTACCCACAGGATCCCTTCATAAACCAGAGATGTCCAGCTGGATGAAGTGTCCTGACAGACCAACACCCAGAGCCTGACCCCAAATAACTGGTGTCCAAAAACCATGATGTGTATCACAACAAACAGGCTAATCCCTGTCCTAGCCAGCTCCTGCATCTTCAATAAGCAATGCCTTCCGACTTGCCACTGTAACTATCACACTACTTTGTAACATGCCCCAAACAAGATTTTTTTTTTTTGCTTCTATCAATTCATGCAGGCATTCAAATCCATTTATAATATGCATGGCAATGCACCACTCCAAAATTTGCATACACACCTGAGGGACTTTGTCCTTTTGCTTTCGCCCGCTGCCCAATAAAAGAAGCATTACAGATATCCAGGGAAATGATGACAAACAGGAGATACTTTCCCTATTTGCCTTTATCACTCACTGTTTAAATTTTGATTAAGCTGTACATCAATTCAGTATAAGGGCTATGAATCCATTAGGTCTCTTTTCTGATTATTTTGATGCCTTTCTCCATCTTTTAAATTCTACAACATCCCTTTCAAAAGGGACATGTCTGTCATGCCTACATTTCACCTCCATTCCCAAGATGCTCATGTCTCACATTCAAACACTGACTTAACGTTGTCCCCAAGTTCCCATTTCCTTTTCCACAAGATTTACCTACCCCTTGCCTTTTTGACCAGTGCCTGCCAAGGAGACATTCTGTTCAGAGACCTACTTGCAATAATTTCCAGACCATTCCAGAGTGGTGACAGCTTGTTTAAAACCACCATCACCTCTGGGAAGTTACGAAAGTTTTCACGATTTTATTACTCTGTATTTTTTGTGTTATTTCAGCTGCCACATCAATCCCAGTTAAGTGACATTGCATCAACTTCCTGCAGTCCACTTTAGCCTGGAAAACCCCAAATCATTTATCCTCACAGCATTTTCACAGCATTCCCTGCACTCCCAACAGCTTCCATAAACCAAGCTAAACAGAAAAAGCTTTAGCAAAGGCAATCAATTAAATCAGCTTTGCACTTCTCCCTATAGCTGGATCCCAACTTCATTTTTTCCCAGCTATAAAAGGAAGCAGGCCAAATAAAAGATAGGAGCTCTCCCAACAAACTCTGTGTCACTGATATTCCCAGGCTTTCACGGCTAAAACATTAATTACAAGCCCACTGACAGAACTGCATGAACAGGAGTATTTCAATGGCTTTGATAACCTGCACACAAGTATCTACAGTAACATTGCCTGATGCCATTAAACCAGTGGTCAGCAAGGTCCTTGCAAGCTGAGAAAAGAGCCCATTCTGGAACTTCCTGATTTGATTTCCATAGCAGTACAGATGACTGATTTATAGGCAGAAATAATGCCCCTTTCCACGCACAATTGGATAAAACAGCCAACAACAAAAATAAGGTCATTCCTCAAAGTTATTACAGGAGCTTAAGGGTACAAGGAGAAACATCAATGTTTTCCTTTACATGACGACAAGCACAGGGTCTCTCACCATTACAACACAACAAGCAATGCTCTTAACCCTAAATGCAAATTTACAATACCACATCACAATAAACAACTACTTTTTTACACTCCTTTGCCTGTTTTTTCAGTGAGATTTAAAAAAGTGGATAGTGAACTTTCAAAACATCAGCACTTCTGTACACATTTCACAGCAGGCTACATGATCCTGTCCAGCAGGCTGGTGGTTTACCCTGCAGGGAGTGAAAATTGAGTATTTAACCACAACCTGGAACGTTTTAACCCAACTTGCCACCTTATGCAGACTGGAGGGACATTGGAAAACAAGGTATTCCTGCCCTTCCCTGTGGGAGCCAGGACAGATCAAGGCCAGGCTGGACAGGGCTTGGAGCAACCTGGGATAGTGGAAAGTGTCCCTGCCCATGGAATGCGATGATCTTTAAGGTCCCTTCCCACCCAAACCATTCCATGATACCATAAGGATTTTATTATCTCTGGGTGTGGAACAGCAGGGACATTCCACTCCTCGCCAGGGCTCTGAACACAGAAGGCAGCTAAGTCGCGTTACTTGATTAAATTAGTGCATCATCTACCAATGCTGAGTATATCTCACCCACTCTATCCCTCTATTTAACAGCTGGAGAGGGTTCTTATCAACCTTGACGAGTCCTTATCAGCCCTGGGCATCCTTCCTGGCGATCTTTGCTCGCCACCCCGCAGACCGGCCGCCGCCTCAGCCTGCGCCCGGGGCAGCCTCGGACGGGCGCTGACACCAAATCCCCGCCGCTGACACCACATCCCGGCCGCCCACCCCTGCCCAAAGCGGACATTTTGGGCTGAGGGAGGGACACCCGAGCGGGGCCCGGCGATGCCCGGAGCGCTCCCC
>WEIU01018222.1:301126-319603 GCA_013389925.1 Aegithalos caudatus
AGGCTGTCCCGGGGAGAGCGGCCGCACCGCGGCGGGGGAGCGGTGGAAGGGACTAGAGGCGGCCGGGAGGGGGTGGTGGCAGAGCGGTTCCATGGTGTAATGGTTAGCACTCTGGACTCTGAATCCAGCGATCCGAGTTCAAATCTCGGTGGAACCTGAATCTTTTCTTCTCTCATTTCGTTTTTTTCTTTTCGGCTTTGTGTGCCCTGGCGATGCCAGAGCATCCTCTGAGCTGTCCGAGTGAGTCCCTGTGCCCACACGAGGGATGGGCACACAGCTCCCCGGACTCCTGTGCTCAAACAATGCCCGGGCACGTCCATCCAGGCTCCCTGAGCCTCTCTTCCCAAACGATGGATGGGCACTCCCGGGACCGTGCCCAAGTGATGGATGGCCATGCTCCAAGCTCCCTGCACCTCTTCACACGCTGTGGTAATCTCACCTCACCTCTTGCCTGGTACCCACCGACCTTAACCCCCATCAGGGGTTGGGTGCCCTTCTGCCTCCATGGGAAGGCACTGGCCTCACTCCAAAGCCACCCACAAACACAGGGGAGCTTGGGGTGGGTTGGTGGGAAGCCCCCCCCAAGGTCTCACAGATCCCTCCTTGTGAGCTGAGAGGGGCACATGAGCTTTTGGTGGAGGTATCGAGAGGCCAACGAGGTCTTTCAGCTCATGAGCTGCAAAGAAGCCGTGAGCACAGGCCCCTTTCCACTGCCATCCCTGCCCACCCTGCTTCTCCCTTCCCAAAAGGTTGTCTGGTTCCCCTCGTCTGCCCCTGTGCCGTGGCAGACACCAACTTTGCCATCAGCTTCTCCTGGTGCAGGCTTGAGATCTAAACAACAGAGGATAAAAATAGCATTTGTGTCCAGATGATTAAGCTGAATCCCTTAAAATTGCTCTTTTCCCACCAGTCTGCCCTCAGCAGCAGCATGTTTGCCATCACTGCAGTGTCATCATTCCTGTGTATGGAAAGTAACCCCCAGGCATCACAGCAGTGCTGTGCATCAGTTACCGTCTGCTGGCACCATAACGAGCCAGAACTTGATCCTGTGCATTTAAAGATAATAGTTCATGCTGCCTCAGAGCTTCCAAGAGGGGAAAACAAAACATTAATAACAAAGACACCTGATGTGTGACTGCAGTGTGTCCCACCACAGGAGTACAGAGGCTCTCCAGGAGCATTGTGTGACACTGGAGCATTGGGAGCATCGTGGTCTGGGCTCACCCACATCCTGCTGCCAGCCTCTCATGTGCCCTGCACCTCCAGCTCCTCCAGTGGTGAGGTCTAGAGGAATCTGTGTTGTCTTTGGGTTGATCCTTTTTATCTCCAGCAAAACCCAGAAGACACAAAATCTTGAGCCTGAAAATGCTTATCCTGCTCCTGCCACCTTTCTCAATCCTCTGGCATTGAGTAGTACATCAAATGGATAACAGATACTTGTCTGTGTAGAGGCTGGGTATATTTATAATTCAGGAGCTCAGGTTTCCATCTCATATCCTATTTGCACTTGTCCATTGAACTTTGTTGTTAAAAAGCTATTAATTTTCACTTGATGTTTCTCAGACCTGGTTTCATCCTCCAGAACTGCTGTAAGTGCTAAAAACCCTTAAAATAACACAGATGAAGTACTTTTAGTTATCCTCTGGAAAGAGCTGTTCTCCTTTTCACGCCTTGGATTGTGTTTGTGAGCCTAGAAACACCTTTTATTTACATTTTTCATGTGCACAAGCATTACTTCCTCTTGCACCACATTGCAGATGTTCCTCATCTGGAACTGACTTACCCTATGCAAGATTTTAGGGCACAGGGTGTGGACAGTGGCTCTTCTGGCTGAGGTAGGACCCAGTCTCCACATTGCTGCACCACTGTCACGTGTTGAATTTCAGCCATTATAAAGCAAAGACATTTTTACCAATGATTTTTACCAAAACATGAAAATTTGTGCAGATTGCTACAGAGTTGAGCAGCTTCAGGGACTACTTCTAGCTAAGCCTGTCTAAATGCAATGGATCATTTAAAATCAGATTCTTCATGGTGAAAACTGAAACAGTAGAAAGAGCTCTGTGCTAAACAGGAATCAACAGAGCAGGGCATGAGGAGAGCATTGAACTAGCAAGGAGCTGCAGAAATGAAAGTCTTATACCCTGTTCAGTCCTGTGTTAATTTTGTTGTTGCTCAAGCCCCAGAGGAGAATATCCAAACCCTCAGGAAATGTCAGCACAGGCTGGATTCTGGTTTGGGCTGCTCTTCCCTTTCCCTGTGTCCCCTCCCAGAGTGAATTGCTGCAGTGATGGGGTGGCCTGGGACACCTGCCGTGTGCAGGAAACACGGCCAGAAAGCAGAGGTCAGGCCTGGAATAACAGAGACTGTGCTTTCCAGCTGACAGCTCTTAATGTGAGAACAGTCACTCAGCACTGGCATTTCTGCTGCATTAATTGCCATTAGTGTCATCCTTGCGGGAGCACTAAATTCATGGCAAACCTTGAATTAGCGCGCTCCCATAATTCCTTAATTTAGGCAGAACCATTTGCAGAGGCAGCACGTCCCAAGCAACTGGAGCAGGGACAAGGAATGATACTCAGCTGGGCCTTGGCTGTTCAATTTAGCAAAGAAAAGAAGCAGAGGTCACGCTCATAACCGTGTATTTATGGGTCTGTTTTGGAAATTCATAGAGCGGCTGCCAAAAAGGGCTCAGCACCATTAACGTGCAGATGTGTGTCAGGGCTCCCAGCTCTCAGCTGCCCAGCCCCAGGCACTGTGCATCAAGCTCTCCCTGCACCTAATTCTCACTTCATTCTCCACTTTCCTCTTCCCACCAACTCCTGAGATCCCCCAGAGTAATCCTGGACTAATAAAGTGGAAAATTTGCCACCATCACTGATGGTTGTGGCATTCCCACAAGGTCAAGAGCAGAGCACACTGGTGGTATTTGACATGGAAATGGCAGAATGTGAAACAGGGATGGCCAGTACTTGCTGCTGGTCCCAGAAAAAAACAAAAACAAAAACAAACCAAAACAAAAAGAGCTTTTCTGGCTCTGAAATCCCTGTTCAGACTTTGCAAATCCATCTCTTTTCAAAGCTCAGAGAAGATTTGGAATTGGAATCACAATAATTCAAAATTGTCCTTGAAGAGCTGTTGACCCAAATTCCTATTTCCTGGATAAAAGCAGCCCCTGGCTTCCCTGGGGCAGAAAGCAGGAAGGACAAAAGCAAAGCCCCAGAACTGTGTTTTATCAGAGGAGAAATATTTCCTAAGGGGAAAATTCAATCAATACTTTGCAATTTCCTAACAATCCATGAATCACTGCAATTATGCAGAGATAATTCAAGCTTTCCAATCCAAGCTGCAAAATTAGAGAAAAGCGTACTCTTAGCATGCACTATCCCCAGTTTGACATATCAGTCAGAAAAAAACCCTTCAAATATAAAATCCATCTACAGAAATTAAAAAAAAACATTTCTTTTTAAAACCCTAGACCAATTTAAAGGGTTTAAAACATACAAGGATTCTATTTTTCAGGTAATTCTATGCCACAAGTAGGAATAATGAAAATACATGGAGTTAATATGAATTCTTATGTTGATAACTAATTTGCATTCCATCACCTGCTATGTCCTTTCTAATTTCTACAGCTCTAAGAAGAAAAGGTATAAGAAGAAAGAGACCAAATAAATATTAACTTCTAAATTAGCCTTTCCTTTCCTAACCTTGAACTTGGAATTAAAAAACGACCTGCATCTGAACAGATTTTTTATCCAAAATCAAATCTCATTCTGGTTTTGATGTTCTTTAAGAATCCCTGCAGCAGTGCAGAAAGAGTAGGAAGGCAACAGAAAAATTAACTATCTTCTGGAGACATTTTTCACTAGGACAATATTATGGTAAGCAGACAGGAAGGAAAGTTTTCAGTGTGTTTTGGGAACAGGAATTGAGTGCAAGACTCAATGACTTGGTGTTCCTTGTGATGACTGTCAAAATGAAGTCATCAGTTTCCTGAATCCATTTTGGACTCAACACTCGTGTCTTTGTCTGTGTCTGCTGCCTCCAGAGACACTAGCAAGATAACGCTGGCAGCCCCAGGATAATTGCTGGCCAAGATATAATTTCATAGAATCATCCCTCAAAATCTTCCTCTTACACACCCTGCCAGAGGGGTTTATTCCCTATCTGGGGTCAAAATTTGCTTGATGTTGGAGTTGGTACCAGGCAAATGCAGTGACAGCAGCACAGGTTTATCACATGGCCCATCATCTTCTCATTTGGATGCAAAAGATCAGCCCTGGGGAATGAAGAAGCACTTTGGGCTCTGTGGCCAAGTCATTCTGTGCTGAAACAACCGGCGGGGCCGGCTGGCTGCGCTCAGCATGGCCACGTTGTTGTGGAGCTGCACGACTGTACTGGGAGCCAGACTGAGACTGTAAAACTTTGCTCATTAAGATCATTAGAGAGCTGTCAGATGGAACAACTGGGATGGCTTTGATCTGGCACAATATCCTTCCTCCTGTTCCCAGACCTTGGGAACCATCCAGTTTTCCATAATTATTTTTTTTTCAAGTCATTCAAGCAACGCTCTTTGGGTTTTCCATAGGTTGCAATAACTTCTTCAGGCAAACTGAAGGCTGTAACAGCTATAACAAGATTAATTTATTAAATAGAAACCCTGATATTTCAGTGATTCCTCTATAAATATATTCACAGCTGGTTTTGCCAAGAAAATGACAAAATGTTGCTGATAATCCCAAAGATATTCCCTGTAAATCCACTAGGTGTCCTACTGTTTTCAAGCAATTAGGCTCAAGGTTTGTTTGGGTTTTTCCCTAGTTTTGCCAGCGAGGAATTAGTTTGAGGCTTTAGTGGAATTAGGCCTGGGTTTGCAGGTTGGAGAGCAGTGTACGTGTGGTTTGTGTGACACAGCAGGACATCCGGCTCACAGCGGCAGCGCTTTTGGCAAACGCCACTAATGTTTCCCACAGAGACCAACTCAAGGTTACAGGCTGGAAGAGAAAAAGGGAAAAGAATCTGCCTTCCTCTCCTGGGAATGCTAAACAAGATCCAGCCGAGCCAAATCCTCTTTTCAGTCAACCTTGGGCATCTATTTATAGGACTGCTAAAGCGAGGCCAACGCTGACCTCAAAGGTGGTGGCAAACAGGCGTTAACCTTCATGGGAGCTGCTCTGCACAGGCTGTGGTTGTGACATTCCTGCTCACTGTCCCCATCCCTGATGGGTGTCCCCTGATTGCCAGTGCCTGTCAGCAAAGGCCAGCACAGCACAGCACAGCGTTCACAAGGTGCCTCGTCACTCCCAGCACGGGGGCCATGAAAATACATAGCAAGAAAGCAGGCTGAAAAACAACCAAAGGGTAATTTTCTCACCTCAGAAAATACTTGGGGTGGAGAGTGGCCATTGGACAGTCTCCAGCTGCTCCTCCATGGTGTGACCTGAGTGCACGCACTGTATCAATTGTGCTGTCCAGGACATCCCTCCTCTGCCTCCAGATTTGTTACTTGCACTGAGCCCCAGATATCTCCTAGGTATTGAAAAAGCATCTTTCATTATTCCAGTGGTTTTCAGTGCTCAAAAATGCAGTATTTCAGTGAGAGAGAACTGCAGGGTGATTTTTATGATCTTATAACTGAAGCACAAATCACATTCTGTGTAATCCTCCCAGCCTTACCCTTCCAAACAGGGGCCATTGCATTTGCAAAAACCCCTCCTGTTCACTCTCATTTCACAGCTTGAATCTACCCCAGATCCATGCAAGGCAAGTGAGGAGAAAATCTGTTTTGTTTTCTATTTAACAAATGCCAGAGGCAGAGAAGCTCTGAAACAATGAGATTGTCTCTTTTTCCAGTAGGTGTTTCATGGCCAGAAGTCCTGCCCAGGGCTATTGGCTCTGCAAACAGGCACTGGGCAAGGTGTCAGCACCAGTTTAATCAAACTGCAAGGGGAAATCAGAGGGGGAACAAGAGCCTCCTGTCCTTGGCCCACCAGGACTCCTTGCCATCAGGCATTGCACATCACGGGAAGTGCCGAGCATCTGTCCTCTGCCATGTGTCACTGCACTGCCTCTCTTCCCTGCTATCTGGGTTCAAGGTAGGGCACTCATTTTCCTGCAAGAAGAAAAGGATTCTCAGATCTTCCACAGGGTGTATCTGCAGGTACCTGCTGCAGTCCCACCCTGTGCAGGGTGCACCATATGCTGGCTGAGAGGGAGTTTAACCTGGTCCGGCGCCTGTGTTTGCTGTGACACACAACAAACACCTCGAGCCTTGCCATGATTCACAGCATAATGTGTGGGAGCCATCTGGTCCCGTAGCTGAAGGAGCAAATGGAAAATCTGATGAAAGCACAAACAGTCACAATGAGAGACTGAAAAGATGTGTTGATATTCCTAGCAGAAGTCTCCTTCTGTGGGGGGTAATCTCATCACCCATTGCCTCTTTCCTGCTCCTTCCTCTGGAAACCTTCTGTCAGCCAGGTTGCACTCTCAGCTCTGGGAGTACTCACACCTTTGGGATGCTAAAAATATGTTTCATGTGCTTGAGCAAACCTCCTGAAACATGAATTTGCTCAGCAGCCAGCTGTGCAGTGAGCAAGATGTGCAAGATGTTTGCAGCACAGCACATTTTACAGAGCTTGGATTGATCCAGAACTTTGGCTGGTTTAAGATGGGCTCTCAAATGGGATTAGTCACTAATATTGTCTCACTGCTGTGCAGAATTACAGCTTATGGCTGTGACAGACTGAATGGAGTTTCACCTCAGCTTGCCTAGAAATTCTCAGCTCTGGAATGGAGGTGTATTTGGGAGGGACTGGAGCATCAGGGGAGAAACAAGGAACTCAGTGCAGTGGATGGGGTAGAGTTTGGGATGGCTTTGATGTGGCAGAGTTTGTGCATAATTTGTCCAGGATGCTGGGTCAATAATGGTGGTTTCATTGTATTTTGCAGCCAGTCTGGGCTTCCCTCATTCTGACCCTGGTTTCTGATGTTTGGAGGGCACAGGGAAGGCAGGGAGACAGAAGATGCCTATTTTAGTACTTCTCTGCAGGGAATGCACACACTTCAGACAGGTACACATTTGTTTCCTCTGACACCAAATTAATGGGAATTGATGTATTGATTCTACAATTCTTCTAAAAATTGCTCTAAGTTTTGGCTTGCTTTCAAGCTGGTTAAATGCAAGGTGCATACAGTTGAAGACAGCTATTTCATTATTCTAATATTAATATAGCTTTAGAAGTTCAGTTCCCTGTGAAATGCAGAAGGTAAAAAGCATAGAGAGCAGCCCAGAAAATCACTATATCCTGGGTGCATCCCACAGTGAGGGCTGCAGGGGATTCTGCCCTTCTGCCCCACTCAGGTGAGACCCCACCTGCAGAGCTGCCTCCAGCCCTGGGGAACAACAGCAGAAGGATTTGGAGCAAATCCAGAGGAGGCCACAGAGATGCTGTAAAAACGGGCTCTGCTCTGGAGCCAGGCTGGGAGAGCTGAGAATGTTCAGTTTGAAGAAGAGAAGGCTCTGGGGAGACCTTAGAGCCCCTTCCAGTGTCTAAAGGGGCTCCAAGAGAGCTGGAGAAGGACTTTGCACGAGGGCCTGGAGGGAGAGGACAAGGAGGAATGGCTTCCCACTGCCAGAGGGCAGGGACAGATGGGATATTGGGAAGGAATTGTTCCCTGTAAGGGTGGGGAGGCCCTGGCACAGGCGCCCAGAGCAGCTGTGGCTGCCCCTGGATCCTGGAAGGGTCCAAGGCCAGGTTGGTTGGGGCTTGGAGCAGCCTGGGATAGTGGAAGGGGTCCCTGCCATGGCAGGAATGGGACCGGGGGGGGCTTAAGGTCCCTTCCAACCCAAACCATTCTGGAGTTCTATGATTCCATTATACAATAATAACCTAAGTCAATCATTTGTCAGTCTCAAGGGTTAAATCCACTGTCTTTATGACAATTCCTATATTTAACTAAATAAATGCTGGCAAAGTAGTCACCTCAGGCACTCAGCTACTGTATTTGTAGACTATGGGAACATCTCTGTGCCAGGTAGGCTCCTGATCCTAAAAAGAGAAATAGCTTGTATTAGGAATGGAGTAAGAGTCCTGTATTTTCTTATTTTATCTGCCTCTGTCTCTTCTTTCGTGATCTCACTAGGACAGTTACTTGATGCTTCTGTATTCTGAGTGCCAACATGACTCCTCCAAATATTTTAAGTCATCTTTGTGTTTCAATTATTTTCTGGCAAAACAGCATCCATCTGCAGTTTAAGAAGAGAACGTATGAAAAAATGTATAGAACTCCAAAGCACAGAACGTAGAATTTCTGGGAAAAATTCTCTTCTCAGTCACACTTACATAACTCTGGAGTAGTGTCTTCCTCTTTTTCGTGGTTACTCTGAACCCCCTTTTCATCTCATTGTGTCAGAGCCACAGGATCTACCATACATGGCTAAATCCGATTTCATCACAACTGTTGAAATCTCCAAGACAAAATTACAATCTCAGAGGAAGTACATAAAGATACATGGGCCTCAATATCCTAAAAATATGCTGCTGTCAGTTGTTCTCTGTTAGTAGTTTTCCATGCAAATGAAAATACCGTGGTGGTGGAAAACTGCTGAACTATCTGGAGCAGAGATTTTCTCCACACACACGAGCAGAGAATCTGCATTATTTGGCTGAACTCCTTTATAACACATCGTGTTCACCAGCTCTTTCTTTAAACAAAGAAAGGGTTTGCACTAAATTGTTTGATATTTATTTTGTGTAACTCGGTTCCTTGGCTGTCCATGCTATAGAAATGTTGTTATGCTCCAAGAAGACAGATTGCCTGGGCTGGAAGCCCCAGCCCTGATCCAGGGAAGCACATGGCTTCCTTACAATGATTATGATGAATATAATTACTATTCAGTATATGGGGCGATTGTTTTTGGTGTTTAAAACAGAACAAAACAGAACAAAACAAAACAAAACAAAGCAGGTTTGGAAAGGAAAACAGAACCTTAGAAAAAAAATAGTTGTTAAATAGGAAGTGGTTGACTTTCAGGAAGTAACTCCATATGCAGATTCTGCTATCCAGTGTTTCCAGTCGTCAGAGAATGGAAAGAAAAAAATGCCATTAAATATCCCAATGGTCCATCAGAAAACAATGCCCCTCCCTTTGTGTAGGTATAACATTTTACATCTCCTGTCCAACAGCTGGTGGTGTCAAAGGCCAGGCGAGCAGGACGTGGAATGCAGAGCCTGACGTTTTTCAGAGGTTGCTGAAGGCAAAACCATCTAAAGCTGTAGCAGATGTTCACTTGCTTCCTGTCTGCTTATCTGCCCTGCAAAGGCACTTGGCTTTTGTGCTTGTTGTGCCAAGGGTAGCTATGGAGATCTCGTACAAGCTGTGCAATAGGGATACACTGAAGAGTTCTTTATGTATTTGGTTATGAATGATCAAGAAAATATTATGGTTTCTAAGAACTCGCTCAAAATTTTCCATATGTACATCAGTCGTTCCCCTCGCACGACAGGAAAATGACAGTGTATAAAAGAACTGAAGAGATACATTTCTGCAGTGAGGATGTTCATTTGGCCTCAGTGTGCTCATGTTTTATACATTGTTTCTAGTACACCATGAAATAAAGGATACTATATCAAACCAACTGTATTTTCCCAAGGCCTTGTAAATGCTCCAGAAGAGTTTTTAACTGTCAATTTAAATATCACTGCCACTAATCCTTTTTTCTTGCACCTCAGCTCAGTTTTAATTCCTGTTTACATTCATTATGAGCTCCTGCAAATTATAACTTTAATATGAGTGATTATATGCAAGTGTTAATGCAGTGCTCCATCTATTCTAGGGCTTTGAGATAGTTTAATGAGACTGATTTTTACACTGATGCATTTAAATTAATATGCATTTCCAATACAGTCAAGACCCAGGGCAATTAAGTTCATTACTTATTAGATGGGAGTTCTTTTCCTCCATGAAATATATGAAATAAAAGAACTTATTTTATGTAAATTCTAGCCCAGATGTTCTGTTTTAAAGGGTAGCAGAAAAGGATGAATTTGGAGTGGTTCCTTTGCCCATGTTGAAACTGGAAACCAAAAGTGACAGCTTTGACTTATCACTGGTAGACATGGTTATAGATATTCCTGTGGGATACAAAAGAGGAACAGTGGCTCTATTGGTATTTGCCACATTTCATGTAATGCTATCCAGGAAAAAGTGCACTAGGTAATCATTATTGCACTTTTAAATTGTTGGTAGCATTGCAAATTTGTGTTGATTTGGAAAATGCAAAGTGGGCACAGAGAATTCCTTCTAGAGGTGATACTCAGTGTATTGCAACACCATGGCCCATAGTCCAGGAGGAACTGGAGCCCTTTGGGACAGCTGGTTCCAGGGGAAGTAGGTGTGGACATTCTTTTGAGAAAATGAGCTTCCATATGAAAGCTGGAGACCTAAAATTCAGTCACCTTCCTGTCCCCAAAGGCACACAAGGATAAGGCAATGCATGAATCAAAAGAGAAAAGTTGTTTGAATTAAGGCATCAGGACTTTATGCAAAGGACAGACTTGCAGGCTAAGGACAATCTGAAGAATTCAGTGACAGAAACTGCCTGAAGCATCTGGAAAAGCACAAGAAGTATGAAGATGAAAGAGGAAAAGAGGGAAAAAGGGCACCCAGAAGTCAAATTCGCATGAGTTGGGAATGTGGAGAAGATGAGCACAATTCTGTGGGTGAGTTCCTGGAAGAGATGCATTAAATATATCAAAAAAGCAACATGTTGGTACTATGACTGGGTAAGAGTTTTTGATGGAAGTGTTTGAAAATTGGGGTCACAGTATTTAGACTTGGACTGTAAGGGGTAGCACAGCTGGAAGCAGGATGGATGAGATGGTTTAACTGGGCTTCATTGTAGTCACATTAATTCAGTTTAAATAATTAATTCTCTTTTAAATTGACTCTATTCTGCACACTTGACATTTTGGAAAAGCTGCCATTGCCTGGCCTTCTGGTAAATGCTTTTGCATTTGTTTTCCATTGTTTCCTTCTTGAAAAAAAATCCTTGTCACTAACAGGAACCATCAGCAGCATGGAACAAATTGACTTGCCAAGGACATTTCCTCCCATCTCATTATTTATACTGGAAGTACTTTTTTTTTCATATCAAGAGTGAGAGTGTGATTTTTTAAAATTGCCATTTATTAAGGTACTTTTGTACTGTATTATGAGTCAAATTTAAACTTGGTTATGTAAATTACTTTCTGTGCATCAACATTTGGTCATAAATTTTCCAAGGAGGTGATCAAGCAGTTTAATTAATAATCAATTCACAGTTCTCTCTGCCTACCTCATTATGTAGAGCCCCTGACTGTTGCAGGACAGGGTCTCCCCCAGGTACAAATCAGAGCAGATACATCACCCTCCCTCTTCTGCTCTTAGCACATTGATTTGGAGCCTCAAGTGGCTGAGATTGAGTGGATCTATAATGTTATTTGGCACAAATTGGGTTAAACAGGTTGTATTTTACTCTCAAGGTGATTTGGTTTGTGTTTCCTCTCCTATCCTTTCTCAGTTCTTGGTTGTGGCTCAGTTGCTAAGTGTTCATCTGCTCTAAACTTCCCCATGGAGGTGGCAGTGCTGTATGGCAAAGGAACACAAACAAAATTTGGGGGGAATCTGTTGAGGCTGGGGCTCCTTCAGGTAAGCTGGAGCCAAGGCTCTGAGAGCTCAGCAGAGGGCAGAGCCTGGGCTGACCTATATTCCCAGTGACTCACCGTGAGATTTAATGTTGTTCTCTGTTTGCTGGTTTCTCAGCAGTTGCTGAGGCTTTAAGCAAGGGCACTCTTACCTAACCCAATCGATGGATGAGCAGTTCGGACCCAACCAAATGCAGGCAGTATTTGTAATAATAGAAGGGCACATTCCAAAGCTGTTACAGAAGAAAAGAATTTCAGATAATTAGGAGAGGAGTTGGGCAGTGATACAGATTTTAAAAGTACCCAAGATAAAATAACAGATACTAAAAATATCTGTATTGAGATGAAATCCTCATGACTCGGTACTCGAGCCAACTTCCATTCTCTAGGAATTAGTAAGGAAATCATCCAAAGAGGGAAGGTCGTGGTGTATTGCCTTACTCTGGGCTTACACTTCCCTTCAAAGAAGTATCTCACACTGAAAAAGGTCAGACTCAGGTCTGACTTTTCAGGGCAATTGCAATTTTTTAAAAATATGTTCTGTAGTTGTAGCTTTTAAAAAAAAAAAAAAGAGAATTTATTTCTATCTAGAAAAAAAAAATCGAATAGAGAGCACTCTGGACCTTGAAAGGCAAAAGCACTGACAGCAGGACCAGAGATGCATTCTTTGTGACAAGCATCATTTTTAATACCTGTGACTCTAGCTAATAACTGAGGAGTGGTCAATCCAGCTTGCAAATAGAAACACAAGAGTGCCATTTATTCTCTTTTTTTTTTCCTGCATGAAGTATTCTCCAATTAGATGCAAAACTTTGAAAGTATTGAAGATAATGTAAGCATTAAAGGTATTTTGAAAGAAATGAGTATTTTGAAAAGTATTTTGACGTGCTGTAGAATCTCAGAAAAGCAGAAATCTGTGTTAGGAGAACTTCAGCTCCAATCTGGGTCAGATTTCCAGTGCAGATGTGTCAGATGCAGTTCCCTGGAACCTCTCCATGGCAGTTGGTGAGAAGAGTGACCCAATGTTTTCTCACCGTACAAAGTAACCGTTCTGTTTGATGATGTCATGTGCATGAAGCGCTGCTCGCATTTCCACAGCAGAGTCCTGTTTAAGCTTGTCTGGGAGAAGAGATTTTGTCTCTGAACAGTTTCAAACAGGGAGTTTAGCAAATCTCTTTGGTACATCTTGACTGATCTCAATCAGTTTTCAGAATTTTAATGATCTGGTTTTATTTCCAGATAATGACTATTTATGTAAATGAGGTGCCTTATAAATAAATATGGAAATTGTCCCATAATATTAATTGAACTTATTATATCAAAGGCAAATGGTGCTGGGGATTGTCTTTGAGTTTATTAATTTAGTTACTTTAGTTTAGTTTTATTTTAACTTAACTTACATGTGTTGGGCGGTATTTCCTGAACTAAAACAAGGTTAACTGTGTGCCTGGATATATCAAAGGATATTGAAGGATAATAAAAATCAAAATGCATCATACAGTGGTAGTACTAAATGGAACCCAGAGTTCAGAATGTTTTTGTCTAAGAATCAAATAAATTAGTTTTACTTGGAGAATCTCAGCTTAAGTGTTAGCCGTTTACTCAAAAATTAGTTTTAAATTAATTATAATCCTTTGCACTTCTATAACTGCTTCTCTTGAGAATCTCAGTAGTGTTCTACAAACATTAATTAAGCCTAATAGTACTCCTGAGAAGTGGTTAAGTGATAGATATACTTCACCCACCATGATATAAGCAATCTCTAGAACAAAATACAAAAACTTTAAATAGCAGGACTACACAGGAGTTTGGAGCCTGAAGTATCCCCGTCAGGCAAAACTGCAGGGAAGGTTCAGCTACATGGAATACAATTGCTTGGCCTGGGCATGATTTGAAGGTGAATAAAAGTGCAAATAATTAATAAAGAACTCTTCACCAGAGATCTCTAGTGAAGGAAAGTGGTTTTCTACGGCCCCACAGTATCATGTGGTGTGGCTCTGGTGATGAATTGAATACTGATTCAGAGGAAAACTGCTATTTGCACAAATCACCCCCAGATGGGCCAAAGAGCAGGCATCCATGCACATGGAACCTTTAAGGCTGATGCACGAACAGCAGGGATAGCAGTTAAGTCCTCTCACCCCTGAGGGAACAGGAGCTGCTGAAAATAGCAACAAACCAGCAGTATCAGTGTGTACATTTACAGACCCAGACTGTTATTTTTGCTGGCGAATCTGCATGCACAATTTCCTTCCTGATATCACTCCACAAAGAGCAGCTTTTGTTATCTGGCATTACTGATGACAGCAATACTTAAACCAGGTTAGTGCTGGCACAGACAGCAAGCTGGCTTTGGTAGATGCATTGGGATTTGGGCCATCCTCAAGCAACCTTTCTGCAGTCCTGTGCTCACAAAATGGGCTGTAAATATTTGTCTGGGTGCTTCCAGAGTCTAAGGGAAGGGCCATTCCAGAAATGTGCTCCAGCTGTACACGCTGAGTGCCCGCTAACGACAGCACAAGAGGTATGGATGGCATCACTTGCTTGACACCTCAACCTGCAGCAACACAGCCAAGCACAACTGTTTTCTCCCCAACTAACACCAAAGACCATCCCCTGCCTCTCTCACCATTCCAAAGCTGATAGCTGCTGCCACGCTGCAGTGCCTTGTGAATAATTTTAGCAGTTGCCGAGGGAAACTTTACGACGCGCAGCCTAAGTCCTCAGATGCACACTCTGAAATCTTGAGGAAGCAAATCGGTGCTGGAAAGGGAAATGATAATGAGTTTGCATCAGATTTTTATTTATAGAAATGACTTGGAAGCAGCTGGATCTCCTCCTTGGGTACATTTTCTTTCCTTTTTGTTTCCCAGCATTTCTGTGCTTTTGGGACCACAAACTGTCCCATAAATATTGGCAATACGTGCTTGCTGAGAAACTCTACCTGCTGCAGAAAAAGATCTCATTTTATCCAAGTGGAATGCCTAGATATTGCAACAAGACAATTAGGCTTTATCCTTCCACATATACAGCAATATTCTTTATTTGCATTTGTGAATTGTAATTCATGACACACATGACTCCAGTGCTTCTGCTGAGTTCATTGGCCTTTGGATCAGGGCCTATATTTGCTTCATTTCCCCATATTTTTAGCTGCTACAGTAACTACTTTACCTAGAGAAAAGTCAGAAAAATCTTTATATATATATATATAATATTCTATTTCCTGTTTCATAATGTATAGTCAGTAGTTTCTCTGGAGTGCAAAAGGCTTTTCAGAGATACTATACTTGAATCAGTAAAAGGAAGGGTGATTGCACTGTTGTACTGATGCTCCATAATATTTAAATGCTTTATTATTTCATAATCTGTCCTAGAATTTAATCATTCCAAGCAGGGATGGTCTCTTTATGTCAAAAGGGATAAGTTCCAGATTTACAAATATGCATGTATGAAAAAACCCATGAAGATGTTGCTTCGTTCCCAGTGTGATTCCAGCTTGCCAAAGGCTCCATTTCATTGCATAACCCTCCGGATGCAGATCCATTACTGCACCATAAAGTGGGTTACTGGACAGGGCAAGGCAATTCATCTTCTGAAATGCAGGGCCTTGTTTTGCCAGTTATGGAGTTTATAATTATCTATTATCATTATCCCCATAGTTATTTTTACCAAGGTTACAGATAGGTCTATCTGAAAGGTGTTCTGTTGGGTTCTCTTGGAGGTTCATCCTTCCCCTGTAGAGGTAAATGAGCAGTGCACACAGCACTGGCAAGTGAGTTCAAAAGGCATAAAACTGGTGAGAAAGTGAACAGATTAAATCCCAAACTGCACACTTAAGGAACTGAACTAAAATTGTTTTGCTTATGGAAGCCAGTCTCTGCCAGGAAAAACTGAGAATAGTGATAGCTACATTTTAATTTATTTTTTTTTAAAGCACTTCTGAAGGCCCATGAATTATAAATGGTCAAGCTCATAATCCTGGGACAACGTCTCTAGAAATCATGTCCTGGGACAGCAGAGTTCTCCATTCTATTCTTGTCTCTGTCACTGACCATCTGCCACTTGTCCTCTGCCTTGCTTGAGTTTACCCATGTGTAAAATGCACTTAAAATAAGCTAAACCAGACTTTGAAAATTACTCCAGTGCCACAAGCTAGAAATTAGGGGTTGTAACATGGAAAAAATCATTCTGTGGTTGCTGGTCCAAAAGAGCCTGCGTGTCTCTCTGGCTGCACTACGGGGGAGGCTAATTCTGGCTGCCAGGGCTCCACCCTGCACTTGAGAGGCAGCAAAATCCCACATTAAGCGTGCTTGGTGCCTGCCCACCTGCATGCACTACATGCAGTTGTTAACTTGGGTAATTAGCTTACTATGCACAACAAGAATCTGATCCAACACCGACTGGAATTAATAAGGAGGCTTCAGTGACTTAATGATCTTGGGCTCGGGTCTTCATGTGCAAGTGGAGATCCTTGCTCGGAGATCCCGAAAATCCCTGGGAAGGGAAAGGCTTTGTCTGACTGACACATAGACACATCTCTGTGCAATGAGCCTGGCAGGAGCTGGGCACACAGTAAATCTGTCTCTGCCTGTACAGTAGCACTATTCACTGATGCTGCTCTTTATTCACAAATAAATACAGAACTACAGTCAGGATTTTTCATAGGCCCTTTTGCACGTGGCTTTAGAAGAGCCTTAAAGTGGAAAATTGATGACGAGCTATGCAGGAAAGCTTTGCAGTGAGATTTGTTAGCAAAGGTGACTTGATAAAGGTGGTGACAAGCTAATAATGAAATGGAACATTGCAATTAAATGTGCTGGTGGGGAAGAAAGTGTGCCACAGCCAAGAGCATGAGCAGCAGGTAGGTCAGGGAGAGAATGCAGCAGAGGCTTGATGGAACAAAGTGGGAAGGAGGGGGAGATGTAAGAACAAGAAAGACAGGACAGAGATAAGCACTGTTAGCTGTGATAGCAGAAGGGGCAGAAACTACTTTGGTGTTTGTATCAGGCCTCGCAGAGGCAGAACCCCGTCCCTGACCGCAATTTGTTGACATTGACACAATGTGTAATTAAATGCAGATAGTCCTAGAAGGACAGAAATGGGGGAGGGAAACAAATTAACAGCAAAACAAAGAGAGAATATTAAAGAATTCTGTTTCTCTAAAATGAGTTTCCATTAGAAATAGTCCAGAATATCTTAATGGTTATGAACTTAAACCCTGCAAAGAGAGCTATTCATACATCAGTGCAGGGATTTTGCTCAGTATACAGACAGCTGTAACCATACTCTTAGAAGTAGGAACAGACCCATTAATCTTGGACGTTAACACTGAAGCCTAAAATTTATGCCTACCTGAAAAATGAGCAAGGGCGGAGAGCACAGAACAGTTTGCATATCAAAAATTACTAACACTCTCCAGATGATGGACTTCAGTATTGCTATTTATTTGAAAAGCATTTCCAGGATTAAAACATATTGGAAGTTGATTTAGAAAAATCTCTAGCAGCACACCAAATAACTTAAGGACACACTACTGAATGCAGAGCATTTTGCTGGAGTGAACAGTGACATTCTAGGTTCTTGGTTTCTCACTTACCCCACTGTATATTGTCGGGAGAGACAAGTTCTTTTATGGGTGTGGCTAGAAATGCATTTCACGTAGAAACTCTCCTAGTCCCTGACACATTCCTTACTCGGTTTGCTGCCTGTTGAGGAAAAAAACAAGACAGACTCAGCTCCCAAATATCAACCCTGGCAGTGCAGAGCTGTGCCTGCATGTGCAGGCTTGCACATGGGTGCTCCTGCCCAGGTAGACACTGACTTGTGTCAGCCACCACATTTCCTACATGGGGAGGGGGGTATGAGGAGCAGCATTTCTGCTATAAACAATTTAATTAATAAAAGCGTGTGGGGAAAAACAGTGCTATTTTATATTTTTGGGGGGTTTATATTCTCCTATTTGGTCAGATTTTCAGAGGGATGGGGTAAACCAAGAGAGTAGGTCTGAACACATCTGAGTATTCACATTTCAGTTTTGATAAATTCATAGTATTTACAAATCTAGAACTTCATATGAATTTTATGAGGAGCCATATCTTAACCCTCAAGCCAAACATCCAGAACTGGGGTAAACCTGAATTCAAACTCAAAATTGTATGGCTGGAACCTACCCCTAAACAGCACTTTGATATAAAATTTGGAAACTCAGGGTTGCAGCGGACAAGGTACCAGAAAAGTAGTATTTACTTCTGTGTGGGTACAGGCAGGAGGACTCGTTCTGTTGCGCTCAGCAACATCTTGACACGCCACACTAATCTTAGCTGCACGCTCTTAAAAGATTATTTTTGTCTCGGGTTCTTTTTCTAGTCTTTGATGCAACAGCCTGCTGCGGGTTACATCAACCCTAGAGAAAATCCCTCGGTTTTCTCATCCCTTGTTTTCCAGACAGCCGGCACCTCCTCCGGGTCCAGGCGACGGGCGCCGCAGGTGAGCCAAATCCCGGCCTATTTGGGCCGGAGATTAATTTATGTTTAAATTAAAGATGCTCGCTGGGTTAAAACGCTGCGGTGGGGGGAGGCAGAGTCGAGCCCACGGTATGCGCGCTGTGTTTTAGGCGCTTTCGCTCAGGGCGCCCCGCTCCCCCCTTCACGGCTCGGAGCCGCCGGCGTCGCGTTCCGTGAGGGGGAAGGCGGGAGCGGAGGGGCCGCGGTTCGAGGGGGAGCGCTCAGAAGGGACCCGGTGGGCGGCGGGGCACGGCCGTCTCCCCCTCAGGAGCCGCGGGACC